>VYZV01017314.1:858-25634 GCA_013401275.1 Pandion haliaetus | reverse complement strand
GCACGGCGGGGGCGCGGCGCTGCGAGCCGGCCGCCGGAGCTGCTGCGGGGCAGAGCCCAGGTGACCATGCGGGGGATCCGGGCTCGCCCGCCGCACGCTTCGGGGAGCAGGTAGCACACCAGGTGCACGGCGGAACATGGACTGTCTCCTGCTTGTCGTCTGGACTTTACCTGTTGCGATTCTCAGCGGCAGCTCCATGCAATTCCCGACTCTCCCGTGGCTTGGAAGCACTGTAAAGGCAGGTCGAGAGCACTTTCTTTTGCAGTTGCCTAGTGTACTTTCATACCAGGTTACTGCACAGTTTCTGGTGCCTTGTCTTTCTGCCTTCCCTTGTCAAGTAAATCTCGCCCAATACTCCTTTTCTTTCTTTTTTTTTTTTTTTTTTCTCTTGCAGACCCTTCAGCTGTGCTGCCTCTGTTGCATGTCTCATGCAGCAACTTTAACCAGTGACAGCATCAGTGAATTGAATCATGGTTTGTATAGCTCTTTCTGTGTCTGTGTATATAAACATTTGCATGGATGCTTTTTTTGGTGGACTGAGCGTTTAAAGGGAAGAAGCCACAATGTTCGGGGAACGTAAAGTGAAAGCAAGTTGGCTGCTGTAAAATAGCTAACCATGGTCAGAGATTAACTTGTTAAGCCCTGTGTGCAAAAGCTAAAAGGAACAATATGTAACAGCAAAGCAAATGAATGAGATGGTAAAAACATCCACGTTTACGTGTGCGATTAGAAAGATGAATGGGTATGTAGCCACAACAACAAAACCTCATGTGTCTGTTATGGAAGCAGTGAGACAAAAGTAATGAAAAGATTTGGGTGGGAGAGCGGAAGAAGCTGTGCGATGCAGGCTAAGGGAAAACAAACCTGGAGAGAAAGGACTTGTGTGAGTAAGAGCTCAGGAGCTGTTTGTTCCCAGGTTGCAGAGACTAACACTTAGATGCTGATGACTTTGGGAAGTTTGAAGTGCAGTATATGCTTTTTATTGGGTGCGAGTGGAAACAAAGTACAATAGAGGACCACACCAGGGTGCAGAAAGGAAAACCCTCTTGCACCCTATCATCTGCTCACTGGGGGATTCCCTCTCTCAAGCAGCTGCTTGCATTTTTTGGCCACCAGCCTGCTTAGCATCCTCAACTTCTGCCGTTGATTACACCGCTCAAGGAAAGTGAAAGTTCTTGATGTATTGTTTCCACTGTCTAAGGAAAAACAGCCTATCACTGGTTATGTTTTCAGCTTACTGTGTGTCCAAAAAAGTCTATTTGGGCAAAGAGATTGATAGTTTCTGCAACATCTGTTACAACACAAGAAGGAAGGGATTTTCTTCTTTTTTAATGGTGTTATTTCAATTTAGGAAGACAAATGAATTGTTTTACTGTCAAATGCATGGACATCTTTAAGTATTCATAGAGAAATACAGCTCAACAATGAAGTGGGTTTGGGAAGCAGTTTATTCAGCATAGTTACTCGTATAACCAGGAATAGGTGCAAAGGTCCTAGTTCAGCAAATGGCTAAAATTCAGACCCAGCTTCCAGGATACAAGTAATCCCTGTATGGCTGGATCAACTGCAATGGTAATGTACTTGAAGCTAGGCACCTGCTTATATAGCTAGCTGAATCATGGCCTCTATTTTTTCCTTTCTTAGGTGGTTGTGAATAGATCTTAGTCTTCTCCTCACAAACAGTTTTGTAATTTTTCACATATTTTATCCAAAACAATAAACTTCATTGACACGCAATTAGCAGTGGCTGACTAAAGGTTATTAGGTAGGATGTAATCTCTTTTTGCTGAAGGTCAGTTACAATTTGAAACCCAGTCTAATCAAGTCACTACAAAGAGATGAGGTCTCACTCCGTTAAGGCACTAATAAATTAATCCTTTAATCCATTTGAACAAGTGGTACAGTTCTACAGAGTCTCAGTCACGGCTACCCCTACAGTGATATAACATTTGCTGCATTCTTAGGGAAGGAAAAAAACTCTCAAACCAGAGCAGCCTTCACATTTGACAACAATTAATACAAAGGGAGGGGAAAATCTACAGATCTGCTGGTGATGACAAATGTCTTCAGAAGAGTGATTGTGGGAATGTTCACAGCTATGCTAGTTAGTCTGTACGTCTCAGTAGGGCAGAAAGGAAACAAACACAGTTTGAGAGCCTGTGTGACTTACAGGGGTGAATTTATGCAGTCAAGACTATACACACATAGCCTGCAGAGCTTTCAGGCCATTCCCTAAATGAGGGAATGCTTCATGCCACAGTGAAAGCCTGATGCTTACCGTGTTAGAATGACGCTTATTTGTTGGATACAAAAGCTGATGGCTAACTTTTTATCATTACAGATTATGTATTTGTGACCCCTGTCAAAGTGGATTCCAGTGGATCGTACATTTCACATGATGTTTTGCACAGTACTAGGAGAAAGAGATCAACTCAGAGTTCAAAGAGTTCCTTGCACTACAAATTTTCAGCATTTGGACAGGAACTTCACTTAGAACTTAAACCTTCGACCATTTTAAGCAACAGTTTTATTGTCCAGGTACTTGGGAAAGATGGAGTCTCAAATTCTCAGGAACGTGAAATTGAGCAGTGTTTCTACCAGGGATTTATAAGGAATGATAGCACCTCTTCAGTAGCAATATCTACATGTGTAGGCTTGGTAAGTGTTTATTTAAAACAAATCAGCGTTAAAAGTATTTTCATACATGGAATAGTAGCTGAGGGTATGTAATTCATATAATATTCAGGATACTGTACAACATTTGGTGATTTTCGTAATACCACTAGTTGCTATTGCGTTTAACAGAAGAGGTTAATTATAGCCAATGAACTACATCACACCCTTTGTATTTTTTGATCACAGTCTTTCAGGAAAAGAAACAGAAGGCTGGCTGGTAGTCCTAGTTATTATCCCATAGCAATTTTCTTTTGTT
This sequence comes from Pandion haliaetus, assembly GCA_013401275.1. Lineage (NCBI taxonomy): Eukaryota > Metazoa > Chordata > Aves > Accipitriformes > Pandionidae > Pandion > Pandion haliaetus. Next base: position 22,702 of record VYZV01017314.1, on the reverse strand, counting down.
ATGGTTTGTGATATTTTATACTTTTTTGCTTGCTCTTGCATAAATGCTCTTCCCGCCTTTGTGAACTACAACGAATAAAGAAAAAAAATCAATCCATAAGCTTGTGCGAAAAAAATAATATACCTAGGTTTGTCAACTGCTTTAAGGAAGGGTGAATTTCCTAGCTCAGCAGGAGTTATGAACCAATTTCCCTTTGTTTCCTTTGACAATTCCAGCCTTATTTGGGTTTGTAAATCTTGATTAGTTGTTCTCTTCTGAATGTGTTAAATATCATCATTGCATATTTTCCATTTATGGCTCTCATCCAAGTTTATGAAAAATTATTACTCACAAATTACTTTTTCAAAATACATTTGACAGTGCTCATTGCCTGTAGAGAAGTCTCTACTGATGTAATTCAGAAGAATCATCTACAGAATTAATAGTTATTGAAGTTTTTTAGGCTTAAGCCCTTGCACTTGCAAAGCAATCTCCTATGGATACAGATTAAAGCAGTGACATTTAACTGTTAGGTATATGGAGCTATTTGTATGCTTTGTGGTTGACTAAGGTCCAGAGGATATGTTGGGTCACCCTCTAGAAATCTGTTTTGCAAAGGTACTTGTCCATAAGGGCTATTAAACTGCGTGACCGGACCAAAAAAGGAGCACTTGAGACACCCAGTGTTTCCTTTGAAATAGTAATCAGTGACTTCAGAAGAGGGTGGCTCATTAGGAAGAGCTGTTGAATACTGATAACTGGTTGAAGTAGTCTGGATTATATTTTCAATGCTCTACTTTTTTTCTCAACAAGTTAGAGAAATTAGTATCTTACAGTTCATTTAAACAGTTGCAAACGTGACTTTGAAGTAGGTGCCAGAAACTGGAATGAAGCTTTCTTTTGTTTTTTAAGTTGTGTTTGTAATGCTGAACTGTTAATATTGGATGTGCTTAGTTGTTTCTGTGGAAGCTTCATTTTCACAACTGCTAGCTTTTACCATATTTATTCAGAAAAAAAGTTGTTTTCACTTACTGCAGTGTTTGTCTTTTCATCTAAGAGAAGTGCTCTACCTACACACAACAGTTACAGTTTGGGTGATCTCCCCTGTTTGGTCACATTTTGTTTTTTAACATGCTTTATGAGCTAAGTGAAGCTGGGCTTGTCAAGTCTTGTCTGGAGAAGGAAGGTTCAAATCTGCCTCAGGTCACAGAGAAACAGAATGTGGTGATCTTAACTGAGACTGAAATGGATCTTTTACCACTGTCTCGACATTGAGATTGTTATGATTGGCAAGCTTCACTTAGAAAAGATCCAGAAACTGATCAAAAGAGAATAAATACTGTGGCATGAACAAATTTATTATGGCAGAACCCTTTTCAGTACCTACATTATCACCAATTAGAATCTCTCTCTTTCTTTAATCAGTTCCAAGGTTCAATAGATTTCACCTTAAAATGTTGTTTTAAACTGGTAAATGAAGTAAACCTTTACTTATAATAATCTCTGCAGAGTAGGTATCACAAATAAAGTATATTTGTTCCTTTCTACCTATCTATTTATTAATTTCAGTGCACCTAATGAATCCCAGGCAAATTATCAGCAGGATTTTTAGTCTCTCAGTTTGCAAGGCTGCCTTCTTAAAAATGTGTCATCAGCTGTCTGTAACAACAACCACGTCATTTTTTACTGTGATCCAAATTCAGTAATCATATGTTAAGTCTGGACGCTGTGCTCTGATCAAGAGAACCTTGTGAATAGCTTCTATATCCTCTTTGCACCAACTACTTTTGTCACTTGGTTGCCCTTCTTTCCTATTTGCTTTGTTCGCTGCAATTAAACCGAAAGTGGTGTTTCTTCTATATGGTTGGTAGCACTAATCTTTCCATTGTTCCTTTCATTAGCAATAGCTTCTCTACAATAAAACTGCAGTGACCCATTCTTTCAAGCCTGGAACACCACAATGTGATGTGGAAGCAATTGCATTTCAATAGACTACAGGGACTCTTTGATCTAATTTTTTGGATGACCTAGAGTATTCAGTCATTCAGCTGTCTGTTACCTGCCATTGCCTGCAGAGTAGACTTTTGAGAGAGTCTATATGAAATGGTTTGTTAGGCAGGATGACCTTAACTTAACACTGGAAAGGAGCAAGAACTTGTTGCTTTGGTATAGATCTATTAAGAGATGTGTGTATCTTGAGTTTTAATGGCTTAGTTGACAGTAAGGCCCCACATTTTTATGCTGATTTGATTTGTTGATTTGAGACCAAATGTTTCCATCAGTCAACACAATTTTCTTGATGTGTCAGAAGGCAAAACTGGATTGATGCTCTTTATCTGAGTAAGTACTCTAATACATTAAGTTGGCACTTTAGGAGAATGTGTACAAGTTTACTATGAGTACTGTCTCTTGCCTTTTCATCATCAAAGTGTTTAGGTGCTTTGATTTTCAACAGGAAACTTTCCTTCTTCTGTCTTCTGCCCTTTTCTGCTTCAGTCAGTATCCTTTACTGGCTGGAGTATCTGTTACGCAGTAAGAAAGATGTGATTTTTTAATATATTTTTTTTAAATGAAATTAACTTTTATGCAAGAAATCTTGTTTAGATCTTCCTAAGTGTCTGTTTCACCATCAGGCATCACACCTGAGTAGCAGCATCACACTCAGTGATAAAAGAGTATGACAGATTTATTAAAATTCAGGCTTATGTTGTACATCACACAGACTTGCTCAGTCATTTTATCAAAAATGCTCAAAAGATGGATGTACTTTGTACACCTTCCAAAAAATGCCTTCTGGACTATCTGTGGAGAATATGATACATTCCCTCCAAAGAAGTTGTGATAATTTTTCTCATTTTCGTGTATTTTGTTAATACATACATACTCTCAGGGGTGGGTTTTTTTAACACTTACAACTTTGGATCAATGAGTTCATTTCAAATATAAACCTAGTTTCTCTCTTTGGCATCATCTTAATGTGGCCCGAATAGAAATTAATGCAAAATTTCAACTCCTTTCTCCATTGATATTCATTGTTATTTTTAATAAAACTTCTCTGTTACTTCAGCACGACTTCTCGGAATTTCCTTCAATCCCTTGTGCTCTCCCAGTTGATATATCGAGGCCATGGTTTGTCTTGCTGCTTCATCCTCTGTTTATGTTCTCCAATTCAAGCTGTTCATTCTTTCCAAATTCAATTTTTTTCCAAACTCCTGACCTGAGCTAATTCTTACTTATTCTAATTATATGTTTTTATTACTATTATTATTTAGTAATATATTATTACTTATAATTGCCTTTAGCTGTCTAATTGGGAGGCAGACTATGGAAATCCACAGAATGCAGGAGTTTCTCAGTTTTTCTGAAGGAGACGGTGCTGGCCACTGTTAGAATAAGAAATTGTTTTTAGGACATACTCATTGTAGCCATATCTGTATTCCTACCTCATTCCTCTTGCCCCCTTGCCCATTCTCATCCACACGTTGTGCTATCTCATCGGCATTAAAAATAGATATCTGTTGTAGGTTCACCATCTTTAACTCCACTTTCATGATGACAGTGTCTCTAAAAGCCTTACTACTGTCTTCCTAGTCTGTGTGTAAACTGTGTGGGTTTTGTCTCTCTTTATATGCTAGTTTGTCTCCTTTCTGTCTCCTTAGATTAGGTCTATGTATACATAATCTTTTGTATAAAGTGAGTTGTTTGCAGTCACACAGTAAATCAGGGCAGAATACAAGAGAACCCCAGAGTTGTCAGTAGTACAGTTGTGTTCTAGAGGCATTCTTAGAAGTAATTTATAACTGTGCATTTAGGAGCAGAAGTCACATTCCCCTTGTGAACAAGAACTCTCACAAAGTCAAACAAGTTTACACTATAGTCCAATACACAACATAGAAAACAGTGAACATAATGAATGAGTAGCTTATTATATAGCATTTGTGGGGATGTTGCTGCTATTTGGTGGAGGAGACAGGTGAGGGTATATAGCAAATACAAAACATATATGCCCAGCAAAAAGAAACATATGTACAACATACAGGGACTCTCCTACCATCAGGTCGCAGAGGAGACATGCATGTGTATTTTGGGTCAGAGAGAGAACAGTTCAGGTCCTTTAAAACTATATGATACACAGTTTTATTGTTCAGGCCAAATTCAGCCCTAGGCAAACGCACTAGCATGGATGCCTGAGAGGCTGCACCTGCTTACACTGGAGGTGAATGTGGGCCATTCTCTCCCTTTTATTTATGTACATCAATTAGAAGAGTGGAGTCAGCTTCATGCACTAGCTAGTGCCCTCCTTTGTTTTTGCTAAGATGTGATTGAATCTTTCATTATAAGGGGCCTCTTTCTCTTGTCTAAAGTTCTGTTGTTTGTTAGTGTCTATCAAGGGAAAAGAAAGGAGAGGGAAGGATGAATCATGTTACACTCACCGAGCTGTCAGAGGAGTCTACGACTGGAGAAGGGGTTAGATGTAGCACTGGGAGATAAACAGGAGATGTATTAATTCAATGGAAGTTGTGTGTGCATGTCTGAGGGCAGGACTCTGCTCAAAGTATCAAAGAAGCCACAAAATTAAAGCTTCTTAATGCAGTCTGGCCACCTAAGAGGCAGGCAGGCGAGGCAACTCATGTACCCATTCTTTGTAGTCATTTAATTGCACCCTGTATTAGCATTATTTAAGTTCATGCTAACAACAGCCTCTTATTCCTAGAGCTCACGCTTTAAGTCCAATTAAATATGTTGAGACAAATCCCAAGGTTCTTATGCAGACAAACTCCCATCAAAATCAGTGAGCCAGACTGCTGGTAAAAGTACAAAATAATTGCTGTTCACAATGAGGTTCCTTTAGAAACCTACAGCTGTAAAAATAGGACAAAATTTGGCCCAGTGGGACCTTGAAGAGAAACTAAGTACAGAACTGGTGATTTGACTCAAAACTATTTTTAGTCCATCCAGAAGCCAATATACAAATCCTATATTTTCTGCCATTATAGCAGCACAACAGGAACAGCTTCTGGCATATGAGTTCTTTGACTTTAGTTATATTCACACACTATTACATCTCCATCCTTTATAAAACACAAACTGTTTTACAGGTTCATCATTTTGTCCACTGTTTTGATGGAGATTTTACCATTATTCACTCAATAATATGGTAAAGATGAAAATAAGAAAAACCTTTACAGGAAGATGAGGTGACAATGGGAAAAAGCCATATTCTTGAGGATATTTTAAATTATACCAGACAAATACTGTTTCTGGTCTCAGCATTGAATTGACTGCTGATGGGGAATGAATTGTGTGATTAGATTATTGATTGCCCTTCTCCATATCTGTCTGATAAGCTTTCTGTTTAACTCTGGCTTTAGCTTTACAAGACAAAGACAGTGTTATCCCAGGCATTTTGACCCTACTGATTCCTGACCGGTAAGAAATGGAATTGAAGAGGATTAATGATGGAGAAACAATCTGCTTCTGTTGGACATGAAAAGTAATAGAGCTTACATTTCTTCCAGGTTTTATATTGAAAAACCTGGAAACCTGGAACGTACATAGAGGAGTGTCCCTGAGAGCACTTTGGCTCCATCAGCCTGAACACAGTGGGCTGTGGATGCAGAACAGCTTGCAAGAGTGCCTACAGGAGCTGGTCCTCTCGGTCATCTTTGCCTGCTCCATTATTGCTCAGCTGGCAGTAAGAGCATGGAAATTGTTTGTTGGTGTATTTCAGACCAAACTTCAGGCTGTTGTGAGCACCGCTGTTTGCACCCTTAAAGCAGGTGCACTCTTAAAGAAAACAGGGAGCCATCCATTTATACATAGATAGGCAGTTCAACCTGGCCCTTCTTGTTAAGCAGCAGTCTTACCATAATTAGTAGACTCTAGCTATACTTGAAACATCAGCATTTTTCTTGCTGTAGCAAAGTCTTTCCAGAAAGCTTAGTTCCCACACTTTCCCTAGTCCATTAGAGAGAAGCTTATAGTCAAATGCTCATAAGGGTCAGGAGAGGGTGACCTGTCTGCACAGAGTTGACCTCTTCATAACAGGATGTCTTTGATGTAAATGAGGATTTTTATTTTAAGCGCCACTATTTTCATTTGGATCTTACCATCTCTGCTGCCGAGAGGCAACATATTCTCTTCTGCACAGCTGTGAGCTGCTGAACATCTAAAATATTTTTCTTTTTCGAGGCAGATTCTAAAAACTAATACCAGCTTTCAGTCACTAATAATTAACCTAAACAAGGTTTTATTTCTGTCTTTTTCCTCTTCTTCCTCCACTTCAGAAGTGTTTGAGGAAGATACCAGGTTTGCAGACCTGGTGTGTAAAGGCTTTTGTTTACCCAAAACACAATGACAGTCTGTGAAACTGTAGTTCAAGTCCAACTCAAGCAGCCCACTCCCTGAGCTCTGTACCTGACACATAGCAGTAGAGTGGAAAGCACAGGAGTATCTTGGTTGTGCCCTGGCCCTGCTGCACAGTCCACTTAATTTGAGCAAACAGTGGTATCAAAACTGTTCTTAAACATTTTTTTTCCCCCAAGCTTACTTCCTTCTTATCCTCTCTGCAAAACCAGTGCCCTGATTATGATGATAGCTTTGTGATTTGCACACTTGTACTCAGTTGGGAACTTGACTTTGATTCAACATAGGCTGCCCAGTCATAACCGGTCTGGATGGTCACTGGGAGTTTGTTACCAGCTCCGTAAGTCCTTCAGACATTTTGGCACCTACAGTTTTTGTCACAGTTGTGTTTAAGTCTACAAGATATTTAAGATAATGTTTACTAATTTGCAGCTTTTTAGGGAACAGTTTGCGTTTCTGATGCACGGCATGTCCCATACTCTTCGAAAGAGATGGTAGGTTGTCCAGTACTGCAAACAGTGAGAGAAGGATGGGGGTCTAAAGACTGGTTTTTATGTCTGTGGTTTTGAAATTTGCAGTCCATGGATGGGGACATGATAAAAGCTGGAGCCATGCTAGACAAAGGCACCCAGAGCTGTGATGCCAATAATATATCGGTCAATTCTTTAAGGCAATTTCAGAGCTATTTGCATCTGATTTCATTCTCTCCTGAGCATGAATAATGTTGTTGACTTGCAGATATATTGCTTTCGAGGGATCTAGAAAATACCTGCTTTCTCTTTTTGGAAGTTGCAGTGTCCACTGATAACCTGACAGCAGCCCCGCTAAAGTCAGCAGCCTTTTTAGTCATGAGAAGTGCTTCCTCTGACTTGACTCCTGACCACATACAGAAGCTGTTAGCTCTGTGTACCTCACTTTGTAATGGTCTTCTCTCAGTGAGCTGGCAGGAGAAGGGTTAAACTTAGTTATGTCTGCAGTGAGACCTAGCAGTGGACCTAAAGTGAGTTTTATCAGCTGAAACTCAGCCTTCAGTAACTTTTTTCTAAACCTCACTCATTTTGTGTTAGGAAGGCTTTGACTAGCCCTTAAATGGTATCTGAATTGAATTTTAATGGATAATTACATTACGAGCAAGGTTTTTCTCTGTCTTTTTGATCATGTCACTGGGAGCAGAAATGTTGGTTCTTTCTTGCCTTTTCTTATCCCGTTGTAATCCCAATTCTGTTGCTGCAGGTCTACCATAAATTACAGTATGCTAAAGGAATTTCCTATTGATTTGCTTTGACAGTGATTTGACCAGCTATGTGAATAGCTGATGGAAGCAGAACTTATCTTGGGTTCAGACAGTAGAGCACTGACTAAAGCTTTGAGGTAAACATTTACAGAAGAAACTTGAAATCATAATGCCTTGCAGCTCAGCACAATTTACAAACATGTATTAATTAAGCTTCAGTACTGGCTTTACTGTGTGTTAGATGAGAACAGCATCCTGGCTCATAATAGGTTGACATCAGTAACCTTTTATTGTTTATCATGCTCGGAAGTCACTAAGAATGAGGGTGAAGAAATGTCAAATAATCAGGTCATATGCAAGTGAATGAGTCTTGATGGTTGAAGCTCAGTACCGTGGGAACCATTATTGTCCAGAGTAATTTCTGGAACATGAAAGTTAATTTCTTTTTTACTACGTTAGTTCGTAAGCTAGGGAAATCTGCAAACAAGTTGTACAGTCAGATGAATGTCCTTTTCCTGAATCTCATATGTGGCTGCCCAGCTAGTTCCTGCCAGAAAATAGTAAAAGAAGAAAGTTTGATGACAAAGATAATAGGTCTTGAAGTTATTCTTACTGGAATAGCAAGGCCCAGCTTAATAGAAGAGGAAGCTGAGGCAATAAAGTGATATTTACTTGCACAGACAATAGGGTGTTGCCTTTTCACTCTTCTGTGGCATTAGCATTTCTAGCTGCCCCACTATGTACACAGCACACTCATGGCTTTATTCTTTGAGGACTGGATTCTGGCTGTTCACAGTGGGATCACTTGAATGCTTGTGCCTGCCTGCCTAATATATGTTAATTGAAGGACTTTTGTGTCTCAATATCTTTATTAATATTAATGGAATGAGATTTTTAATGGACCTATACAAAATATGCTTGACCTAGCTTGAGCCCTCACTTTTGTTTTTATACTCTGCAGCACAGTGTGGCTTCCAACTAATTTAAGAACGTAATATTATATTCTGTGGCAGAAAACATAAACTAATGAAACATGGATTACTCTTCAGATCTGCAGTTTCTTTGCCATGAGATATAGAATTTATGTAACACCAGAATATAATTAGTTTTTTTAAAATAATGAATTTAAAACCAGATTTGCTTTTTCTTCATGCAAATTATTGCACTTCAGTGAAAAGAGTGAGCATTTAAAAATAATTCTATCTTGAGCAGGCTTGTCTTATGCCACACACTCATTCTTTTTTTAGGAAGAAGTCATCAAAACAGTAAGTCTTAAAATTAGGCTAGACTGAACCTCAAGAATTACTTCAAGTTAATATTGTAAATAAAGTATAAGCTGGTCATGGTAAGGGATAGGTCTAAATTCTGTAACACAGTGCCAGAGAAGAAAGTTTAAATTTTTCTAAAAATGTGGCTACCCAGTTTCATTTGTTACTAACACTCAACAGAAAGGTATGCTATTTGTTTTGTTAGATGCAAGTATAAATTAAAGATTAAGATACTGATCTTGGCCGAGGGCGGAGGTGAATTTTTTGCAGCCCACTGTGGATGATAACAGTATGGACAAGAAAAATGCTTCTGTCACTTTTGCCCTTTTTTTTGCTACTTTTTCTGTCAAAGGATCATTCCTTATAGTCTGCTCTATGTTACACTGTTTGCAATAGATGTCTGTGAAATCACTGTAGAGACCAGTCTACCACAACAGTATCTCCAGCCTCCAGTTATTTTGTTTGCTGGCTTCTCTTCATGCTAGAAGCCATGCTGAAGGCCATATGGATATTTTCTGCACTCCCAACATCATGTACTGATGGTCAGATTGTTATCCTCCCTCTAGCAGCAAAAGCTTGAGCAAAGGGGTGGAAAAAGAACAATTACCAGGCTGAGACACAAGTAAGCAGCTGATGTCTACTGATTCCTGCAGCACAGTATCTTCCACTCTCATTCACAGGTATTTGCTGGTTTATGGGCTCCATCTAAACTTGTAGTGAATAAAAAGTTTTATGCTGACTACTTTGGATCAGAACCTGGCCTCAGGAGAGTTCTCTTTTCTTCCTCTCTACATCACCTTGGCCCTTGAGTAAAAAGGCACACCATTGCTTTGGGAAACATTGCTACAATTACGATTTGATTTAGAAAGACATTTTGCAAATGGAAAGTACCACTGGTTCATCAAGAAAGTGAAACATATCCATTTCTACTGGCAGACCGCCAAACACATCTTGTAAATAATCCAAGGTGGCGCTGTATAATCAGATTTCACTGAATCAGAAATGAGATGGAGGAAAACCGCCTACTTGAAGGGCAAAGAAATCCATCTGCAGACTGAGCCTATGCTGTTCTCATGGACCACTTGGATTAGTAACAGCCAGGAGTGAAATGAGGGAGGAGTTCAGGCAGTCTCCCAGACAACCAGCTGCTGCTACTGCTGCTAGAAGATGCACTGAAATACTTGGCATCTGGTGCTTACAGCTGCCAGATACATTTCAGTGTACTAATGCCAAGTGTTTTCATTCTGCTATGCTGCCAGCGTATTACAACAGTGAAGGAGTAAAGGAAGCACAATGGCCACCAAAAAATAAGAAGTCAAGAGTAAATGTAAAGAGGCTACTTGCCCTAATCCCAGTCAGGTCCTTATAAAGTCAAATCTGGCATTGGGAGTAAAAGAGGAAAGTAGCTTCTGAGGCTTGTTTCCCTTGTTAGACAGGAGATGGACTTCACAGTTTTTGATCTACAAAAATGTGCAGGGGTATTACCACTTGTCATCGTGGGAACACCTGTAGGAGGCAAAACCTCGTCCATCTTCTGCTCTTGATAGGAGAGCCAAATAATTATAGAGAGGAGAACATATAGTCTGTTACAGAAATAGTTAATTGATTCCTCCGATTCCTGTGATTCCTCTGCTTACCGTTGAGTCCTGGGTGGTCATTTTAACTGCCTGAGGCACAGAGTCCTGCAGGTCTCACTTAATGAAGACCATGCATGAACCCAAATATGGTGGGAGCCATGACAGAACAGCATACAGTTGGTGCCATGTGTCATTGAACATCAGACTAACAGTATGGTGACAAAGGCTTGCTTTCTCTATCAGCAAGTGTGACAGATGAAATACTAATGAAAGGACAATTTGGACCAGAAGCTGAATCAGAAAGAGAGGCTGATAGATTACCATAGACAGTTGAAGCTGGGAACAAAAATATGCCAGGCTTTTGTCTTGGCCTATGAATATTGCACCGGTTCTATTTACAGGTTCCCAGCTTTTGGGTTATAGTGCCATGAGAAGTTTATTTTTGTTGTAATTTTCCAAGCATTTCTTGAAAACTAGCTTTCTGGTGCACAGAATAACACCACAACACTAAATTAGTTGGAAATAGCTTGAGGGCTGAGGGAATAGTATATTTTTTTTGTTGTGGCTATTCACGTGATTTATTTAATAATTTTAAAGATTACAGTTTGGGAAAGTCAGGAACATGCTCTGATGTGAGAAACAAAACAGAAGGAAATGTTATTCACCCAGAATGAAGGTCTGTCTTCTGCAAACTAGCATTTGTGCATAGCAAAGTTCACTCTACCTCCACAGCCCTACTTCTGTGTTAGGTTTAACAGAAGAAGATGTGGAGCATTTCCCCATGGGGCTATGTTTCCTGCTTACCATCAGCCTGCTCAGAATGGTGCCCACGTGCTCCAAAACACCTCCATGGGTATGCCACACGCCCTTAATGACAGCTTAGCCTCTGGACCTGCCTTTTTGCATTTACTTGCCAATAAAAAGGAAGATAAATTTATATATACATACATATATATCTATACCAATGCACTGAATTGGTGCCAATCCTTTAATCTTGATTTTACAAAGGACAGTGCAATTCAGTGTCCACCGTCTGTGAAATATTAATATATTTGTATTTCTGTAAAGTTTTGTGAGATGATGCTCTTTACAGCTGTTGTCTCTTCTGCCATTCAATAACAATATTATGTGCTAGCAAAATAGTAATTATCATTTAAATAAACACCTTCGTGTTTCTTCCAGGAAGGGACTTAAATTTTAAAGAGAAGGTTGATCTGATTTGTCTCTGATTTTTGTAGGAAGTGGATGGATGTAGGGTTATTGCAAAAAATGATAATGTAGAGGATGTATATCAGTCTTGCATGACTTCTATCATTATATGTTAATATATGTTAAAGGCATAAGTCACCGTAAATCTGTAAATTATCTTATAAAATTCATTTACTCTTGAAAAAAAACCAAATTTATTTTGGATTGGTGAAATTTGTGAGAATTAGTAATAGTATAAATAATTTGAAAAACTATGAAAGTTCAGTGTCCTATTCTAGTCCTTTCGAGGGGTTCAGTGAAGGTGTATAAAGAGAAGCCCTGTACAGGGGTGATCAAATGTGGAATCTTGGGCTGAAACTATTCCAACAGGATGGGGAATGTAGTTTAAACCCTCTTTTACCAGCATTCTGGTGCATGCTAGCTCTCCACAGCAAGATGTTTGATTGATTCATAGCTACTGATGGGCAGTTTAAGATTACAAAGCTTTCAATTTCCTTGTTCCTGACAGATAAAGAAGGTGGGCACTTCCTGATTATATGGTATACATTCAAAATATTTAAGTTCCCTATGGTGCTGTTTGTGACTACTTTACTTCCATAGCACATTAACATTGCTGGTTTTATGCTGTGGGAGGAGTGTATAGAGTAACATGCTGTGAAGAGAGGAAATGTTTCGCAACAAGAGGTCCTTCTGGCTTTTCCTCTGTTTACATTACCACCTGGAAAGAAGAAAAGGTGGAGTAAATGACTGATGATCCAGATGGATTGCACGAACAGTCACATCTTTAGTCATGACACGTTAAGCTGGGCAAATTCACACAGAGAAGTGGCCTGATTGCACTTTTAACTCCTGGAAGCACACATAATCTTATGTAGGAAAATGTGTAGGCACAAATAGGGCTTGACTACCTTCACGGCAGTAGTCTTTTGGCAGGCAGTGCCCCTTTAGTGGCCACTGAGCAGCCAGATTATTTTGGGGCAAAGTCAGGGATACACTAATGTGACGTACAGGGGCTTGAGGATAGGCTCTAGCAGAGAAGTTAGAATCTGAGAGTTACAAATCAGTGGCTGTGCAAGTGACACGGAGCTTCAGAGAGACTCAGAAAGGGAGGAAGGACCACTTTTTTCACTTTTCATGTTCACTTTTCTAATTCTTGCCTGTGAAAGTAGGCAAATTGTCTCTTGTTTATGGGAGTTGGTGTGCTTTGATGCACTACTTATTTGACTCATGCAGCACTTAGCACACCAACTGTATCCAGATTTCTAAGTAAGGGCTCAAGATACAACAGCAGCTAAGCTGTGCCGCACTTCTCTCAAGTTATGCCTGAAGTCCACACAGAGCAGCCGCTGGCTGTAATGTGGCATGGAGTGAACTCAAGTCTTCTGTTTCGTGGTGTCAGGACGGAGCAGAGAGCACACTCAGGCCCTGGGACTAGGAACTACATAGGAGATTGAAGTGTCTGTAACTCTCACACACTTCCCTGATGCCCCAGAGCCTCTGTGACCCTGACAGCACATTCCTTTTCTTGGAGCTTTTTTCTTAACCTATGCTTAACTTGACCTTTGCTTAACCTACTGTTCAGTAGATTCATTGCAGAAAGAAGGTCAGGCTGCTTAGGAAATTTTGCCTCCTAAATCTTCTGCTGATTTTTTTTTAAATCATCCTTTTATAACTTTGCAGCATGCTGAGCTGTCAACAAATTCCATATAATTGTATCTCCCTTGACTTTGCTGCATTTTTATTTCAATAAGGAGGCCTATAGTGTTTAACATAGTGGCAACATCTGTGGCAATGATTTCTAAATTTCTTGGACCAATTTAATATAAAGAATATCTCATAGAAAAAGATGCTTTCAGGCACAACCTTCCCTTTGTCACTATATTTTTCCTATTTCCTGAGATCTCAGAGATCATCACAGGGTTACTTAGATCCTTGGTGCTCCACAGACTACATTTTGAGAGCCTAATATGTAAGGTAGTGCACTGAAAACACTCTACTGTCCAAACGCTTTTATGAAGAAATGCTATTCACTTGCTTGAAAATCATAGCAAATGGTGCTTGCTGACACAGGAGTCAAAGCCCCTCCCTTCTTGGATTAGTTTCTGTGGGACTCTGTAGAATTGGGAACTTTTATGTCCTCTCCTCAGCTTTTGTTGTTCTCATTTCTGATTCTCAGAGGTGCATAATAGAACTGATTTCTTCAATGAAAAGAGGTAAATAAATGTCTTTTCATACTTTTCTTAAGACTCATCCTTGCTAAACAGTCACATAATTCACAGGCTTATACTAAAGTCTGCTTATGGTAAAATCAGTGTAACCTTTCATGACCAGTTTAGTTCTGCAGGCCTATTCAGTAAGTACAAGTCAAACATGGTTCTGAATATCTGAAAACTGTTGTGTTAACACTCCAAATGCTGCTTTAGACTTGTATGTTGTACTCTCACCTTGTCAGAGTACAGAATGTCAGGAGATATAAATTGACGTTTTGGGTTGAAGAATGGATTCACCTCACTTTATGCTGAAATTCTGGACCAATATTAAGGTAGTATTACTGTTTCAATTTTAAGACAGTTATGGCATGATGTTTCTTTTCATACCAAACCAGGACCTCTTTGTGGCATTTTTTTGCATGTCATCACAGTTATTTCTACTACAGAGATTTCTGTAGTTAGAATATTGTATTGAAAATTATTTCTCATCAAACTTGCATTTGTAATAGTATTAAAAACTTTTCTAGTCTGGAACAAATCCACCCAGGTTTCCTGCTTTTAATTTCAGTACAGTTACACCAGCAGAGCAGTTATAGCATGCTCACCTCTGTGCATCATTCCCTTAAAATAGAAACATAGGCTAATTTGTGGGAGAGAGGAGTGTGAATGAGTCTGCACAGTTTTAAAGCATGACAAGGATTAGTGCAGTATGTCTGAGCAGTGCTGATGGGTAGGTAGCATTTGGCTAGAAGCAGGAAAACAAAGAATCTTTGGACCCATGATATGCTTGGCAATGTAATATTGCGAAGTCAGGTTTCATGGCTGTAAATGGTGCCTACAAGTATGAGGCTTTTTCATGACATGGAATATAGATGTAAGTTACTACATTTATCTTAGCAAATAACTCCCTTGTTATTCAAATGCCCATTGTAAACAGGTCTGGATGCTAAGGATGTTTGTATAGTTTGTATGGTTATCTAAATGTTACATGGAGTTGCCATTGTACAGGTTTATTAATGTTGTGAAAAACTGAGAAAGTGGTGAAGTCTTCTTTGAACTCAGTGGATCTTCGGGATGATGTCGTCCTGTATTTCAGGTTTAATAGTACGAATTGCATTCAAGGTTTTACTGATTTGCCATTTCTTGGAAAAAAAATGTGATGCAGACACACCTAGGCTGCTGTCCTGTTTCAAAGAGGTGATTACAGCAAAAGAAGAGAAGATGAAATGTATTCTTTCCTGCTTTCACAGTGATGCTAAGTAGTCACATTTTCTCCATAGGCATGTGAAAAGTAGAAACCATTACAGCAAGGGAATTCCTGGTTATAAGCAAACCTATCAACCTTCTCAGATTCCAGTGAATGTGTCTGCATATTTCTGGGTCACATACCATGTCGTGTTGTTGTTCCTGGTGAGTGAGGTCACATGGCAGAAGCCCATCCAGTGATGTGCCGGGGGACAGATCATGGGCAGAGCCATGTTTGAGGAATGTGTCTTTGAACAGGACACTTGCCAGCATGGAGCCCTGCTAAGTGGCACGTACCTAGCTGTGCTGTGACCTTCTGTGCTTTGTGCAAGTGGTCAGTGGACCACAGCTCAAGCTGCTGAGTGATATCCTGAAGGCTGGGCCTGCAGCTTATAGTGAGGAAGATGGAGGCATTTTTATAGAACAACACAACTGGGGTCAAATGTGAGCCTTCACAAGTCTCTTGAGCATTTACTGGGTTGATTACAAAATCCTGCCTATAAAACTGAGAAGTAAGGAACAGATAAGCTGAATTGCTGAAGAACTGGGAGTTTAATCCAGATAACCCAGGCGCCAGCCTGACATTCTCACTCTTGGGCCATCTTTGCTTCTTGTTTTCTATTCGCTTAATGGCCTAAGCTCTTCTGTTCCCCTCCCTTTCTCCTTCCCACGTAGATATTTCAACATATGTATATGTCTGTGTATGTGGAATATCAGCAAAGCTGATACTTTGCTCCCTACAGAGTTCCTTGTGACCACTCTCTCATGTAACTAATCCATAGCAATGTATACTCCAACAAGGAAAATTAAAAGGTTGGGAACCACTGACCTAACTTCTTAGTAAGCAATACAGCTGGCAATCAGATGTAACCCGAGCTCCTCGTTACTGGAGCTGCCTGAGCTATTCATAGCAAAGTAAAATTGCTATGGGAATTGAGCTGGATTTATTTTGTTTGAATGCAAATTATCCCAGGTCAGACAGGCTCAGATCGTCTGCCCCCTGCAATTCATTTGCATCAGCTCTGCCAGGCTGAAGCTTTTATCTGGAGGATCTTCACTGGGGAAAAGTGCGTATGGGTAGTGAACTGCCACTGTCTAGAGCATTTGCCTTGGGGCTTTGATGCAGTCAGTGTAAGTCACTCTGAAGCCAAGACCCCTGAACAGAGTGAAGGGCCCATCACCAGCTAGCCTTATGTGGTGTCCAAGTGCATTGGGTAAGTGTCTCTATTGGCTGCAACTTCAACAGGGTATTTTGTAAGGGAGAGGGAGTCTTTCAGGCTTGTCTGCCACTCTTACTCATGGTATGAAATGTTCTTCTGAAAGGTCCAGCTGCTAAAGTCCCATCATCACAGGAAAAGCTGCGTTTTCACTAAACCCCTGCCCCAAGTTTGATTCTAGTACACATGAACTTAAAGGGTAAAAAACCCTCTTAAAAACTCAGTTGAAAATGGCTCAAGAAACCAAAAAGAAAACACCAAAGCCCTTTGGTATTATTTAAAAAAATCTCGTAATTTATAGTGTTGTTTCCTGCAAGGCCTGATTCATGACTTTTAATGTTTGGAGTTGCATGTTTGATAGGGAGGAATGTTCCTGATCAGAAACACTCAAGCAAGCATCTGTTAATGGTAAGTACCTATGGAAAAGAATTTCCAAGTACTGATTTTAGTTATCTATCATCAGGTTGTTTTTTTTAAGCTCTTCATTTTCTGTGTCACTGTGCCCTAATCTTATTGGCTTTGCCTTTATCACAACTATAGGACCAGAAGATTCATTAAGAAGGCATGCACTTTCCCTAGAATACTAGTACATCTGAATTCCATCCACATAAAATCGATTAGCTGTACACAAAGGAGGAGGAGAATCTTGCCAGAACATTTTCATTGCACCTAATCCTTCAAGCAGCATGAATAATTCATAGCAAACCAACCTTAGGGTGAAATTCTGCCCTGTCCAAAGGTCTGTTAAAGATCTAGGCATCCTGAAGTCACGTTTCAGAGATTTAAGAGGAACATAAGTGGCACTTTTATTTTGTGCTGTTACACAGATTGAGAGGACAGAGAGGGCTGCATTTTCTACGCCTCAAAATTTCCAAAAGGTACACCTCCTCTCACACTTCAAGGATTCTTTTAAACTGTGCTCTCAGTTACATGGGATGCAAGATTAGGGGACTAAACTACCTTCTGAAGTCAGTTGTTCTGTTATTCTTGACTTACCGTAAGTAACTAATCAACTGTAAGACAGCACATGACAAATAGTGGGCTGCCTCTTTTTAGGAAAAGTGAAGCATAAATGCATTCATAAAACAATCCTGCTGTTTCCTGTTTGCTTTGTGATGGATTTCAGAACTGTCATAACTAATAAAATATCTAGATTTTATCTTACAGTTGCAGGGATTTGCTTAAACAGGCCATACCAAAATGCTTGTACAGGTACCAAGCCTAAATTCGAGCTGTTGGTTTTAGCTAATTGCTCTCCAGAACCATTAAGGCAAGCCAAAGATGGAATCTTTTTAACTGATGGAATCATTAATGAAGTGATCTTGAGTGCAACTTGGTAAACCTTTGGCACTTAAATATTATTAGTATATAGTTAGTGTCATAATGCTGTAGTTTATGTTAGTATTTTTCTTCTGTTCAATTGTCATGCCTATTTCCGTTTAAAAAAAAAACAAACAACATGAGAAATGAGGGAGCTCACGTACTGACAAGCAAGTATTTAATCTGTGGCAAAGCAATCAAATTTGTGTTAGTTCTGGAATATCTCATTACCCTGCAATAAATACCAATTTAATAGATTTAAATACCAATGTGACTGGTTCAATTACCTTAAGTGGAGGAACAAATAAGAATATTTCCTTATTTGCCATATGTTGACAGAGGGTTGCATAAAGATGTTTTAAACAAGTTCAGTCAACTGCAGAAATACAAAGGCACTATTCAGAGATAACACTGTCTTTGTTCATATAAGAATAATTAAAGACATGCAATTTTGTTACCTTGTTTTAATAATTGCTGAATGTTCTGCATAGCACTTCTTTTGAGCAACCAAACAGAGTAGTCTTTCATGACTAACTCAGACTGGCAATTTAAACACAGTACTCTCCTTCTGTCAGATCCTCAGATAATAAAATGCTATATTGTTAAGAACTCTTAACATTTTACATTTGCAAGCAATCTATATAATGTTAGAAAACAGAATAAATTGAGTTACTTTTGTGAGTCACTCAGAATCTAAAGAAAAATGCTATCTGCTGTACAATTCTCAAGTCAGAATAGGCAACCAGTGATTCTAATGCTTCTTTCATGATAAAAATATTTTGGTGTGTATAAAGGCCATTAACTCAACCTAAACATTTGCTGTGGTACAGAGCCAGATATTCCAATCTGGTAAAAATCAGTAAAGGTCTGCTGAGGTTATTCCCATCAGCCAAGGACCCAGTCCAATACAACATTATATTTGTACTTCCCTGACTTGGGGGTAGTCGTCAGTAACCGCCCATGTACAGACTTGGTACTTTTCTGAAGGATGGGTGAATTTGTTTGGCAAACATAAAAGCTAGGGAAAAGTTTAGTTAACTTAAATTCTCTCTTTCATTTAGTGTGTTCACATGCCTTTGTGCTGCCTGGTTTGGGATAGGATCAAAAATGAACATGCTCTGACTTTTACTCATGGGATTTCTGACTTCAATAATACATGTGTATTATTGGAAACTTCATGAGAGTCCATTCTCACTAGTTTCCCAGAACATTTTCTTTCCCAAATTGGTATAAATGGGCTCTGGAAGTGCTTGCAGAGACAATGTTCAGCTCAATGGGAGCTCCTGGGTGCTTAACACCTTTTCAAAAGTCAGTCATTTATTTAACAATGTGTGTATGGGTTTAGGGTCCAGACTTTTTACTTTTTGTTGGAGAATCATGGAGCCCGTTCCTGTCACTGTCTCTCAGAAGCTTGTTTAATTTACCCAGTGCTTCAGTAACATGGGTGCATCTGTGTGAAGTGCCCTTCTGAGGGGGACAGAAACAGCATGTGGAGGCAAAATATGCCTGAGCTCTGTTAGCTGCTGCTGTCCCCTTTGCAGTTACCACCCAGAAAAGGGGCCGTAGGTCATAGCGGAGAGGGAATGAACTTCTTTAATTACCATGATTTACTGCCATTGGTTTGGCCGTTTGCTCATGATGCTTCCCAAGGGTAAAGATATCTTTCACCTCAGGAACACTTTCTGCAGTTCGACTCTTTCTTTCTGATTTGTCAGATAAGTTGCTTGTCATTTTTTCTACCTAATTTCACATCTTAATTTGCTCATTTTGATTATATTTGCCAGAGCATTGCCATTTTGACCCCAACCTGAGAGGTGCTCAATAACTCATCTCTCAGAAAGTCAGTTAGTGATATCGGGTATCTACAATTCCAGGTCAGGCTGTACTATACTGCTGGCTATAATTCTTGGAAGTAGTTTTGCTTATGACTGTAGTAGGATTATAGTCTCACATATTTTTCAGACTACCAACTTAACCCATCCCAAGCGGTGAGTCTACTTCATTACACATTCTCTAAAGAAACAATAATTTATTTAGACTGCTTACATGATGCAGAATTGCTTTGAACAGCCTTGTGCTAGTATTGGTTGAATATCCTTGCTTTGGAGGAAAGAGGAGTCTGTAAGATGAATGTCAGAAAACTTAACAGGTCATTATTCTTCCTGGGATTCCTTGGCATGTGTGAGAAAATTGTATCTTCACCCCGTTTTTGAGGCTTGACCCAAAACCTATTCTAAACAGCTGGCACCTTTCCTGCTGTGTTGACAGGATTTTGTATCAGGCTGGTGGTATATGCACAGGGGACTGCCATCTCTACATGGCTTTCTCTGAGTATGCAATTGAAACGGATCTGAAATCACTGTAATTGTTCTCCAAGCTGCTGGCCATGAACTAGGTGTTACAAAATACTATGTAGACACCCGAATGTTATGCTGTGCTTGAGCTAATAACCTAGTCTCTTAGCAGCTACATTGCTTCTTGTTTCAGCTGGCTTGCCACCAGCTGCCTTGGAGCATGTGCAGAATGAATGGAGGGCTGATCGCAAACGTGAAGATAATTTCTATACTTCATGAAGGGACTACCGTTATCCACTTATAAAACCTGAGGGAAGGGCCTCATCAGTCTGTGATGGAATCTGAGCAAAGATACAGGAGTTACGGGGAGATCTCTCCCTTCTTCTAGCATGCAGTGCCGTATTTTGGTGTTTGAAAATTGACATCTGCCCAATTTTATAGGCTGGTCTGGGCCTAAAGGCAAATTCTGGCAGTTGTCAGGTAGCTCTAAGTTGTGTGAATAGCTTCATGTTCTCTCGATCTCCACTGTACCCTTTTTCTGCTTCTAAGATACTCATTATTCCAGTATGGGAAATGACCTGGCAGACAAACCCACAGGTGGGACATCTGAGCTAGGAGAGTCTCTCCTCCAGCAAGGGAATTCTTTGGTGGCAGAGATAGGTCTTCTGTGTTTCCTTTGTGGTGCCAAAGTGCCAGAGACTTAGCAGAGCATCAGGACAGAAAATAAGAGTTTGGCTTTGATTAAAATGAACTGTAGCTAAGATAATTTCATGAGTTTTCACTCCAAAGTGAATGAGAAAAGACTGCAATATGCTGTGATGTGAATACTAGATATATAGGCATCTTTGACCTCAGATAATTTTAAATAACCAGGAAACATAGTTCTTAGGTCAGCTAGTCTTCGTATTCTTTATATTTCAAGGAAGTTCTTAATTTACATTTGTATTTGTTTTAAGTAGAACTAAAAATGGTACTTTATGTCTCTCTACTTTACGTGCTGTAACTCTTCTTAAGATATGTTTGAATCAATGATTTGTGTTTTTTAGGAGCTGGACAGTTGGGAAATAACACAGCAGAAGTCTTGGATCAATGTCCACTGAAGTCTGTGGAAAGCTTTATGCCAATTTCAGTTGGTCTTTTGTCAAGTCTTTTAAAACATGGAACTATTTTAATGGGTGTGAAATGACATTTAAGTCTTCCTTTTGAGAGATTTTTCATCTTGAGTACATGCACACCCATCTAATGGTATAGACTTCATTGATTTGTTTGGCTGTTGTTTTAGCTGCTCTCAGTTAAGACACAGTGGTTTTTTAACGCCTAATTTTATGTATATGCTCATAACACTGAATAAAGCATTCTGGATATAAGTAGTATTCCTTAGACAATACATGCAAACTTTTTAGCATTTTATTTACTTAAGGTACTCCTGTCTTTGTAGAAATGGTAATTGAACTTTGCGTCAGTTAAGGAGTTATGTTTAGCAGAGACATTGCACTTCATTTATTCATATGTTTTAATTCTCAGTTTCATGTCATTTTGCTTCTTACCTCATTATTTGCATCTGGTTTATGAAACTCCTGTAACTTTAATATGCATCTGGCCAATCTATTGCCTTTAATTTGATTAGTGTGTAATGAAAATGCCTTGTATGCAAACAGAGAACCCACAGACATGAGGCTCTTCTAGTTCAGAGCAAGGGTTTGTCTATTATCTCAGAATTTAGCTTTGTTAAATTATAGGCACAAAATATAAGTTCTGAAAATCCTTCACTCACTGTCACTGCTCTGTTTTTTATGGAGGGTCTGTTTTTTGGAGATGCTGAAACCTCAAAATGAATTAGGTTTACAGGCTGGTAAGCTGCCAAAGGCTTCACTCAGAGTCTAAGAACACAGAGGGAGACAAATGGGAGCAGCCTTTGTGCTGTT
>VYZV01017302.1:142-11995 GCA_013401275.1 Pandion haliaetus | reverse complement strand
TTGGCCTTGATCCATTATAATTCTGGCACAAGTTTGACAAGACCACAAAATAGGGCTTTAAGAAAGGCTAGCAAGATGGGAATCCATGCCATCAGCAAGTAGGCTATTAGCCCTTTTTATCCTATCGTTTAACAACGATAAGAAGTCCTACATCATACCATACATCCTGAGATACAAACTAGCACATCATCTGTGAAAATTCACAGGGAAAAAACCCTATTTAGTATAAGCCTATTGTTTAAGTGTAATGCAAGTTTTCAACTGTTGCACTACATTAGCAAGACATAACTTTGCACTCCATCTCCAGAATTGCCAAGATCCCCCAAAACTACACTACTGGCTACAGTTAGTACTATGTCACATGTAAACAGCAAGATGTATCTGGATTTTGAGGTTTTCCTCAGTCTTCCTTCATAGGACAGCTGAAGGCAAACTAGATTTTAATGGTTTCTAAGCAAAACACAGAATCCAGGTACTTCACCTACACAAAAAAAAAGTGGCCGTATTTCTTTTTCGCCTCATCAGCACTGCCCCAAAGTACAACTGAGAAGATAATACACATACCTGCTGTCAGGCAACAAAAACTTGCAATGATAATTTCTGAAAATACAAGGCAGACCTATCCCTAATTAAAACATGATACTTTAAAAAGGAATTATAAACCACTTTTTTTTCAAAATTTCCTGTCATGAAAAGCATTAGTTTGATACTGTCTCTCATTCTTTCCTCTTTCCCTTGTTTTGTTGGTTTTAGTCTGTTTTCCCAAGGCAATATGACATCTCACTGTTAGCCTGGTATCTCTGCCTGTGCAGCTCCTCTTTCTCTGCAATTGATAGTTCCAGGTATAACAAAAAAAATTTAGCAACATTCAATACGTTCTTAAGTCAAATACAAACATTTTCACATTTTCAGTAATGTCAGCCAGTTTCTATGAGTTACCTGGGCAGTAGCTTCCTGTTTTGTGTGAGTGCATACACTAACATGAAATTGCGTAAGGATATGTACAGTTTGTGCTTGCTTTAAGTACTCCTACCACAAACAGCACAATAAATTTTTGAGCACGGACTGAAGATCTCACCTTCCTGAAGTTAGGCCACTTTCATACAATACCTTCAGAGTAGTGTTACAAATTAGCGAAGCTACCACAAGCATCCTTCCTAAAGGCTTCTCTTCAGTAAATAGATCCCCAATTTTGTGCCACTATGAACTGTAATAAGTGATTAAATACAAAAAGTTACATTTGTGCTGCTTGGATTATAATCTCTTTGGGGAATATACCAGGATTACTTTGTTCTGCATTCTTACAGCAGCTAGAAATGACTGCAATACAGTAGTAGATTATCAGGTGCAGCCTTCTAGTGTGAAGGTGACTTCCACTCAAACAGTCAAATGTAACATTGTCAGAACCAAAGTTTAATATGGATTCAACACTCTAAATACAAATAAAGAAATTGCAACGCGTTGCTTGCCAAGACAAAAGGGCAACACTGCCTGGGTCCCAAAAAGGCATGCCTATGTCCCTCTTTCAGTTCCAATTAAAATACTGTAATTTTAAAGGCTACAAAGGCAGTGCAAGTCAACATATATGCCAGAAGCCTCATTGGAATCTATGCTATCTTCCAAAGTTCAATCTTATATAGACATTTTAAAATTCCACATTCATATTTTGGTTATGACTTGAAGAAAGAAAACAAGACCTATATTCACAAGAAATTAAAACATGTATAAGTAGTCATGTATAATCCTCTCAAATCAAAGAAAAAAATTGTTTTTACCTTACAATAGTCTTGAATGAAGTATACTTCACTTTTCAAGAAATTAATTTCATCATGTAAATAGCAAACCAGAATCTGTCTGTCCAAAGCATTTCATTAGAACATGCAGTGGTTCTGAAGTATATTATATTTAAAAGGGTTAACGATGAATAATTTTTATTAGTGCTCCTAAAGCACCAATTCTAAAATATGCAATTGTACACCACAGCCAGTGATTCAGGCAGGAAATTCTTTCTTCGAACCCCTCTGGGTATTCTATGACTCACATAACAATTGAGGTATTTCCAAGGGTTTTCCTTTAGATTTCCTAAAATACTCTTCTGTAGTTTAATGTAACATTTTTTAGATGTAACACAACACTAAATTTGAAGCCAACTGCAACATAAGGCTTCAACAGAAATCACAAAAATAAGTATCTTAATTTCATTTAATAGGGTTAACTGCATTTTAAACAATGTTATGCAATGTTTAGGCAATTAGCACCATATACTTACCAATAAACTTGTTTTGCATAGTCTCTAAGAGAGCTTGGTGGGCATCTTCTGTTTGCAAAGCACATGAACATTCTCTGGCCAGTATGGTTCGGACAAGGTGCTCTCCACAACCTACAGAAATATTAAGATTGGGAAAAGTCAAAATACAGATATCACTATGAAGAAATTCCTGTCATTATTTTACATCATCACTGAGTCACACCAAAATTCAACGATGTCAGTAGTTTTCCTTACAACTTTCCTGAAATTTCTACTGCACCAAGTCATAAACTAAAAAAGGTTAAGTACAGAAAGAAAAAACAAAAACAGTGAGAAGAAACAGCAAGACTGTCCTAACTTATCATCTTTATCCAGATCCTGCAATTCTCTCTCAAAGAATCCACTTACTCATATTCCTCACAGGAATGATCCTTGGATGCAGCTCTCTCCAAACCAAGAACATCTTTAGCGAATGCCACAGTAAGTCCTTTGCATGACGTAATCTTATATTTAGGCCATCTGATTTAGCCTTTTGTCAACACAGGAATACGTGAATTTACCTATGCTTTTTTGGCAGGGCGGCTGCTCATTGGACTCCTAATAAAAATACCTGTAATTTTTAAAGGTTTGTCTCTAAGAAACTAAAAGGCTCCAGCAAACAACCACTTACTGCCTCAGTGCTTTCTGTAACTATCCCCTGAAACCTGTTGATGACAAAGACAAACAGGTCATTAGCGCTACTCTTACTCTGAAGGAATGCTTTCACACCTGCTGATTTTCTCCCATGCTCTTTTCCATTCCTATATTGTGCTTTGGGACATACAGCTGTGGCCAAATGGTACAGTGCATGTTTACTGGATCATCGTTGTCTTGGACAGGGAAGCACACTTGGTGATACCTTCTGCATATATACAAAAGTCATTATGCTACTATGCTTTCCATTTGTTGACGTTTTTCTGCAATGACAAGGAAGCAGATGAAGCAGCTAAAGAGGTCTAACCAAGCACCAGTTAAACTGAAGTGTGTTATCCAGTTAGGAAAAAAGGAAAAACACAACTAATTTCCAGCTGTAATATGGCAATGATTTCAAATTATCTAAATTTATCTGATTGCAGTTTGATCAGACTTGTAATGTCTGAGTATATCAGGGCCTGAAACTGCATTAGACACCAGAATATAGAGAGAAGTCAAACACAGTAAATTCCTAATTATCTATATATATTGCTAGCAAATTTCTCATTAACCATGACAAGATGCAAGCTCTGTGCTGGCTCCATAAAAAAAAAAAAATCTGCTATAATCCAGTTGGACTTATTAGCTCAGGTGCAGAACTACATAAATACACCTACGCAGCTTCCAGAGACAATTTATGGATGGAAACAACCTAGCTGCTTTCAGATGGCAGAGCGCCGGAGCTGGTAAGACATCAGACCTAAGCTGGCTTCAGACAAAGGCAGCTCAGTCTCCACGGATAACACTCACTTTA
This sequence comes from Pandion haliaetus, assembly GCA_013401275.1. Lineage (NCBI taxonomy): Eukaryota > Metazoa > Chordata > Aves > Accipitriformes > Pandionidae > Pandion > Pandion haliaetus. The sequence continues at coordinate 8,261 of VYZV01017302.1, read as the reverse complement.
CTGGAAGCACTAACAAGCCCAGAACAGAGAAAACTGAGCGACTCTGGCTGAAGCCAGCCTAGATCTGGCACAAGAAAAGAACTAATAAACAAACTCAACCCAAACTGGCTCTAGCGCAGACTGCTGAGCGTCTCATCGCTGTGCTTCCCAATATGCTGAGTTTGGAGCACTGACTGGTTTGGGCACAACATTGAATGAACACACATCAGCAGGTCTCGCGCTGTGTCTTAGAGCTACTCAGACTGACTTCTTGCCATCACTTTTAAGCCCTAATTAACATGGCAACCTACTCCAAGAATCTCTCCTTCTAGTTACTTGTCACACAATTACATCCTTCCCCTTAAAGGCAAACTGAGTTTACAAACACTGTTCTTCAAAGACTGCCAAGAAAAAAAAAGAAAGAAGACCCCTTACCTCTCATTTCCAAAGTCAAAAATACACCAAAAACACCCCTATGGAGCGTTATATATGCACTAGATGTCAGATAATAAACCCAGGGACCAGACTGCAGAAAACTTGAGTACACATGTCCTAAAATCTTGGTATCTTCAACCATCAAAATTACACTTTAGTCTTCAGTTCTGTACTCCTTCTAATGGGCAGCGTCTCCTAATTAATACAATTCAGTTAAACCGAATTGTTTGAAGTGGGGTACTTTGGCATTGAATCTACATATAATTGGCAAAACACAAAGACAAATTCTTTGTATAGCAAACATTGAGTAAAAAAAAGTTATAGAGGAAAATGAAAGAGCTAAAATACTACGACAATTACAGAACAAAGAGATGCAGTTTTTGAGAGTGCAAGAAAAAAAGTGTTTTCATTGAGACTGTCAAGCTCTCGAGTTATTGAGAAAAGTGTCCCAGTTAGGATATTATCTTCAAGAGGCCCACATAATAGTCTCCTCAACAGCTGCTTACAGGAGAATCTGTCCGTTCATTGCCTCATTACTTCCATGCTTGAAAGCTTTTGTCCACAATAGAATTGAGAGTTATCTAATATTTGTTCAAGATAAAGTAATGTATAAAGAATATGCAAAAACCGTAGGATGCATTTTACCCATAGATCACAACATGGCTATCACTTTTGTTGAAGTAAGAAAATTTAATCATAATCAAGTTTTGCTGTAAAGAATAAAACTAAATAAGCATATGCTCCAGCAAAAACTTAGCAAGTTGATTTTTCCTTTAAAAGAAACTGTTAACACCTTTAAATATAACATTTATACCCTGTGTGAGGTAAGAAGCATGGGACTTAGCATGTGAATCAAGCAAATGAGACACAAAAAATCAGACTGAGCTTATGCATCTCCTATGGATCTAGTAATAAAACCGATGTTACTACTTCACAACTTTTAAGTAATTCCTAAACTGGCATCAAAAAGACAATAGCCATTTTTTAGCATGATGTATAATGTTATTTTCCTCTAAGAGAATGATTTTATTGAAGAGTTCCCGTAACACTAAGTCTGTTACAAAAAAAAAAAAAAAAAAAAGAAAAAATTAAGAGAAAACTTAATATGGGTTAAGAACAGCTGCAGCCCACTGATGTGATCCAGGATCAACCACAAGGAAAGCAGCCTTGCAATTCTACTAACACATCACACATCTCTACATCCCCACAGACAAAGTCATTTCGTTTTGTCATATTTATGTCAACCTATAAGGCAAACTTACAGACTGCTGCTGGCAGTGTACGTAAAAATCTTTCAACACATCACATGCCAGCAATCTGCAGGGACAGATAAGTACGGAAAATAAGTCCCCATTTTGAAAAGAAAAATTTGTTACTGCGGTTTTTGATGTAGGAACATCTATTTTTGAACAAGAAAAGTAACTAAGCAGTGTTTCACATACTTTGACCAGATAAAGGCTGAGAAAAAGAATTACCCTAATTATTCCAACAGAATTGCCCTTCCTATTATCTCAAGATGGAACCAAATACTAGAGTGTGAATTGTCTTGCAGGTTTAGCAGACCTATATGTCTTGATAATCTCCAACCGGGAAAACACTGTAGATAATACTAGGGCTAGACACAAAATAAATGTATACAGAATTACAGTAATCAAAACGTAATTTATAACTTACAATATAAAGTTGTGGGTTCAAATTTATAGTTCCATTCACTTGTAATCTAACCACCAGCATTAGCCAACTTCGGATAAAGTTTTATCAACTTGACTCAAGACAGCAACTACAGTCAAAACTACTTTAATGCATTTCCAAATCATGCACATAAGCTGATGAAAATGTAAATCTGCTTAAACTGCTTAACTATCTCACATTATACTACGTTTAACTGTATGTGTTATTATACTCTGTGGTTTGTCACTGAATAATACTGAAACCAAACCAACAGGGACTCCTAATAAGAATTTTTCAATTCTACGTTAAAGTCTCAAATGCACTTGTTTTAGTAACTTTCCTGTAAACAGAGTTAAATCATTTTGTTATCCTCTCCCAGTTAAGATGATAACTTCTTCGGTAACCTGAAGCTCATTAGATCTCAGAGACAAACACTTCGCAATGACAGACCAAAGCTTCCATAAGCCTTCACACAATAGTGACTCAAATGGAGATGACTATCTGGAAAAATTTACTGGGTTACATTACTGCTTCTAACTGAAATAACTGTGTCATATAGTAAACAAATTATTTTCCTAACACAGTAATATTGTGCAAACGCCATGTTGCCTACTCATAACCTCTCCACTGACAAAAATACTACTGTTGGAACTACTGTTGTCCATGTTTGCAGCGGTAAATACAGTTAGTTGCCCTCCTCTAGGATTACTACTGGCAAAGTGAGCAATGTTTCTACAGGAAATGTATAGTCTCTTTTGATAAATAAATACATACATACGTACATGCAAAGACAGACACTTTGATGCAAATTTCCAGCCTCCCAGGTTAAGGGGAAAGTAGTTTAAAAAAATAGATTCCCAAAGTTTTATGAGCATATGAACTACTAGCCATTATGCTGTAGACCCAAGCCCAGTCTTTGCATTTCAAGTACTGTTTAGCTGTATGCATATAATGGTTTTTAAGCTCTAAGTATTTCTGAACATTTTGTTCTGTTTACTTGTCAGTAAATGAAACCAATGCAATTTAACAGCATACCACCGGATAGGTACATACTGCAGCATGGTAGCTACGGAGACAAGCCAGATGCTGTTTGTGAAAGTGTCAGTTGCTGAACTGAGAAAACAGACAAGCCAGTGACATTTAAGCTAGAGCTTAAAATTTTGTATTTTTTCTTCCTAAGTGATCTTTAATACTTAATAGCTCTATTCTGTAGTAATTTGCTAGTTAGCCTATGCACAACTTTCACAACCACCAAGTTACTAGGGGTTTTCTGTGGGTTCGTTTTTTATTTTCTTTTAAGATAGTTAACATCTTTAATTTTCAGCTACTATATTGGAAACTATTTTACACTGCATACTATTTTGAAGAAAAGGCAAGAAATCTGAGCTATAATATTTAAATGTTAATCTCACCTTCTGTACCAAACAGTAACTAATAGTCTACTTAATTCGTAGGTTATACAAACCTTAACTTGCAGTAGACTTTGGTCCTTAATTTGAGCTTCATGCAAGAAACTAAGGATTAAATTACTGTTTTTTCCTCAGCATAGTGACTTCTCAAGTAGATTTCTAATGCTGGAAATAACCACAACAAGAGAGGAAAGAACCAGCACAATATAAGCTGAGTATCCCATACAATGCATGCTCTGCATCTTATAATGTTCTACCAATGGAACCAAGATGGCAAACGAAAGGAAGGCCTTCTGCAAAGCAAGGGCCTCCAAGCAGCGTGTCAGAAAGAAATTGTTTTTCTGCTTCTTTTGATGGGAGATGCTTTCAAGTCAGGAAATTAGAAACAGGTGTGCCAGAGGGCACACACACATCCATGCACCACACTGAAAAACACGCGTTTTCAATTTTCAGACATGAAAGAGACTCCTGTTGAATGGAAGGAGAAATGAAAATCTAGCTTTCTTTCTGCAAGCCATAAGCAGAGGGCTTATGGAGCTCTGACAAGCTGCCGGAGCCTGTCTAGCCATTGAAACATACAGTACCTCAACACAAAGTGTTGGAACTTGTTTTAAAGGAGTACAAAATGGAAACTTGCATTACTCACATTCATTTGAGAATGGAAAAGTTAATCTAGTTTACTCCACTGCCAAAGTATGACTCTTCTCTTTTCAGAAGCTAAAGACAGAAGTTACAGGTTATCTGTATTTTATTATCTATTCCATACAGCAGAGTCTGAACCTGGTGCTGTTGTTTCAACTTTGATGTTGTTATTTTCAGTTAAATAGTAGTGCCTAGAAGTGTCAGTTTAACTTGTTAAAGTACTATTTCTGCTTTATTTCCTGAATAACTTCTAGTTATGCCCAATGGAAACACAGTGAAACCTGTATTTTAGTAAGCTCTGGTTGTCATTACCAGCATCTCTAGAAAGAGCCGACTAAAAACTTGCAAGCCTATTATTTTAAAAAACAAAACACAGTACAAGAAAAATAGTTGGCTGGTAAGATACTGATGCAGTTAGTTACCATATTAAAAAATTAAAGTCTAATTCCGAAAAGACATAAAATGCTACTGTCTAGCATAATGCACTACAGTACTAAATTAAAGTTGCATAACTTTTAGCTTTTTGTACTGCTATCAGCTGCTGGATCTTGCTTTCATACTAGCAGGGGAAATTTTAACTTACTGACCTGCTGCCAGGAAGAACACCTGCAAACAAAGTCCTGTCCAATTCCTAAAGCATTGATCCTAGAGTGATCAATGGAGCACATTCTTGTAGCAGACAGAAAATTCTTAGGTGATTTAACTTCCAAACTAATGAACACGTATTAAGAATATGCAAATGGACGTTTTTCCAAAAGGTTGTAACTTCAGTAAATTTGGGTAGGTTTCAAAGATAACAAAAGACAAATTCAACACCCAGACAAACTGCGCCTAAAGTATCTTCTCTAAGGAAAAGTGGGAAAACACTTTCTGTATCTTTAGGTTTTTAATATGCGCAAAATAAACTATAATCACTCTGAAGAACAACTCATCTAGCTTTTCTATAATTTTACAGATAAGAAAAAAAAGGCTAAAGAATTAAAATATGCCAAATGTATGAAGCCTTCAATTCTAAATAGTGGGAAATACCAGGTAAATTTAACTATTAAAAAAAGCTATTTGTTTCAATTATCATGAAGTAGAAGAATTTCAGATACACCTCCAAGAGAGGTATGAAAGATGAAGAAAAATGAAGAAAAAAAATGTAGTTCCATTAAAGAGAATGTGCACTTCACATTCTTGTTTACATTTAATATATTTTGAAAGATTAATTTCAGTTAAATTGAAAAGCAAAAAGCAAACTCTTTTTTGCCTAGGCTTTCATCAGAAGCTTTGTTGCTATTGATGTCTTTGTAAAAATACTACAACTTTCCAAACCACATCACTTTTGTCATATAAAACTTACAGGAAAGGAAATAAGGTAGCAGCTTATGTGTTAGCTAACTAGATTTATACAACCATTTTTATCCCAATCACAGAAAAACACTTAATACATGAAAAGAGAGTTCAGTTTGTTGCCATCTCCATCTCACTTTATATCCTTGTACCTATTTCAAGCCATTTGGGCAAGACATGGCAAACAGGAACAGGACTGACAGCGTTCAGAGAAGGAGACGGTGCTGCGTGGCTGGTGGCTGCCCCAGGTTATGAACACACTGCTCTCCTTCTGCAGGAGACTACCACTTCTAAAAAATCCGTGCAACTTCATACTTACTTGAAATATATTATTTCACTAAGTCCAATTAAAATTTGAAGAGGCAATAAGCACTCTTCAATTGTTGCATCAATCCAGTTCTGCTTCAAAACAACCCTTCCAAAGGCAATTCAAACAACCATTCTGATTACACTGTGGACAAAACCCTGAGCTTTGAACACTGCGGTACTGCGTTTAATTGACTGCTTCTTAACGCTACCATTCCCACAAATCATCTCTGCCTGTTGCTTCCTCTCCCTTCACACAGCCTTGTGGTGCGAGTGAGTTAATTCAGACACCACATGCTGCAGCACTGAAGCCTCCAAACGCATCTGGACACAAAGGCTGAACTCTTGACAGAAGCATTCACTTCAGAGGTAAATACTGATCTGTCTGGAGATAGACCTCTTTCTTCCTCCACCCTCTGGTTCACTGTAACAATGACATAACTCTTCTCCACATGCAGCTGCTTCATCTGTGATGCATTAAATTACCTATTATTCCCCAAATCTTACAGGACCAGACTGATTTTGAGAGATAATACATATTTCTAACAGAGATTAACTGTATCATAGTATCAATCTCACATAACGTAGCTCAAACAACCTATACAGGATACAAGATTGCACGTGAAATTCCTCTGTACGTTTGGAGCATGGACTCAGAAGGACGCAGGCCTGACAAACAGCACCTGCCCAGGTATCGGCAGTCACTGGATCCCACCACAGCTACTACTACCCTCGATGCATAGGGATCACAAAGCCAAAAAGTCCTACATCACAAGTCAATTTATTAGTATTAACACATCCTTGAAAAATATTTACTCCACAGATTTGCACATCACTGTGGCTCCTGTCGAAAATGAGTATTCAAGTAAGAATCTATGGTTCAGTGGCTTCGATAAGGAGAGAGGGAAACACTGGCTGAGGGCATAGCTCTACAACCAATTTAACGAGCAAAGCCATTTCTCTATAGGTGTCATTTCCTATTCCACAATACCTGTTCCATTTTGCCAGCAAAAGCATGCATGAGGCACACAATGGACTGGAAAGGAGAACAGATGTGAACAAAAAGTACAAGTTTGAGCAGGAAAATGCAGGGGGAGGAATAGTGAATACACTGATTTCCTTATTGATAAGGATTTTGAAAACAGGAGAACCCTCCTTGAGCAGGGGGGCTGGACTGATGATCTCCAGAGGCTCTGTGCTGGTTTTGGCTGGGATAGAGTTAATTTTCTTCATAGTAGCTAGTACGGGGCTGTGTTTTGGATTTGTGCTGAAAACAGTGTTGATGATGTTGAGATGTTTTCCTTACTGCTGAGCAGTGCTTACACAGAGCCAAGGGCTTTTCTGCTTCTCACCCCACCCCACCAGCAAGGAGGCTGGGGGCCACAAGAAGCTGGGAGGGGACACAGCTGGGACAGCTGACCCCAACTGACCCAAGGGACATTCTAGACCATATGATGTCACGCTAAGCAATATAAAGCTGGGGGAAGAAGAAGGAGGTGGGGGTGGGGACGGGACAGAACATTCAGACTTATGGCACTTGTCTTCCAAGTAACCATTACACATGCTGGAGCCCTGCTCTCCTGGAGATGGCTGAACACCTGCCTGCCCATGGGAAGTGGTGAAAGAATTCCTTGTTTTGCTTTGCTTGTGTGCGTGGCTTTTGCTTTAACCTATTGAACTGTCTTTATCTCAACCCATGAGTTTTCTCACTTTAACTCTTCTGATTCTCTCCCCCATCTCACCAGGGTGGGGAGTGAGTGAGCAGCTGCGTGGTCCTTAGTTGCCAGCTGGGGTTAAACCACAACAGGTCCCTTCCTAGCTAAACAATTCTGTGATTCTTCACAATACAAAATGTGCTGGTTTTCACTTCATGAAATGATGCATCATATATATCATAGAATCGTTTAGGTTGGAGAAGACCTTTAAGATCATCAAGTCCAACTGCTATCCTAACACTGCCAAGTCCACCAGTAAACCACATCCCTAAGCACCACGTCTACATGTCTTTTAAATACCTCCAGGGATGGATGGTGCCTCAATCACTTCCCTGGGCAGCCTGTTCCAGGGCTTTGACAACCCTTTTGGGGAAGGAATTTTTCCTCATATCCAATCTAAACCTCCCCTGGCACAACTTAAGGCCACTTCCTCTTGTCCTATCGCTTGGGAAAACAGATGGACACCTCCTTTCAGGTAGTTCTAGACAGCAATAAGGTCTCCCCTCAGCCTCTTTTTTCTCCAGGCTGAACAACCCCAGTTCCCTCAGCTGCTCCTCATAAGACTTGTGCTCCAGGCCCCTCACCAGCTTCGTTGCCCTTCTCTGGACATGCTCCAGCACCTCAAAT
>VYZV01017300.1:5364-26214 GCA_013401275.1 Pandion haliaetus | reverse complement strand
AATAATAGTAATTGAAAAAAATTATGAAAAACAGTTCTGAAAAGCTATATATAGCCTTCCAAAGAGAGTATACAATGCAAATAAAAGCTTTAGTTGCAACTCTGTCTTCCCAATTCCATAGTGTTTCTTATATTGAAATAAGAATATAAATGAAGATACTGGCTAACTGGAGAACCTTTTCCTCAGAAACAACAACAAAAAAGAAATTCCACTGTTTACTCCTGTATTTGAACTTAAGGTATCTGAAGTGGTATAGTAATGTTAAAAAGTCTTGAATCAAGATTGGTTAAACTGGCAGCAAGATAATGCTGGCAACAGTTTCCTTTGCCTTCAAACAAACATAGAAGTGCTCACAAAGTTTCTTCATTTTAAAAACTGGAATAGACTGTCTATGTTTGCAAGGAATGGGTAATACTGCAGCAGGTGAGTTTGGCTGAAAACAGCAGCAATATCCACACTTGAACTAGGCACTAATCTTGGAGATATTTGCAGAAATGGTGTACAGTGCGCAGTGTGTCTCTGCGTCATATTTTTCACCAACCACTTTTCATGACTTGCTGCTCAGAAAATATATAACCCACTTGCTGCCTCTACTTCTGCAAATTTCTGTCCTCACAAGAGGTAGTGGAATAGGGAGTGAAGAATTATCACTCATTTTCTCAGATGTCTACCACAAAAACTTTTTTCCCCCTCTCAAGCAATTATCTAATTTTGTTTCATTTCTCTATTACTCAAGCATATAAGCATACTTCGAAGTTCTACTGTAGCTGGCCAGGGCACAATAATGCAGTTTTTCTACATCCTTTCTCACCTTCATTTAGACTGGATACCTTCCCTGAAAGCCTATAATACTACTAGAAACTACAGGGGGAACAACAAGAAAAAAAGAAAATATGTGAAAGAACTTATATTGGGGAAAAAAGGTTAAGTGTCCCTTGATGCAGCATGAAACATCAAGAGGCAGTTTAAAAATAAATCCCCCAAACCTATTGAGACTCAGGGCAGCACTATTCCTTTACCTTTCCTTTATTTTGTACATCTGCCTTTGTCTACCTAGAAATACTCTGCTTGGATAAAAAGCGGAGGAACCCCCGAAGGTATTTGTGCGGTAATATTACATTCCTAATTTTTGCTGAGAAAACAGGGATTTATTAGTTAAATATATGGTTTTTTTTAAATAACTGTATTGCTGTTTGGGAATACCGTTGAACTCAAAGGGCATTTTGAGTTGGGGAGTATTTCAGAATAAGGTCTGCATATAGTTACTGTTTCCAACACTGCATCATTGATATGGCAGAGTGAAAGGAAAAAGTCAAACAAACAGAGGTGATAAAAGACAAAGAGTACAAAGAACATATAACTTAATCTCCCTCTCACATTCTGAATTAACTTGAATATTTTATTTTAGCAAAAAATGTCTTATTCCTGTCTTTTTTATTTGTTAATCTATTTAGATACTCCTTTTTTTATTCCTTTTTTTTCTTTTGTAACTAAAGAGAAAAGGAATAGAGAAAGATCTTCAGACACAAACACACACATACAAAAGCATTAAATACAACTATGTTAGTCCATATGCCAAATACCTGTTTTAGCAAATGACTTACATGAGGTGCAGATGACTTAAGTGAGGTGTGGATAGAGCACACAATACACAAAAAAAAAAAAGCACAAAGCAAGAAAGGAAGAAAGAAGGTCCAGGGCCAGTTAATCACATAGCTCTAGGAGCAAGGGCAGTGGGGCATTAAAGTTCACTCAGCCTTTTTAATTCATAACACAGTTATCAAAGAATGTGATAGCCAGTGACATTTCTCCACAAAGTTTCAAGTACTTTGGGCTGCCACCAGAAAGGCAGCTCCCGCAATTCAAGCTTTCAGGTTCTCATTTAGTGAACTTGTGATTTTTAGTTGCAGCTAGCATAGCTGGTATTTGATTTTGACTGACTCTATAACAATAAAATAATATTTTCATACTTTGGGCTTATTCATAAATGCTATTATGAATAAATAGCGTACATAAGACTATTTGTTGTAATAAAAAAGGATATTATTTGGGTTTAAAACCAGCAATAGTTTCTTATTCAGAATCACATAGAAGCTTCTAATGAACCCATATGATAATTAACTGGGATTATCTCTGGCTCTTGAATTACATAGCAACATGTCTCATCTTAAAATTGAGTTAGGTTCTGAGACAGCATGGAAACAAAATGGCCCAGAAATTATCAATTTACATTGCCACAAATTTAAGAATACAGACATTTTGTTGCTCAGTCCAAGAAATAAAAAGTCTAAATCTTTCAAATATAATTTATGTTAATTATTACTGTCTATAAAAATATTTTTACTAGAAGTATACACAAGAATCTTATTTTCATAATGAGTGGGAATATAATATGTGGTGAAGCAGCTGAACATAAATATTTGCTAACATTCAAAGAGTTTCAGGCAGGATATCTCTTTTCTTCTGAGATTTTACTAAAAAAATTAGTTAAAATATGCAACCACTCAAATAAACATTCAAACCTATGGAGCCCTATGAAACTACAGAGTATACAGTCACAAGTCTACAAATTTCTATGCTTAGTTATTTATAAAAGTCCCATGGTTATATTAAGTATTCAGAAGTTCCAGTATTTAACTGCTGTATAGGCATTTAAGTAGTCTAGCATGGGAAATATGTATCCCCTAAAATATATATATGTGAGTGTAAGAACATATACACCTACACTTGGAAATTATTTCTGCAGCTGAATAGGCACTGTATTTAGTTTCTCTTAAAAGGACATTGTTTATATATATACACATATACAGAGAGAGAGAGGAAAGAATTACTTTAGGAGTTAACTTTGCAGGTAATAGTCAATATTAAACAGAGTATCTTTTTATTTAGCACATTCATCAGTTGAAATGTACAAACTCCTTTCTCCGTATCTTGCATTTTTTTTCCTACAAGGGTAAAAACAAAAAGATTGCTTAAAATGCAACGACTAGACTTGAAGTATTGGTTTTATTCCTTCTGAACACTCATCTTTGCTAAAGTAAAGAAAACAAACCAAAACATCTGATTTCTGTCTTTCTTCAACTGCTAGTGGAATTTATTTCCCAGCTTTATAAAGTATTTTAGTATTAATTTTCCCAAGTTTCACAGATTTTGTGTTATGAATGCTGAACTGATTTGTGGGGAGGGGGAAGATTTGCATTTGTGATGAATGGCATAATTACACCTTTCTCCGTTCACAATTTGCTGTGTAAGTACTATACATTTCTGCAAAGAACAGGGACTGGTCAGCAGAGATAAGATGTCTGTGTGCTTCGCCTTCACTGCTGCTGGCTGTGATTTCATAGGAACTTTTGCAGAGCTCATTCCTCCCCCTGGAAAGGTCCAGTAGCCTGTGAGGTTGTGGTGTCAGGTCTAGGCAGTAAGGAGGGAATGAGCTCCATGGTCCAGCTTGGCACATCTCTAAGAAAAAAACAAGGGAATTGATTGCAGAAGGAAGTAAATACCAAAAAAAAAGTAAAGCCAAAACACAGAGGATATAGGAACAAGGTGACCTTTTGTAGAATCTTGAAATCATTGTGTGGATTTAATTCCAGAAAGACAGGCACTGAAAACTGCTAAAATAAAAAGTGAGATAGAAGGTAAAGGCTTTCCCTGCAATTACTTTGGGCGACTAAATGCATCATTGCTGTATCTAAAAAGAATTTCTACTGTGACATTTACCCAGATAGAAACATTTTTACTAAGTCTCAGTTATACACAGATGTTATGGATTTGTGTGGTGTGGGGTTTTTTTGGTATGGGGGGCGGGGGCTGCAGGGGTGGCTCCTGTAAGAAGCTGCTGGAAGCTCCCCCGGCTCCAAGTTGGACCCGCCTCTGGCCCAGGCCGACCCAGTCAGTGATGGTGGTAGCGCCTCTGGGAGAACAGATTTAAGAAAGGGAACCTGCAGGGAGTAGTGGGATTGGAATGTGAGAGGAAGCCCTCTGCAGATACTGAGGTCAGTGAAGAATGAGGGGGAGGAGTGAGCGAACAGCTTCGTGGTGATTTCTTGCCGGCTGGGCTGAAACCATGACAATAGAATATTTAGATTTAGAAAAGTTAGATCATGAGAGATCAAATTTAACCTAACAATGGCCTGGAAATATTGTAGAGGAATTCATGGAGGCAGAGACCTGACTGAAAACACTGTTACATGTGTTTCAGTGTGTGACGGCTCCACTGTAAGACTGTTTAACTTTTCCTGTTGTGAGGTAAAGAGGCAGGGCTGGACTAGTAGATTTCTACTGGCAAACCAGTAGATATTTTAATCTTCTAAATACTGTATAGCTCTAGTAACAACTACTGCTCAGCAGCCCAGCTTCTAAACCATCAGCTTTCCCTCTGAAGCTCAAAATATCATTTTGAAGAGACATGTGCTGGGATTAAACACAGGAACAGAATGACTGATTTTCAAGAGGCTGACTGCATGAACACGGCTGGCTTCAGTGAAGTTGTGCTTTTGTATCATCCTCAGCTTTTCACTGCCCCAGAGGTGCTGCTCTTTCAGAGGTGCCTCTACAGAACTACTTACTGCTAGTCTGAAGTGCTGACCTCTAGACCGATGACAAAAATTGCTGGCTGTTGCACAGTCTGACAGCTGATCCTGTCCTTAACTTGATTGCTGACCTGTGTTTTCTTTCCAAAACCAACAATCAGCCATTTTTCAGAAGAAGAAGGTGAAAGGGATGCACAGGGACACACAGAAGTCTTTCATAATGTTACAGGGAATGCAACAAGGATAACTGATTCTGTTAAAAACCCGAGACAAAAATGTTTCTTGCCATGTGTGGGTATGTAGGATTGGGTGTGAATGAGCCTTCTGACTGCCTTTAATGTGGCTACTTGTTTCACATGAAATTGCATTATGTGATGTGGTATTAGGAAGCACTGAGTCTGATATCCCAACCCTGAGGGTTAATATTTCATAGTTGTATATTTAGATCTACAAATTAGTTACAAACCCCCTACATCTACATTAGCCATAACAGTTTAAATGATATGCACTGTGAAATATGACTTGAACTTTCACTATTTTTAAGAATAAATTTGGGCTAGGTTAATACATAAAGGTTATCAAGAGATAAAAGTGTTTGCAAAATACACAATATCAGAAATATTTAACTCCAGTGCAACCTATTCTTTGTACTTCATCTGATTCAAGATGCTTAATTTTTCTCCTATGTAATTTTTTTAAATATGAGCCCCTCGAGGTTTTTTATTTTCCATAACCATTTTGGAAAAATGAATTGCATTTAGGGGCTTGTATAGAGCCCAGACTCTTGTGTCTCCTGGTTGTGTAGATTAGCAGTGGTTAAATAGTCTTCATGAAGGAGTTGGCAGGGTACACTAAAATGTTGCTGTCCTTTAATTTGATTACACTTCTAATGTGTAGAGAGCTGATGAGCAGATCAAAGAAACATTTTGTACAGCTGGAAATTCTGACAGTGACTAAAATTGAGAAGCCAAAGTATAAATAAACAGACCCTAAAATGGATTCATCCAAACCCTGAATTTTTGTTGGACTAGTGGTATAAAGAAGTCTTCATTGATTTATGTGCAGCTTGTTTTGTGACTCTTGCCTGCCAAGACCTCTGTACAGCAAAGATTAAATCCAGTGTCCTGAAATGTGTGTGCTGATCATATTGTTCTGCTAGGGCTCTTTGGCTTTCAAGTATAGAATATAGCTTGGCACAGGTAAGAATTTTCCAAATTCCTACTCTTCAGCACATCCTCAACTATATGTTCCATCAGCAGCATATGATTACACATGTTTCTGAATCAAGGTAGGGAGGAATCTACAACCACCTTAAGTTCGTTAGGTCTAGTCTAAAATAAGAAAAAGAGAAAGAGAGGAAGCAGTCTAGGGCATTGTTCTGATGACTGAAAAGTTTGGAACAGCAGTTTACACTGAGAAAAACAAGACATTGTATTATCAGCATACAAGAAGAAAATAGAAAATGCATGCTTTGGGGTTTCTTGTACAGTAAAAATCACTTCTGGTAAAGTTCTTATTTAAAATTTGGACCACAGTTTGAAAAAAAATCACATTCCTTTGCTTTTAAATCTGGTGGAAAAACATCATTGAACGTAGTAGAGAATGTGAAGGAGAGCTGTCTTCACTTAACTGTATTAAGCTATGAATTTTATTTGTTCATTCAATGACTAATTACAAGAATGGAAATACAAGACTGGGAAGGATCTTCATGGTCTTGGAGTCCAAATCCAGCTCGGGACTGTCGTGGTTTCAGGTCAGCTCAGTCGGTAACAAAGCACCACGAAGCTGCTCACTCACCCCCCACCCCCTCGCCTGGCCACGTTGGGATGAGGAGAAAATACAAAGGCAGGCTTGTGGGTCGAGACAAGGACTGGGAGGGATCACTCCCCACTTATGGTCACGGGCAAAAGACAGGCTCAACTTGGGGAAGAAACAAAATCAATTTAATTTACTACAAATCAAAACAGAAACAAAACACAAGGGTATTAGGAAGGGAAACTAAACATCAGAACACCTCCCCCCACCCCTCCCGCCTTCCCAGCTCAGCTCCACTCCTGATGATTTCTACCTCCTCCCCCCGGCGGCGCAGGGGAATAGGGGATGGGGGTTGAGTCAGCTCGCCACACATCGTCATTGCCGCTTCTTTCCTCAGGGGGAAGATTCCTCTCATTCCCCGCTCCACCGTGGGGTCCCTCCCACGGGAGACAGTCCTTCACGAACTTCTCCAACGTGGTTCCTTTCCGCGGGCTGCAGTTCCTCACAAACTTCCCNCCAGCCCCCACACTACCGGTTCCCCTTCTTAAATATGTTTTCCCAGAGGCGTTACCACTGTCACTCCCCGCCTAGAGGCGTGTCCAACATTTTGGCACGCGGGTCCGACATTTTGGGGCGGCGAATTCTTCCAGCAACTTCTTAAAGGGGCCGCCTCTGCAGCCCCCCTCCCCTGCCACCAAGGAAAACTGCGCCACACAAACCCATAACACTCATAAAGGACAATTTCAATTCTGCTGCAGATCCTACAGATCAGGATATTATTTCTTTAGGAATTAAAATCTTGCAATTTCTAGGCTGAATATCTTCACAGTAATGTGTATGCATTTAAAATTGCTCCAACATAATTCTTCAGGGTAAATATATGTTATTCCTGTCTTACTGCTTATCTTGATAAATTTAGAGAAGGATTTCACATCTATTGTCAGTCCCTGTTTTGCCAGACCAGACAGCCCAGGCTCTTTTAGTGTCCACTGCTAAAGTAAGGTATGTGTTCCCCTTCTCAGCCTACTAGTCCATCTCTGTATCTGCTCCTCTTTGAATACTCTTTCTGCAATGCATATGATCATAACTACACATAATGTGAATGCTTTCTAGGTTCTGCTAGCAATGCCACAAAAGATACACCTCAGTATCTCATTTTCCTTTTTCTTTTCACCTTTTGAATCACAGTGACAAATGGGCTTTTTCTCTTCTCTATTTTCTAGGTTGGTTTCATCTTCATCTGCTTTGTAACAGCTCTTGTAATTAAGCCCTATGGCATAATCTTGCCCTTGGTGCTACTTTTTGTACAATCCAGCAATTTATTGCTGCAACCCTTATGTTTTTTTCCTAATCTTCCTTTCAAATATTTTGATCAACCTCTATATTTGTAATACCTGCTTTCAGTTGGATGTTTTCTTAGCCAAATTCTATTTTTGTGGCAAAGCGAACATTTTCATAGTGCATGAGAACTTACCCAATTGCATTAGCAATTTCCTTCCAGCACAGTATCACTCACATTTCTGATATCACACCCATTTTGTCTTCTTTTTTTCAGTCTCTCATCCAGTTTGTAGTAATCATGTGCTATTATTGCTTAAAAAAGAATGTAGTGTGAAAGTAAAGTATTTCTGAAAAACAGACAAACCAACTAGTTGATCTATCTAGAATAAGGAAGGTGTATCAATTCTACCTGTAAGCAATTTTTTCCTCTTCAGTAAAATTAATATGTTAATTAGTATGTCTCAAAGACGTATATCATCCTGGCTTAACAAGAATATCAAATATTATAAAACCTGTTATCTGGCTATTAGATTACTTGACTAACTCTATGAAGACAGGAACTTCTCGTTACTCTTTTACTTGACAAATCACTTTAAAAGGTAAAAGTCTCTTTTGCATCTTATATTTTCCTGAGGGTTTCCCCCCCGCTTCTAGTTTTTTTTAAAGATCATGACCATAAAGGTGTCTCTCTTGACTGTTCTGGGTTACTTTTTCTCAAGAGAGGAACCATGGCATTTTTACAATATAAATTGCTACCTTCATGTACATGAGGCATTTTTAGCAACTGTCATTTTTTTAGAACCAAGACATTTTTTTAATGAAATAGCTAGACAATTTTCAGACAGAAGCTTGAATCTTCTTACACTCATGAGCAATAAATGAACATTTCTCTTATAGCACAATATACATACATTTTTCAAAGAATTCAATATACTCAACTTTACTGTACAAACAGATAATGTGAATTAAGTTCCTCAAAGGACAGTGCGCCACAAAAACCCTTCAGGATGCCAACAGGTGAATTAAAAAACTTTAAAAAATCTGTAACTGACTTACCTTAGTTTATAATAATTAGAAGTTTTGCTTCTCAGATATTCTTTTATAGTATTTTGGGGTGGAATTTACCAGTAGATATCAACATCCCAAGTAGTATCTTTAGGTTGCCTTTTGACTCATGACAAATAAATAAGTACTTCTGAGTTACAATTCTTTTATTTTAGGTTTATAAAACACTTCTCCCCATTAACTATTAAGAAAACCTTGTGTTATTTAATATGATGATTGAGATACAAGTTTTGGAGTAAATCACCTTTTTTCCTATCTAATATTTTTTATTGGAGAGGAAAAAATAATGTGTTAGTTGTTCCTTTATGTGTTTATTCTGGTTTTTGGTTGTTGTTGTTTTTAAAATAAGTCTCAAATTACGTAGCCTAAATATTAAAAATCTTCAAGTGTTCCAGAGGAAATATGAGGGGTTTCAGCATTTTCTGGAGGAATATTATTAAAAGATCAACATGATAGCATGAATATAATTAGAATTAATCAATTATAATAATGTTTTATCTCATATTTAATCTATCCATGATAGGCTAGAACAAAATAAAGTATACACATAGAACTCTATGGAAACTGTTTTTTGTATTCACATTTACATAGAATGACACAATGAAATCCCTGTTTAAATTTCATCATTAGTCTCATCTTCATTGACTGGTGTCTGCTTACCACTTAAAGCCTAGGAGATAATTTTAGAAGTTATGTTTCCCATTTGCTTCTTTCTAACTTTCTTCAGCATAAATTTTATCAGTAGTAACAAACAGGGTGGGAAGAAAGGGAACAAATAGTATTTCCATTCTCCCAAACTTCCCATAGAAATTTCCCTGGAAAATTGCCTATATGTTACTTCCAAACAGTTGGAATGGAATTGGATTAATTAATTTATGTGGAAGTGATTAATTAGTTTTGTCATCAAAAGAAGAAGGCAGGAAGGCAACAATGAAGGTCAGCGAGAAAATGTAATATTTAAGAAAAAGAAAGAAAATGAAAAAAAAAAGATAACAAGACAACAGAGACAGAAGGGGACATCCTGATAATGTGCAAGATTACTCTACAAATAACAAAGCTATTTTCTTTTCTATTCACAAGCATTTCTGGCAGTTTCCTGTAAGACAACATTTCATTAACTGCTTTTATCATAGCAAACAAAAATGACAAAGCTGTTATAGCACTTGGAAGAGCTGGTATCTTGCAAGGACAATATCCTGCTTGTATTTCTCTGTGCAGGAGAGAAATATATTAAAAGTCCTACTAGTACATGGAAAACAATCAAATCTGAAGCTCCACTGAAAGATAAACTTCTGGGCAGACTCCTCCCCCTCTCCCATGAAAAAAAATTCCACAAATGGCCAAAATGAGAAAAAAAATTAACCCGGGACTTCCTGAGTCAATATATAAATAAGACATCAATGGTCCTAAGATATTAAAACTCCCAACGAAGTGCTGTCAGTTCATATTTTTCAGTGCTTAAACTAGACTAGACCTATCAGTCAGGTCTTTGGACTGTGTGGTAGTGCATTTCTTCCCCCTCTCCAGGCTGATTTAGTAACTCAGGAAGGCTCACTAGGCCTTAGCATAATGAGTCTGGCAGTTAAGTGACCCTTGACTGTGCCAGGAACTCTTACACAGCTAAAACAGGGAGATATGCTGTGCGTCTCAAGGACTCCTGCTGCCCGGCGGAGACAGGGGGATAGGAGTAGAGATAGCCAGTTCTTGTAACAACCTGCTGACAGTTCTTTCTCATAACAATCTTGAGACACCGCAGTCCTCCCCTGGCAATCTTGGAGCATCTCGTATCTATGTTTTAAATTATTCTCAGCCTGCCTTGGAGCTTTCCTCATCTGCGTGTGAAACAGTACCAGGCAGCTGGGATTACAGCAATTTGTTGATGACAAAAGCCAATCATCTCCTGAACCTAGAAACAGCGGTCCTAAGTGAGGCACTTTGAGCTCTTCTGGACCACAGCGGGCTGCAATCAACATCTCCCTCTG
Source organism: Pandion haliaetus (assembly GCA_013401275.1). NCBI lineage: Eukaryota > Metazoa > Chordata > Aves > Accipitriformes > Pandionidae > Pandion > Pandion haliaetus. The sequence goes on along the minus strand of VYZV01017300.1, from coordinate 15,599 downwards.
AGTGGGACACTTCTCAGAGCTCGTAAACTTTCTGGTTTGTGAAAACTGGAGCTCTGTGGCAGAAGGCTGACAGGACCTGGGCTGTTTCTCTCCACTCCTTGAGGCTTGAACATTTGCCCGTTTAGAAAGATGCTGAAGCATTTGAAGTAAATATTTTCACTGACTTTGACGGGAATTTTTAACATGTATACCTCTTTTATTCTCTTTTACTCTCTTATATGTATATCTCATAGTGTCTTTATGCATGTGCGTGTACTAACCTGACTGGTCTATAATAAGCATATTATGGCAAGTATGATTTATTACTTTCAACTTTATACTTAAATTACTGTCATGCATTTTATTCAGCTGTGAATGAATTTTAAGCTGCTATTATAATTCCTTTAGATACAAACAGTTGACCAAGTCTGGGACTAGGAGTTGATCCAGCCGCACCTAGACTCCAACAGGAGTTTAGAAAGCAAAGGGGTCTTCTCTGAACTTCATGACTCAACAGAAGGATCTCCCTTACCCTTTTTACATTCCATATCTTTGCACAAATCACAAGAAATTAATTCTAACTTGATTTTCCTTTGTAATATTTCTTTTTACCCTATTATTTTTTTGGTCTTCATATACATAAGTTTTGTCTGATTCTAACTTAATTTTCCTGAGTGCATTTCATCCATGTACTAAGTAATAGAGTGAGCCTCGCCACCAAATTCTGTGAAGTCACATTTTTCTATAAATTTTTATTAAATAATTTTTCTATTGCTAATACAATTGGAGGTGATTCTTTAAGCGAGCCAAAACTCTCGTTCTCTCTCATTTCTACCCCTGTGACAAACTGGAAAAGATGATGTATCTTGAGCCTGTGGTTACTCATTATTATAAACTTCCTAGGTTTAAAACTTGCAGTTTGAGCCCAGCTCATGTCACTTTTTAGAAGCTTATATATGTGTTCTTTTTGATTCTTCAGTGAATTAATTAGAAACTGCCCACATACATTTTATTTTTTAGAATAAGTTTCCAACTGGTACCTATGCATTTCACATTGTGACGGAAGTAGGGTAAGACAATTAAAGAAACTGGTCTCTGAGGTCTTCCTCACAGTCTTCTGAACACTAAATTATTCTCTTGTGCTCAGTTCTGAAGTGATATCTGAACATCTGCAACCTCAATCAAAGCAATATACTTCTGTGGATCTCAGTTTTCTTTCCCTCTAGCTCTATTGATCATCAAAATAATGTTACTTCTGATAATTCCCTAGACTTGTCAATAAAATCTATCTGACATTGGAGCAGCAAGAGAGTAAAAGTTTAGCAGGTGGTTTGGAATTTACTAGATAAGTACTTGGAATAATTATGTGAATTAGTAGAAAAGGATTCTCGCAAGACTCTTTAAGAAACAGTAAAGTCAAAGAATGATCAAAACAAGAAATACCACAAGAGGCTGTAAGGATGACATTTAAACCATTATCTTGCTAGGAAAAGCTAAAAAGTCATAAATCATTGTCTCTGCGTTCAGACTTTACTTACAAAAATATCAGTGGAAGGTGAGATTCAAGAGGAGGTACATACTCCAGTAAAGTCTTATTTCTTCCAGAAAGTGCATTAGAAGACTGTGCCATGCACTGAATCCTTCTCTGACAAAAGTGTTTTGTCACATAAAACTTCAGAACAGAATTCTACTAGAATTTTATTGTTTTCTGACAAGAAAATAGTGTAAATACTTATATATTATGTTGGTTAAGAAATTTAATTGTTGGGTATATTTCTGATAGCATAATTCATAGTAGACATTTTTAATAATAATAAAGAGGTTTTAATATGAGCTCTTTAAATCTTAGAAAAGGATTTCTTTCTGGAAAAGTTTTAAGAATTCTTAAAGTCATTTTTTGTGTCTTGTTTGCTCCAAGTCAACTGGAAGATGTTAACAGCAGAAAAAAACAAATGTAACTGGAAGAATTATCTAGTATAATTAGAGAGAAATTTAATTAAGAACTCTTGTGATCAAGTTGATAATTAATATTATGACAGGTGCAATTTAAAGTACCTTCCTTCGGTGACTAACTTCAGAAAATATTTATAGTACATCAGTGTTTCAGACGTTGATAAGAGCAATGAATCCTATGTGTATGTTTATTTGTCTATTAATTTATTTGTATGTTGCTTTTATCAGGTGTATGCTATTGTCTTTTTTTTTGAAACATCTATTTAGAGCTGATGGAATTCAATGAAATACTCAAGGCTTTTCATATTTTCATCTAATATTTTGGAGATTGCTCCGTGATAAATTATGGCAAGAGTAATAATTTGACAATACCCTAATAAACAAAATACAAGCGACATTATTATTTATTAAATAAAGCTCTGAAGAAATACTACTGAATATTTTAACACTATTCTATAAGGCTTGCATTTTCCTAAACATCTTCTTTCTGTGGGGCTGCATTAGTATTCTCCTTTCTTTGTCTCTTCTGTAATTCAGATTCTTTTCTTCAAAACTAGATTTAACAAATATTTTTGTAATATTTATTTCATGTTTAAAAAAAACGTTTAGAATTTGTATTAATCAGCTCATGAGAGATCCATTAAGTGCATGTGAAGCATGCATATGAAGTAAATCTTACAAATGCTTACCTGCAGCGCTACTTTTTTGCCTTTTGTGATGCAAGTTAGCCAACCAGAGTAAGCACAGATGTCATTTACTGTATTTTACAGACAATGCTGCTTCAAGGTCAAGGCAGTCAACTGAAGCTAGTTATAAGTTGCTCAAGGACAATGGTAACTGCTGAAAACCTTTATGTGCAGGCTGAGATGAAGTCTCTCTGTTATAGTCTGTGAAGTACATAAAAGCACAAGTTTGCCTTTAAAATCTAACTGAAAGAATATGCTAATATATCAAAGGCATGTACCAATAAGTAACTACTGCTTGTCCATTTCAGCAACACCATACAACATAATCAGTATTTGTTATGTGTTTGCCTGCATACTCAGTGACTGGGCATGCTGTTTTCTGGAAGCTCTTTGGATGGGAATGCATTTACTGCAGTTACACTTGTATAGATGTAGGCAAGGTAGCCTATGTAATGCCTAAGCTGCTAGAGCTTTGCAGGTAACATTTGTGCTGCTGTAACTGTGCCAGTTGTTGAGTCTGAGGTATAAACTTGTGAGCTGTCACCATAGGACTAACCATTATAATTGGGCAACTGCTGAAGAAATCTGCACATAGTTGAAGAAATTGAGGGTTCTAAACAAACAACCAAACAAAAAGCCTCACACCAAAATTAAACCCTCTAATTTTTCAAATAACAATAGAGTTATTTGTTGGAACAAATTGGAAAGGTAGACTGAAAATCTAAAGCTCCAAAAGAGGTTGCAGTTTATGAAACTTTTATCCTACATATATTAGTAACTTTATTCTAAAGGGAGAGACCTCAAAAATTGCATACAGGTTTTTTTTCGGGGTGGAAAACAGTCTTTACAAGAATCAGTTGTGGTATTAATTATGTATTACAAAGATTTTAGGAAGCAAACACAACCATTTCATTTCCAGGGACCGGAGATTTAGTTAAGAATAAGCTGTATGAAGAAAAGAAAAAAGAGCCTTGAAAATGGAAAACACCATGACCTGTGCTCAAAAAAATGCTAACCAAAGCACTTTCTCGTGTGTCCAAAGTGAAAAAACTGAGCAGTTGACTACGTGTGTCAGTTTCCAGAAACTACATATTTGTCACATTTACCAGTCGGAACACCATGGTTTGTGAAGTGTAATGTTCAGCCTGAGTTTGCTCTCTGCAAGTTTCCTTCAGATCATCAGGAATCGACCATGAACAAATAAAACCTTTATTGTAGCAGAACCTTCTATGTTCTCCTCAAGTTAATGCTCAAACTGAAAGGCATGTGAAAATTACAGGATGTATCTTCAAAAAATTGCTGTCAAAATAGGAAATGTTTTTATTTCTATGTTATCTATGATGTCCCTACCAGACTTTAGGTACTATCTTATAAGTGTAATAATCCATTTACAATTTCATGCTGTGAGTACCTGATAGCAGTGTTAGTTGGCAGATGAATATTAGGGTTTGTACTTGCAACATGCTCCCCTGTACTTTGCAAATACTAGTATTTCAAGACCTGCAACATTACTTAATTATGTTTACAATAAGCAGAGCAGGTAGAAATTGCTGACACCTTCCATTCTAAGATATTTCTTCAGCTGATTGGAACTGCTACATTTCAGGCCAGAATTTCTATGGTATGCATTTTCCTGAACATAAATTTAGTTTTATTTTCATAATTTCAGCAAAAGCTGTTCAATCAGTTTCAGTTTGGGGCATGTGTTCTCATATAAAAGAAACATTAAAAGATTTTTCGATGGATTCTTCAGATACACTCTTGAAATAGGTGTGTGCATGTATGGGTGTGTTTCAGAGGAATGGTGTTTAGTGGAGGAAAAGTGCATTTGCTGATGCAAAATCCAATTATATGTGACAAGGTTATGGCCACCTAAAAAATTCAGTTATGTAGTTCATTTATCTGAATATTTATAGGTACCTCATTTATCCTTGGTATGCTCTGTTCTCGGTGCAGCAGATCAGCAGATCAGCTTTCTTCTGAACTGCTGCTTCTGCCTGGTGTGCAACATTACACATAAACTGGGAGCGTGGAGAGTGTGTCTGTGTTCCCAGCCTTGCTCAGGCCATGCAGCTGGAGGTAGAGGGAGTGTTCAAGTGCAGTACAGAGGGATAAAGACTATGATTATATACACTCAGTTCTGAGCTGAGGTGAAGGCCTTTTCACATTTGAGTGCAGGAGTGTGCAACCTTCATGTTTTTTAAATGTGTTTTTGTCACTTTTCATGATCTCAGCCAATATCAATGAGTGATGGATTTCTAAATATGCAGATTTTCAAAGTCACACCAAAGCTTTTTAAATGTCAAGTTAAAAGTTAATGAAAGCATAATTTTGCTTTTCTACCAAACTGCATTTAAAAGCAAGAAATTAGGAAGCTTATGTTAACATCATAAGAACATACTTGTAAAAAAGTTAAATGAAATATATAGATACTTCTGCCTTGCTTATCAAAGAGTTGGGCATCCTTATAGACTCCACTGCTTTCAGAAACACTGCACCTTTTAAATGAACCAAAATTTTTGTTGCCTTGAAGAGAGAGTAGAGGTCAGATCATTTACTAAGGCAGGTAACTGCAACTTACGGGTTATAAAGTGGACCTTCAGAAGCACAGATGTGTGTCTTCCTTGACCAGGGTGATAATGAGCGTGCATTTCAGCATGTGCTGGAGTATTGTCCACACTGTTGTGGTAAGATGTTCTTGAGGTCTCTCTCAGTGATTTTGATATTCACCCTGAAGACTATTAGGATGGTCCAAAGTCTCCCAGTTGTTACCAAAGTGGAGTAGAGATTTATCCCTCAAATCCTTTTCTTCATGCCTCCCAGAACTCTCATAGCATTTTGCCATTCTCAGCTTGTTTGCTTTAATTTCTTCCTGATTCCACATTTTCTCCCATATTGAAAGTTAAATCTGGTACATGTGTGTTTACAGACACATAAAATATTAATGTTCCCTGTGCATTTATACCTATTACACAAGCTTTATATCATATAGCCAAAAGGAAAAGGGGTAGCATCAGTCTCAGCTGATGTGTGTTTATAATGCCTGAAAGAAGCATTCTAATTCTTATCTACAGCTGTGATAGTCACATCAAGTAGGGTCTTCTCTTGGGCCTTACCATACATGACTCAGCTTTACACTTGCAACAGTCCATGAGAATTTAGGCTGTCCCTTTATTTACCTGCTGTTCCCAAATTGTGAGCATGTGCCAGTGACACTACCTGCTCCTCAGTGTGTGATGAAAACTATGATTGATGAAGGACAAAGGAAACAACCTAGAAACCCATACAATACAGCTGTGAGCTCTCAGCCTCTTCCAGTTCTCTCTGAGACTCCAATTTGTTCTGTTCCAGATTACTGACACAGTGCAGAACAAGCAACATATAGTCTACAACCTTGGGCTGCCTGAGTGCCTTCACTGGAATTGCAGAGAGCGCATCCTGCCCTCCAAGGACTAAGGTCACGTTCTGACCCTGTTTTTTATTATCTCTTTCTTATTTGTTATTAATTTGGGTCTTTATTCTGTCTCACCTGCAAGAGTTTACCAAGCTCTTTGGGCTCAGGATGGGTAGGAAACACTGTCAGGGACAAATGAAAGTACTGCAAGAAATTATATATTCATGCATGAATGCTTTATTCAAAGAGGCTATAGAAGAGTTAAACTGTGGTACAAAGATGAAAAGAACAGCCCTCAGGCTACATTCCACTATCATATTCATATATTCAAATTCATATATAAAACCCTGTCAGTATTATTAACTATGTACACATGAAACAATCTTGCACACTCCAGTTTCTAAATTACACAATAAAAACACTCAATTAAAGCAAAATGGACTTTAAGTCTATCTGGAGATAAAACAGAAGAGATCTGGTGGGTTCCACTGTCAAAAACAGTGTCTGGTTTTTATATTCTCTGCAATCTTTTAGTCATTGCAGTGTTCTCTTGATTTACCAAGATTCTGGTAGAAACAACTAATTACTCATATGCTTTCTCTGGTCAAGGTCATCTTTAAGAGCCTTTTTGATCTTCTGTTGAAGTGGGACATAAATATTAATCTCTGGAATATCAGAAACTGGTCTGTATGCACAGATTTTCGACTTTTTCTTGGTAGCCTTGGTTGGCATTTTAAGCCTCAGTGCAAAGCTGAAGGATGTAACTAGAAAACAAGATACCATGCAATCTCATTTTCAGATAAAGAAAGATATCAGCAGTAGATAGAACACAAAATGATATTCAGAATCCTGAGAAAGGAAAGGGCTTTTGTAATCCTCTATTGATGAGAAAGGGGAAAAAATAACCCAAACCCAAATATTTTCCCAATGTTGGAAAATCCTTCCTTGACTTCTGTCAGCTCCTTCTTGGGCCCTTATTTCTGTAAAAGAACTTGGAACAAATACCAGAATTTATACCTTGCAGAAATAAAGGTATATCTTCTTAGTTAGCATCTTCTGCTACTAAAGCAACATAATTAGATAAAATGTTGCTCTACAATAAAAATGAAGACTGATTTTTCTTTTCTCTCCACAAATACCTGCAAGGAATATCTACTTTATAATGAAAATGTTTTTTCTGATTGCTTTCTTACCAACAACTCATGAAACATCAGATTAGGGTAACGCTGTGCTGTAGGTGTGTAGTTCTGTGTCAAGCCTTATTCTAATCACTGACCACATAAAAGTGCTGATCAGTCATCTTCTCTTGTAATATCAAACAGAATTCTTATGTGACTCAACAGGATCCTCTTTTCTTCATTTACTGAGAGCATAATATTCACTATAAAGAATGAGCCTTTCCTAATCAGACCACTCAGTTTTCTCTCTCATCACAGGTTTATTAGCATTTACCACTTGAAGGTAAGTGATAAAGACACTGTTTCAACCAGGAAAACGTTGAGGCAAAGTAAACCCTGAAAGCTGAATGGTTTTGGACTAACTTTTCATAATCATCAGTGAGTGAGTCTCTGAAACATGCATACGGATTACTAGTTTTAAATATGCTACAGGCTGGTTTGTTGACTCTATCAAATGTAGACCTTCATCTGTCATTTAAGAACCATCTGGTGTCTGTTGGCAAAGCATCACTTCATCATCTGTAGAATATTGTTCATGTGAGGTCTCTAGTCCTAAAGCAAATCAGAGATATTCATATATTCAACAAGATCAGATCTTTTTTTTTTTTCCTCTTGCAGATCTCCATTTTGTGGATTATTATTAATATACAAAGTGTCATTTTCCAGCAGAAACATATTTAACTGTCCTTCAGACCCTGAGGCTTAAAATTAGATTCTTATGTCCACATTTGCATACCCAACAAGAAACCTGTTCAGGATTTTGAGAACAAATCAACATATGCCACTCCCACTGACTCCAGCCCAAGTTTTCAGGTGCTTAGCTGTCCTCCCTGTGCTAAGTCAAGTAAGTGTTCAATGAGGTCATTGATATTTAATGCTAAGTGTGAACTGAAGATTGTAATTTTAAACAGCAGTTCTTGAAGCTATTTGCTATACTAATCTTCTCTAGATTAACAGCCTTTGACAAGTGTCTCTCTAATTTTCCAACTGTTGCTTTGATTTTATATTGCTGTCTAATGGAATATCACTACGCCATCAGAGTCAGTGGAAAAGAAATGATGGTCTTCCAAAATTTGATTTGGTGCCAAAATTTGAAATTATATGCAAGTACAATAAGAAAATTATGCAGAGTTTCTGTCAAGTGTAGTCTAGTGTACAAACATTTTGAAATAATACCAGTGTTAGAATAAAGAATAGATTCTTATAACAGATGCTTTTTACATGTTTGGATACAGTCATTGAATGTTTGACATTAGTTTTTTTTGTTTCCATTCTAGAGCCTTTGGTTGAGAATTGCTAAGATATTAAAACACAATCACAGTCTATTTTCTCCAGTGTCATTTCCTCAGTGAACCCTGGGCAACTCTGCTGATTTTTCAGTGGTTCTTACTCTGCTCAAAGATGACAACGTAAGTGCTTTCAGGCAGACTCAAGAACTTCCTAACCACAAATTTTGTCAGGTGGAATTTCCTAGTTTTGGGAATATGCAAAAATATGACTTAGGTACATTTCAAACCTATTATTGGTCACATTCAATGTTCTTCTGAAATATGAATTATTCTGTTAGCTATGCAATGCCTGCAGTTTTTTGTCTTTAGTTTATATAGCATGATCAGAACTCAGTTGTCACTAATAAGCTGATGAGTGTTTGTATGTGGGTTGTTACTAATAATGTGCCTACCCTGCAGTCAAAAGGACTTGTGTATGGGTGGTGTTGTCATTATTGTACCTGTAGCAGTAGAGGCACAGTATGTACTAGCTGCTCATACTGATTTAGCAGCTTCTGCCGAGTTTGGCTACAGTGCTGTGAGTAGTTAAATGAAATAGTTTAATTGTAGCTTATGTATTTCTGCCACTTCAATGTACTTCTGTACTAAAAGTTATTAACTGCACTTAAAATTACTAATTTTCAATGCTTAAACTCTCTTGGTGTGGAATAGAGAGGACATCTAATTTTAAACAGCTGGCAAACCTTTCAGTTCACCTCAGCTCTTATGCTTTATTCTCCTGTTTAAAAATCCCAGAGTGCCTCATCCTGGATAATTGGGAATATTTCTTAGAAATTACTTTTTCTGTCCCTATCTGTTTGAAGACACATATTTTGTAATGTGTTTAGCGTTAAGGTAGAATATGCCAAAGAAATCACTACGTTTTTCCAAAGTTATTACATGAATATTCATGAAGAAAGAAACTGATTCAGCATTTTAGCCTAACCTCTGACCTTGTATATGTCGTGCTTGCTCTTGGATTAACCAAATACTGAATAAGAAATGAACAAGTAAGTTCTTGTAAAATAATGCTATCTGGTATAAAGTGTTCAGAGGTTGGAACATTATTTACTAAAATGAAGTTTTTGGTGAACATAATTAGGAACGCAGTGCAGAACTGGACTTGAGGTCAAGCTCAAAGACAGACTTGCCAGCTTTCCTCATTGCTTATTTAAAGGCTGGTGCAACCTATGTTTAGCTCTGGTACAAGATAGCTAAACTGCTTTGGATGTGAAGGGAAACAGACAATGAGGCAAACTCAGATACGGATAAAGGTAAATTCAATTTTTTTCAGAGTGTAGGTATCCACTCTTGTCAAATGTGGATGTCTGCTGTCATTGTATACCGGGCTACCCCATCTATCTTGTTTGTTTGTTTGTTTGTTTATAACTGTCGTGGTTTCAGGTCAGCTCAGTCGGTAACAAAGCACCACGAAGCCGCTCGCTCACCCCCCACCCCCTCGCCTGGCCACGTTGGGATGAGGAGAAAATACAAAGACAGGCTCGTGGGTCGAGACAAGGACTGGGAGGGATCACTCCCCACTTATGGTCACGGGCAAAAGACAGGCTCAACTTGGGAAAAAAACAAAATCAATTTAATTTATACAAATCAAAACAAAAACAAAACACAAGGGTATTAGGAAGGGAAACTAAACATCAGAACAACCTCCCCCCACCCCTCCCGCCTTCACAGCGCTCAGTTCCACTCCCGATGCTTTCTACCTCCTCCCCCCGGCGGTGCAGGGGAACAGGGGATGGGGGTTGAGTCAGCTCGCCAC
>VYZV01017299.1:17525-34211 GCA_013401275.1 Pandion haliaetus | reverse complement strand
GGGGAGGCTCACGAAGCTTCACGTGGGTCCTGGATTCGGCCCTGGGAGGAGAGAAGAGTGCTGGGGTTAACGCGGAGGATGCAGCAGTGGCAGGAGGAGGAGGGCGGGGCAAAGCAGAGCCGGGGGGGGTCCCCCTCAATCCCACACGTGGCAGGGCAGCGCTGGCCTCAGCCAAGCAGCCAGGCAGCGAGCCCTGCCAGCCCAGGCAGGAAGAATCCATGGGCAGGAAAAGAGAAGCGCCGAGCATCCGCCGGCTTCACCCGCATCCCAGGAGCAGCTTCCAACAGGAAAAAATACCGGAGCCGGCCACCTTATCTTTCCGAATGCAGAGACAGCAGAACAAAGCCTGTGCTCAGGAGAGCTGGCGAGCTGCCCCAGCTGGGCCCGTGCCTGGTGGCAGCAGGGCAGGGGCCGGGGGGTGTTTTGGGGTCTCCGTGCCGTGCTCCCCACAGCCAGGCTGGGCTCAGCTGCCCGGGAGGGAAGGTACCTCTCCTGCTCGATGCGTGGGGGGGCATGGAGCAAAGGGGCTTTTATTAGCCCTGGGGTGCGATGGCTTTTGCTCAGCTGTACCCGAGTATCCGTGTGGTCTGGGCTGTGAATCCGGCAGTGGAGATGGGAGCTGGGGGAAAGGGGGTATGGAACTGGGGGCTGTAAATGCCCAAAGCAGATGGTTTTGCTGAGCGTAAGAGGCGCGAATGGCCATGAAGAGCCACCCCGTTGCCAGCAGCCGACCCAGCACTGCAGCCTCCCCAGGTGACAGCAGGGACATGGGGTCGAGCAGAGTGGGGCTCACTAGAGAGCAAACAGCCCGGGAGTCCTCAGCCCACGCACCTCCACACACAGCCCTCGGGCTCTGACGCCGCATCCCCCCTCGGTGCACAGATGGGGAAACTGAGGCACACGGTTTGTCTGGTCCTGTGCTCCCAAGGGATGAGCTCCCCAGGCTCCTGCAACGCCAGGCAGAGCTCCACTGCGGCTCAAGGGAAGGTGCCCTCAGCACACGGTCCCAGCACCCACCAGCTTCAACCCGGCAGAGCCAGCGTGCCAAGGATGCAACTGCCCGTGTCTGCATGCNGGTGGAGGATGCTCTCGCTCACCTGAGCCCACAAAGGGATGCAGGGATGGGATGCAGGGATGCTCCAGTCTCACTCAGCTCCTGCCCCTCTGGCTGCCGGCAGCAAACTGAGCCTGGAGCCGGCAGGAGCCTCATATAGAGGTTGAGGAAGAGGAAGAGCCACCCCATTAACCCCTGCCAGCCCAGCCCTGTCAGCAGCAGCCCACCCTGCCAGCATGACCCCTGTGCCCCAGCCCCAGCCTTCACATCCCGGAGCCCTGTCCCTACCGAGCCAGCATTAACCCTCCTCCTCCCGCAGCTCCAGCTCACCTCTGCCAGCTCTCCTCCTCCTCCCACCTCCTTATGGGAGCCTGACTGGGATTTTGGGATCCGCAGCAGAGATCTCTGCCTCCTCCCAGGCAGGACTGAGACTCTGTGTCCCCCCAGCACACAGGACATCAGGAACGGGCCAGGGAAACCATGCCCATTCCGGCAGCTTCTCCTACATCCACCCCAAGATGCTGGGAGCAGCTCAGGAGCAGGAGCCCACCACGATCCCCGTCCCCAGGATCCTGCCCCGGCTGGCGAGGGAGAAGGGAGGAAGGGTCCTTCTGGCACCTTCTCCGTTGGTGGCGAAAGGGTCAAAGCCAGCCCCGAGCCAGGCCCGTTCCCGTCTCCTCTTACCTCCCCCACCCCCGGGAAGGGCTGTAAATCGCAGGAAGCCACAACAGGCTGGAACCGGCCCAGGGGTTATTTTTACTGGTGCCCTCTCCCCTTCCCGAAGGCTGTGCACTCCCATGGGGGCAGCCCCCTAGGCCCCCTCCAGCCCCAGCGCCTGCCTGGGGCCGCGAACGTGGCACTGCAGCAGCTGGGCAGGGGGGGAAAGGACATGCTGCACCCCGAGCTGGGCTCCCAGCACCTCGGAACGGGGACGGAGAAAACCCCCAGTGCTTTCTAGGGACCCCCCCCAGCTCCTTCCATCCCTCTTGCAACCGGTACGGATGGAGAGCTGGGGTACAGCCCAGGCCAGGCTGCTTGCAGGGACTCAGGGGAGCGGGAGGCTCCAGTGGGGACAAAGCCACGGCATTCATCCTGGGACCCGCAGGCCAGAGCGCTCCATCCCTGGATGAGAGGGGACCCGACCCCGAGCACTGCTGGCTCCCACCCCAGTTCCTTCCTGCGGTGCTGCTGCTCGGGAGCCAGTGCCGGGAACCGGGGCTGGGTCAGCATCCAGCACCTCCCTGCGCAACGGCACTGATGCCAGGAAGGGGCCAGGGCCGGGACTCCAGGGCCGACAAAAACGGAGGCTAAAATGGAGGCTGAAGAGGAGGAGAGCAGCCAGGGCTTGTCTGAGCTTTGCCAGCACCGGAAAAATTCCCAGTAAAAGCAAGGAAGGGACAAACCACCTATTCTATTCTAATAAACCTGGAAAGGAGCAATGCAGGCAGCTGTGCTTCCAGCAGCACTCGGGCTCTGTGTGCAGGATGCGGCCGCGCCAGAGCAAATCCGACCATCTCCAGAGGAAGCTGGGGAAAAGGAGGAGGGTGAGTGATGGAGAAACCTGTGGCAGCCCTGGGATCTGCCCCCAGCAAGAAAGCACCTCTGTTCCCATGTGGGAGAGGGGCAGCCAACAGGTCCTTATTTTTAACTCCAGGCAGAGTGAATCACTGTTTATTAGGACAGGTTTTATTTTCCAAGCTGGAATCCCGGCAGCCGTTCTGGTAAAGCCACAAGTGAGTAAGAGCAGCCTTGGATTCACCTTTCTCTGGCAGATGCAGGGTGCTCCCATGGGATGCTCCTACCCAAACGCCTGCCCCTGCCCCACAGCGACCGCCCTCCTCTCCAGCTCCTCGGAGCACTCGCCAGGCACTTACTATTGAACTGTTATATATGGACAAGGTGGATTCCCTTTGGGATACAAAAAGGGATGATCTGAGGGGCCCTTCCTGGCATCAGCATGCCAGGCAGCTCCTGCTTCCCCTGCAGAGGTGATGGGGGGTTTGTCACTTCAACTTCTAGGAAGGGATTACCCAAGTAATCAGCCTCTTGTGAATGCACCAGGTGGCTTTTCTTAGGCATGTGGATGCTCAAAGAAGTCCTTGTTTCTAGTTAAGGTTACTCGGAGCTCTCCCAAGGCGCTCTTTGCTCTTCGGTGGGGCTCTGCTTCCCTCCCGGCTCACTGGGAAGCGAGCACAGTGCCAGGCAAGCAAAACAATCTCGGGCAAAACCCTGCCGCAGCTGGGGCCAGGTATGGAATCTTCCAGCCCTTGCAGTGAGTGAGGAAAGTCTGAGAAAGTCCTCAAAGGTCACGAGTCCCAGAGCACAGATCCTCCTCCCAACACCATTTTTCAGAGCATGTCTAGCTCCCAATTAAACAGCCCAGCTCCCTGCAAGCCCATTCTCCCTCCCAACTCATGGTAGGGCGGACACGGCCCTCTCAGCTCTGCTAATTACATCCCCACCCCATAACCCACCCATCAGGCTGGAGGAGCAGCAGCGGAGCAGCACGGCCAGTGCAGGGCTCCCAGCACAGCTCTGATGGATCCGGGCGAGCAGGGGATGCCAGCGGCTGCCATGCCCACAGGCAGCAGGAGGGCTGAAGCCAGCTGTGTCCCATTCAGTCCTTTCCAGATGCATCTCTCCTTTAAAAATAAAAATAATTAAAAAACCCAATCACTTTAACTCCACCATGACCAGATGCAGACAGGACTGCAACACCTGATAACACAGCCATCTGTTTCTACTTGCTGGTTTACTTTCATAACCCACAAAAGCTCTTTCTGGTCTGAGGTCTATGCAAATGCCACCTCCCGGAGAGCAGCCCATGGGAGCTGTGTGGCTGCAAGCCAGGAAGGGCCCAGGGTGCAGGCGCTTTCCTTTGGGAGAGGGCAGGAGTAGAAGGCTTGCTCTACAAGTTTAAAAATATCAAGGGTTCAAATGGGCATGAATAAATCTGAAACCAACACCTAATCTAAGGCTGCCACCCACAAGTTGGTGCAAGTAGAAACTAGACAGCAGCTGGGCCCAGGAGAAGACGCTGAAGCTCCCACGGGTGTTTACATCCCCAACGCGGGCTTCAAAACCCACAGCGGGTGACGGCTGGCCTTGCTGACTTCTGCAGGCTGTCGGCGTTTGCAGAGTTGGCCTGGTTTTGGCTGGGATAGAGTTAATTTTCTTTCTAGTAGCTGGCATAGTGCTATGTTTTGGATTTAGTATGAAAAGAATGTTGATAACACACTGATGGTTTCAGTTGTTGCAAAGTAGTGTTTATACCACGCCAAGGATTTTTCAGCTTCTCATGCCCAGCCAGCGAGCAGGCTGGAGGGGCACAAGGAGCGGGGAGGGGACACAGCCGGGACAGCTGACCCCAGCTGGCCAAAGGGCTGTTCCATACCATGGGACGTCATGCCCAGTATATGAACTGGGGGAGTTGGCCTGGGGCGGCAGATCGCTGGTCGGCAACTAACTGGGCATCAGTTGGCGAGTGGTGAGCAACTGCATTGTGCATCTCTTGTTTTCTGTATTCCAATCCTTTTATTAGTCATTTTATTATCGTTATTTGTTTCTTCCTTTCTGTTCTATTAAACTGTTCTTAACTCACAAGTTTTACCTTTTTCCTTCTGATTCTCTCCCCCATCCCACTGGGTGGGGGGGAAGTGAGCGAGCGGCTGCGCGGTGCTCAGGTGCTGGCTGGGGTTAAACCATGACAGGAGCAAAACAGGTCACTACTGGGACCACAGGGACAGACAGGAAAGGCAGAGGGAGATGGAAGGTGCTGCCAGGACTGAGGGAAGGCTCCCCAGGGTCAGCAACGAGCATCTGGGCTGAACCCACCACCTGCTGCAAGGGACCTGCAAAGGTTTTTACATTGCATCTGTTTCCACCTCAAACTCCAGAGATTAAAGAGGCCTCCGAGCACTCCTAGCAGCAGTTCTCCCTTTGCCCTCTTCAGGAGGACGCAAAGCAAGTCAGCTGTGTCCTCCAGCACCCCAGCCCAGCACGCTTCACCTGGAGGAGTGTGGGATGGGAGCTGGGAATATGGGGCTGCCCCGAAGAGAGCGGCCGTAGCTCCAACCACCACCAGCCCCACGGCTCAGTCTGGGCCCCTGCGCTGGCCCTGGCTGCTCCTCCTGAACTGCAGCCCTTATGCAATTGCTTTCTGCTTCAGGCACCCAAATAAACTGGAAATTCATCTGGGAACAAAGGGATTTCACAAGAACTTGGCCTGGGCCTCGGCCCCCCTTGCAGCGACGCAGTGGTGGTGCTGGCTCATCCTTCAGGTCACTCGACTTCTCCGTGCTTCGCTTGCTCTGCTTATAAGGGTGTGCGGACTCAGGCTCCCCAAAAATGCTTACAGAGCTAATGAAGAGAGATCTGCAGCAGCTCAGTCTTGTATTTCCACCTCCCACCCCTCCCCAAACAGCGCAGACACTCTGGACAGTTTGTGGCATTTCAAGTACATCCCTCTTCCTTCATTGCACTTAAGAATAGAAATTGCACTTTGCATAAACGGCTCCCCAGCCCCTCCAACCGAAAAGGAAACTAAACAGGCAACGCTCAGCAGTGCCCATTAAATAGAGTTTGTGTTTAAATACTCCTAACTAGTTCTCTGTGGGACAACTCCCTGTGTTCACCCCACAAACCACCAGTAAAGATTAAAAACTCTTAACGATCGATACCCCAGGGAAGGATTTGCGGGATATCAGTGGAGCAAAGGGAAAAGCAACACAAAAATTCAGCCGTTTGTGCTGCCCGCAGTCCAAAGACCACCTGAGCATGTGTGTCGGCTCAGCCAGCCACCACACGGGGAAAAAAATAAAAAAAGTTGTTTCTCTGAAGCGAGGGCACCCTTCCAAGGGGTGGGCAGGCAGCTGCCGGCTCCCCAAGACAGGACTTTTATCTCAACCACAAAGCAACATCTGCCATTACGCTGCAGTTTGTGCAGGGGCCACGATTGGCTGGCACGAAGGGAAACTCCGTTTAAACCAACATGAAGTGAAAATACAAACAAGGCGAGTTCCCAAGCCCAGCGCTGCAGAGCAGGCATCGCCTAACCAAGCCCTGCCCGAGGAAACGGGGTGGGCAAGCTGGAGCCCAAGGCCTCAGCATTCTGCAGGACAAGGAAAAGAAAGCAGAGGTTGGGCCGTTTGAGCTGAGACGCAGCGTTAGTTACACCTAATTTCTGCACCAGGGCATTTCCTTGAAGATTTTTTTCCCTCTGCTACAGATTAGATATATTTCAAGTATGTAGGCTTAGTTTTCTTCATTTTGTGGGAGAGGAATTTAGCTTGTGTCTATATATAAAAATACCACTCTTATAACTAATCAAATATGTGTGACCTCCTTCTTTAATTAAGGTGCTTATCCTTTAATAAAAAATAATCTAAATTTCAATCCCTTTCTCTTTTGCAATAACTACAATGACTTACAGGCCTAACCACACAGCTCCTGCCAGGTGGGGAATCTGCCGATTTCTGGCACCAGGGTACGCAGGAATCCGCAGGCAACAACGTGAGCACACGGCCTGCGGGAGATGACTGGGCTTGGGTTTGTTGCGGGGGTAAGAAAGGGCAAGACAAAACAACTTACAGCATTTCCAGTTTGCACTATCCCCACTCCCAGTCTGCAGAACCCTTTGCTCCAGAGCACTGCTAATTAAAACATGCAATTGACTCCTAGACTCTTGTAGCACGTAGATGTGTTTCCTCACCTTTATTTCTCAGCTTTCTCGGGGCACGCGAGACCAGCAGGCCACTGTCCTTCACAGACCTCCAGCCCATTTACACCAGGTTCAGCCCCAGCAGCCTGCACACGCCTGCTCCCTCCACCAGCTCCAGATGAAGCCAGCAGTGCCCGGCCCTCCTTCGCAGGAGGGAAACCCAGCAGAGCACACATTTGCTGGGCTGCCTTCAACCCTCTGCACTGGGCAGGGCAACGAGGTTCACCCACAGAACGAGGGCTGCAGCTTTCTGGGTGAAATCCTGTTCTGGCACAGGCAGGAACTAGAGGGGAAAGGCTCGCTTCAGCAAGAGGAGTATCAGTGCCCAGGAGAGCGGCAGCATCTATTCGCAGCCTCAAAAATCCAGCAGTACCAGTAGCAGGGTAGGCAGAGCCTGCCAGAGATTTCCTTACAGCCCAGGGTTGTACTCAGTCTGCTGGTAATAATAACTTCAAGTACGCACTGGATGCAAAAATGCTGCTTTTAGTCTTTAATCCCCTCTTTAAAAGTGAGGTACATGCAGAAGAGCACTGTTTTGATCCTTAAAGGGCTTGGCAGAAGCCGCAGGGCCCACACAGACATGGCTCACTTCAAGTGGTCCAGGAGCCAGCTCTGTTTTCACATCCAGTTTGGCCTCGGTCCGTCAAGTCCTCCAGCAGTGGAAGTTTGGCACTGCTGCTACCCACAGCAGATGAGCAGCACAGCTATTAGCCAACCTAGCACCTTTTACAAGCCTAGGATCGCTTACAGTGTGACTGTGATGAAGTACTACAGCTTACTTCTGTCCTAGCGCAGCAAATAAACCCTTCTGCAGCTTTGCTGGCGGCTAGATGACATTGCACTGAGAAGAAAGCATTTCTATGTAGAAAGTTCAGAAACTTCATTGAAATTCAGATTTTATTTCAAAAACAGTCATGAACTTAATAAATTACACAATAAATTTCCTCATTATAAATTCTCCATAAAATATATTTTACAGTTTTTAAAGAAAGATTTGAAAAAAATCTGAGTGCTGAAAAGTATCTTGACTTTGTGTCACGCTGGTGAGTAACTCCATAGCTGCTACAACAATTTGATTTATCAAAGGTTTTAAAACAAAGACCTCGGACAACAAAAATCAAACAGAACACAGACCTCGAGGACTACCATTCAGTGTTAACCAAGGAAACACTCAACGTCACCCAACAGCAAGGCTAAGCACCATGAGAGGGATTTCAGGTACCCCCACCCTTTAAAGTGGCAATCAGTGCAAAGAAACACTTTGGGAGTCAAAAAACCCAAAACTTTCCTGTGCCATTCACTCGTTTCTGCACTGCAGGCAGGCAGCACATTTGGTGTGCATCCTTTGAAATACCTCAGAGGAGAATCAGATGATCTGCAAAGTGCCTTAAAGGTAAGTAGTATTATTCTTCAAGATAACATAGTTGATTCTGACTTTGGTGGGCAAGAGAGGAGGAAGTTAACAAGGTATTTTTAAAGAGCTCAAGTTTAACAAGGAAAAATGATACACCCTCTTAAAACTGTACTCATCAAATGACCACACTGAAATAGAAGTACTGTGAAACAGCGTTGGCACAGACAGCGAGAGGTTTGTTTTCTTCCTTTCAGTAACAAGCTGAGGCTTCAGTTGTACTGAACTCAGTTAAAACATGAGAACAAACAGCTCTCCCCTTCTAGAACATAAGAATAAATAGATCTCTCCCTATCGTTGCTCACAGATAGGCTCCAAGTCGTCTTTCATAGAGTAAGCTCCCTGCAGGGAAGGAGCAACACTGGGACACCCACACAGGCAACAGGCTGTGTCCTCAGTACGGCGCAGCCGCCTCCATCCCTGCCAAGTGATGCTGCAGTGAGGCACACCGCTGCAGTTGGGAACACTGTCTTCGGAAAGTTATTTCTCTAGCATCTTCTAAACAATCTACATTGTTTAGAGAGAGCAAGGTGTATTTGTCTGAGAATCACTGTTTAGACAACTTGCCTTAAACGATAAAGTAAAGCAAAATAACAAGAATTAAGGACTAAGGCCCTGTGGGTATCTGTCACCAGCTCTACGCAGCACCAGGTAAGAACCACCTGTAGTCTGTAAAGCCTCAGAAGTTTGGGAGAAGCAGAATCCTTTGCTTTTGGAAGAATAAAAAAAAAAAAATTACATTTTGTTTGTGCTGTTTATTCACACTCAGGCAGAATAAACCCTGACTGATCAGAACTGCTCTCACAGCACTAAGAGGGAACAGTATCCAAGAAGCAACCTATACAATAAGGAAATACTTACGGCAGTTTCAGGTAAGTTTTTTGGGGAAAAAAAAAAAAACAAAACACATTAAATTGATTTTATTAAGAAAGCTGGCCTGTGTTGCAGCTTTAAAGGCAATTTTTTTAAGACTCTACTTTTTCCAAAAGGTCAAATTGATGAGAAAGGTCACGGTCCTGCACCCACGAGAACAAAGTGCTATACTATTACAAAGCAGCTTCTGTCTGCCCTACAGTGTCAGGTGGCCACAGTGAAACCTCTCTTAGCATATCAGTCTGCTTCTGGGGAATAAAAGCTGGGGATAAGCAGCCTTTCAACTACTTCAAAGCTTTCCATCCTACCATAAAAGGCAGAAAACAAATCAAAAAAATCGGCCAAGGCTGCCACACAAATCAGATACCTTTCACAAACTGGTTACTAAGTTTTCTCCCATATTTGAGAATAGGTGTGTTCTACAAGACAAATAGTCACCCCTTTATCTCCTCATTGCTACCAGATTAGAAGCAGTGCCAGAAAGGAAGAGGCCATGACCAGTATTACTAGTCAGATTCAGTTAACAGGAAAACTGTGCTGCCACCGTATTTTGAAGAATCTTAAAAATAACACTATGCTGCTGGATTCCCTCATCCACATTTCCATAAACTAAGCCCACAGTACTCTTCTATTATAAATCCTGAAGGTGCTATTGGATTATAGGTAAAAGAGTAGAAAGCACGTTGTGAAACTGTAGATTAACTGATTAATAAAGTACTTGATTATTAGAAGAAAGCAAAATCAAGTGATTAATGAACTAGCCAACATGCTAGCACCTGATCACATCCATTTTTAATTTGACTCCCTCAGTGACAAGCTCATTAAGCTGTAAGTGCTAAGCTTGGCCATGTCAGCACTTTAAAAACTGCTGATCCCCTTGCATTGCATTTTTTGTCTACAAAGTCAAGTCTCAGACCCTACTTTTGACATTACATAACAAAAATAAATAATAAAGTTATTCAGGCCTGGAGAAGAAGGAATGCTTCTCATCTACCTTCTTCACCTAGTTTTCTAGCAGACCGCAATCATTCAGACCCATAGCAAATAATTTAAGTGGCATACACTCCCAGTCACTCATATACATAAATATATACACAGAATTACTTTACAAAGCCTGAAGATTTGCACTACCAGCATGCAAATCTTTTTTTCTGTAAGAGTTCCTAATACTGACATAGGAAACTGGAATGTACAAAATACTCCATGACACAGTGCTGGAAATCAAGTTTCAGCTCTTAAGACGTCCCACTGCCAGCATACACAAACGAACATCGTCACATCTTACACTTCCATGTAACATCCTGGTATTATACACATCAACGCATTGTTAACACAACGGCCAACTCACATTCGTATCGTTTACGAAACTCTAAAAAGAGATTCGTTTGGTAGAAACTACACCCTGCAGGTTTGAGTTCAGGCTCGTTTCTTTTACTGCCATTAAGTTGCACCATCAGTTAGGCGGGAAGCAGCTCTTATCGAGAGATGTCAGGCAGGTCACGTGTCCCAGCTGCTGTCTTTAAAAGCTATGTTGACTAATCGCAGTTCTAGCTCAAAAGCATCGGGTCGATCCTGCGGGTTGGCAGCCAGCATTTCCTTTATCAGCTGTTTCATTCGAGCATTCATGGATTTTTTCTTTACGGGGATGAGCAGTTCCATTTTAGGGTTTTCTAGAAGAGCCTCTCCAACAGGGACGATCGCTGTCCCCTGCTTGACGTAACTCCCCAGAAGTTCTTTCTTTGTTTCTGTATCTATGAATGTGATTCTTTCCAACATTGCCCAGATTATAATTCCCAATGCAAAGATGTCTGCTTTGGCAGTGTAGTGTCCTTCCCAGACTTCGGGGGCCATATAGAAGTCAGTCCCACATGCAGTTGATAGAAAACACTTATTTACGTTGACTGGTTCCTCAGGATTCTGTCCTGAGGCTGAACATACTTTACTCAGCCCAAAGTCGGCTACTTTCAGGGTAGGCTCCAAGTCACTAGCATCCATCCTGCTCTGAGATATCAGAATATTGTCAGGTTTGAGATCACGATGAATAATCTGATTTTTGTGCAGGAATGCCAGTGCGCTGCTGAGCTGAAGCATAAAACTGGTGTTGGTCTTGCGGTTCGGCTTTCGGGACAACAGATACTCATTCATGTCTCCTCCATCACAGAAATCCATTACAAACCAGAGGTAATAAGCACTTCTGGGGTCAAAGACTATTTCTCCTTTTAATGAGGTCTCTACAAGCTGCAACAAGGAAAAGAAATGTCGTAACTACCTGATGATCACAAGAATATAAAGATATGATGGAAAAATGCATGAAGTTTGGATCTTCCTCTCAACAATCCAGAGAGCAAGATACTGCAACTGGTGAAAATAAAACTTTACACAAAATTTCTGATGTAAAAAAAAAAAACCCAAACCACAATGTTATTTGGCAACCTCCTTATTTCCATGCACACGAAGCATATCAAGTTCACACTCCTGCCCAAAAGCTAGAGCTAGACCCAGATAACAGTATTTTGAAAGATACTGAGTGGCCATTGCACTCCCATCTGTTTCAGCTGGACAGTGTCCCACCCCAACAAAGCCTGTCCCACCCATTCTGCTAACAACTTTAATGTATAAACAAACTCCATACAGTGCCAAGGGGTTCTATTTGTCCTCCACTGATGAAGCAGTGCCACAATAGATTTTCAAAGCCTATTCTCCATTCCTTATGCATAAATGTATTCTAGCAAGTGTTAACACAAGATCCCTCAACTCGGGAAAATGCCAGTCTACAGGCAGAGCTGAACAGCTGCTGCACGTAACACCTTTCCCACCATCACAATCCACTAGCTGTTTTCTAGAACACAAGCAGCGAGTAGCTCGAGCAGCCAGGTCCAATAGCTGCTTCCTACAAAAAGCAAAGTAAAACCAGCAATCAGTTTTACTAATCCTGTTTACACAACTACACATTTGCCTCTTCAGCTCCTCTGAGGTTGCTCTTGGCATGCTCTGGAAGGTAAGCCTTGCAATTATTTCTGTTAGTCGTAAACCAATGTATACTAAACCAAATGTAGCTCCTCCAGGCTTTCAAAAATTAAGGTAGCTTTTAATATTTAGAGAGGCATTTTAAAGTGCCTTAAAAAAGCAACCTTTTCCATCCAAGAGCAAAATTACTACCCATTTATAGCTACCTTTAATTACAAGCACAGCTAGTACTCAAATGGGATCAACATAAAACATTAAATCCATGTTAGAACTAGAAAAATACGTATTTAGGGCTTATAGTCAGTAACAGTGAGATTAAGGTATCACAGGACAGCAGGGAGTCTCCTTTGCCAAGCGAGCACCCCCACACAGCTCTCCCCTCCACATGGCTTTACGGAAGCTGTACTTGCGTCTCAGTTCAGAGCATTAAGACAACAAAATCCACTATCACACCTGTGACAGTGGCAAAGCACCACAAGACCAGGCTAGTTTAGGACTCCTGCTTTACTGTCTCAGCTCAGCTGACACCAGCTAAGCATCTGCCCCAAAGCCCTTCAGGAGACACTAATACCCCCTCTGTGGTCAGCCTCCTCACACGCTGCACCCCTTCAGCTCTGTAATGTAGTATCACCTGGGGTGGGGAGAGGAGAGGGCAAGCCAACTGAGATCTGATTTTCTCTATTTTAACACACGCTGTTAGAAACTGATCCCAGTCTCTTCAGGGTCAACTCAGCTCTGCCCTTTGCTCTTTGCTCTCTGGAACAGGAAAACAATTTGTAGTGCTTGCACCGGACAGGGATCTACATGCTGCATTGTTAACAGGCACTACCATCAAAAACAATGCTGCAGGTGATCTGGAAGCTCTCCCCCACCTTGCAGTTCCACCCTGCTCTTTTTAAGCTCCTCCCTGTACAGCTGTCCACAAGTTTGATGCAATCTCTCACCGATCCAGTCATGACTAGGAAGGTAAGGCACTAATTTCTCCCACAGGAGCTAGCCAGTATTATTTTACCCTAATCCCTTCATGAAAGCAGGTCAGTAACAACTACTGAGCTACAGCAAGTTTACAAAGGCAAGAACGCTCCTTCTCAGGCTCGTACAGCACTCAGCACAACAGGATCTGGACAGCCATGAAGGGTTGTCAGATGAATGTTCACTAACAAAAGGTCCTACATTAGACATGCAAGAATGACAACAATAAAAACTGAAATGATAAAAGCTGACTAGGGATAACACAATAAACATTGAGCAGGCTACTGACTTTTTAAACTAGAGACACAAATTTCTGCCAGGGGATGATTTACAGTTGGGGCAGCTTCTTGACAAGGGAATGAATGAGATTATCTGTCAGAGTCTTTCCAGAGCTACTTATTCTTCAAAAATATGCATCTTCAAACTTAAAGGCAACTTCAAGGACACTTTCAGTAGTCACACAGGGCAAGCGATATTTATTCCCTTATTTATCATACCTTTACCTCTCTTGAAAGGGATTAGTAGTTATTTATTAAAAAAAAAATGGCTCGCCACATGCTACCAATTGCTTATTATTTCTGAAAGAATTTTAAGTGTTGGCTTCCTAAATCAAGACGGTTACTTCCTCTTCCAAGGACATCTGAGATTAAGAAATTCTTCAGAGCTCTGTCTCAAGACATTAGTACAGGTCTGCTCATTAACCCTGCCGCAGCAGGGCTTCTATCGAGTAATACAGCAGCCTGCACCTGCCTTCTGCTTTACCTGTGGCATTTCCTCAAATTATCAAAGCAGACTTGCATTAAAAAAATCCTGGAGCCTTTTAGAGTGGCATGGCTTCAAATTACAAGATACAGGTGACTGTTCAATAGATACACTCTTTTAAAGATATAGAATAATTTTTGGGTGTCAACAATGCAAACAATACCCTCTCCTAACTAAGCATACCTCAAANAAAAATCATCATAGCTACCCTCCTCCTTCCCCCCGAGCTACACATCCATATTAATTACTTCCACCCCATTACCTCAGCTTCATGTACCTGTAAATAAAGGGAGGAACTGGAGCCATGGGACATCTTCTGCACCATACCATCTTTCTGCAAGATGCACTCCTCCAGGTGAATGACGTTGGGATGCTGGCTCTTGATACTGCTAAGTGCCCAGAACTCACGCAGAGCTAGTTCCACGTTCTCTGGAGCATGGCACCGAATCTTTTTCACCGCGACCCGTGCAGAGGTCTTCCTGACGACTGCTTCGTACACCACACCATAACTGCCACGACCAACCTCCCGTATTAGATCGTACTTAGGCTGGCTACTCACCATCTTCAAGATCAAGGGTTCTGGGGAAGGGGGAAAAACCCACAGAACTAAAACTTATGAACAAGAACTGGGCTGTATTTTCCCCCATAGGGCTTGGTGCAGCAATATCGGGCCTATCAAAACCCTGCAACAAACAGGCCAGTGCCTCTGAGCGTTGCACTGAACGCAACGCTGCATTCGAGTGCTAGAACATTCCAGAAGCTATCCTGTAAACCTGTACCTGTTGCCACAGACTAGTTAAAAGTGAAATTACATCATTTTGGTGGGACTATTAAGATTTCAAATACAGCCCAGTTTTCAAGGTGGCAACAATTCAAACCTAGACTTGTATTGTGCTGAGACAGGACTATTGCATATGCTCCTGCTCCTTTCTCTCAGTGTCTTCCGGGAACATCTATGGGAATAATAGTATGGTATCATGCCCTCCATCCACGCCTGGGATAGCAGAGGAGAGGTTGTCGTTGAAGCCTGTGGTTGGGCAGTAACAGTTTTAATTAACACTGCCTTTTATGGAGGTGATTGCATAAGTAAATGTTTCTGTTATAGTTTAGTCATTAAATTATTTTAGTAAGACAAGAGGATGCTTCAGATCCCTTCTGATTTATTTTTCTAATATTACTATGATTTTTCACCTAGTCGCCTCTGAATGAGGAACCTACAGTTACAAAAAATTAAAAAGGGTTACTGATTGCAGAAGCTTGTACCCAGCATCTAACCTTCACTTTTGCTCAACAGGGAAAGGACAAAATTTAAGAAATTGCTCTATAAGTAAAACAAGACACACACACACAAAAAACAAGCTACCAAACACTGCTACAAATTATGACCCTCCCTACACACTTCTCTGCAAGATTACAAACCAAAACACACCAGCACCACCTTTACACAAACAAACCAAAACGGAACACTGACTATACACAGAAAAAAAACTTGGCTAGCCAATTATCACTGGTCAAACAGAATGAAACAAAAAGAATTAAAAAAAAAAAGTCACAGCTAGTATATCAGAACTAAAATAGTTTGTAAGACTGCCAGTGATAAATGTAATTCTCCTTATGTCAGTAAACCAGGCAATAAGGACCACATCAAAACAGCCTGTTATTAGTAGGAAGCTTTCAATTATTTCCACTGTTTTAAGTACTTTTTTTTTTTAGAAAAAAAGAAAAAAAAAGAAAAAGAGAGAGAAAAAGAGGTATCATCAGTCTGAGGGCAATACTACACAGATATTTTAACCTTGCAGCAAATAAACATTTACAAGAACATTTTGAACTCGAGTGTGATGTGCCCAAGAACACATTACCATGAGATTCTGCTCGCAAGATGCATTGAGCCTGCACCTGTAGCAGAACTATGAGGAACAGATTAAGATTACAGCCTGCACATTCGGATCTGATGGGCCAATAGCCCCTCCCATGCAGGGGAGAAGAGCAGGATCTGTAATCTCACCAGTGGCCAAATATTTCCTGAGGAAAAGATTGCATTACTCAAACACTATCACATCAGGTTCAAAATGAGCAGAAAACGTCCCCCCATGCTGACAGTCAGTTAGCTCTGTGCTGTTACCAGACAGGATCTGTCATTCTGCCAAGGGTCGGGGTTGCTACCTGCCTTCCTTCGCCCCCACAGCGGCCTAGGCTGGTCTGGAAATGCCACCGAGGTTTATGGCCCAACCCGACGATAAGTGCCGCCTGCTCCCCAGGGCAGCGACAGAGGCAGCTCATGCCAAGCTGCAGGGCCCTGGCAGAGGGACGGGCACAGGCCAGGCTGTGCAAAGCAAACAGGCCGGGCCTGCCCCTGCTCCCTACTGCAGGCCCAGGAACCTGCAGCTGGCATCTCACAGGGGAAGCACTTTCCTTCCCTGGCTGCCTCGTTAGCAGCAATAATTATGGAATAAAATAAATCACCCCCCACTTCTCTTCGCTCGGCTCCTCCAGGGAAGCCCTACAAGCGGCTGTCACACCGGGACCCCGACTGCACCGAGGCGAACCTTGCTCCAGAGGAAAACCACCGAGACACCGCTCGCTTCGGGCGGAGGCCGGGAGTGAGGTCTCACCCGCTCAGCCGCGGCCCGAGGGGGAGCCCGCTCCGCTGGGCCTTACCCGCCTCGGCAGGTAGCGGGGCCCCCCTCACAGCCCCCGCGCACACCTGGGGCGGAGACACATCCCCCCGGTCCGTATGGGCCCGGCGTGGCGTGACCCCCACTATGACGCACCAGGGCGACCGCCCGGACCCGCTCCCCGCCGCCGAGCCGGGCCAGGCCAGGCACCGCGTTACCTCAGGGCCGCTACGGCGCTGCCTCCACCCGGCCGCCATTATAGGGCTCCCTTCCCCTGCGCCGCCGCGCCCCCGCGCGAGCCACGCCCCCGCGC
>VYZV01017298.1:0-13415 GCA_013401275.1 Pandion haliaetus | reverse complement strand
CTAGCACTCTACCAACCACGTAGGGAGCTTAGGGAGACTAGCTAACTAATTTCAGACAGTGCAAACTTACTATACTTAATGACTATATGTCAAATCTATCCTCTGTAAGTGTACCTACAAGTACTGCCATTCTCAACAAGGAGAGAACGTTACAGACAAGCTACTCCATATGCATGTCTGAAAACACTTAGCAAAGCAAAGTTACAAAGAAAAATAATAAAAAAAAGGAAGGGAGAAGTAAAAGAAAAAATTAATACGCAGGTTTATTTTCACATAAAATATTTATGTACTGCCCTTTTCTTTGGGTAGGAGATACATTATGAAACACCTGAAAACACCAACAAAGCCCCAACATGAATCACACACAGAGACAAGAAAGCTCTGCAATTTCAAACAACCTTGACGTGACTTTTCCTTGCGTCTCTTCCCTAGTTGTGCCCTCCCTGAGTAGTTACTGAACAACTGCCCTGACAGAAACATTCAGTTTGCTTCCTCTGAAAAAACTACAGAAAATAAATCTTAAATTACTAATCACAAATGAAAGCCGTTTGTAAGAATTGTATTTGCCCAGTTAGGAAAACCACTGCACACAATCCATTAAGGCTACAGAACATTTGAACAATGATGGTAGCGAAGAGTTGATGTTTACTGTCATCAAATTCTGAATTCTACAGCCCTCCAGCACTCCAACTGCTATTTCTATCGTGTCTTTAAACATTCTCCACCAAGCAATTTTGAGTGAAGTATTAAAATATTTTCAGTGCATTTCAAAATATGATTTACAATCAGTAATACAATAATATGCAAAATAATATACTTAAAGAATCAAAAAAAAAATGCAGATCATCTTACTGTTTTAAGACACCATTCTAGAAGAAAACTACAACTGTAAAACATACAGCAGTGCTTATTCTTACTTTTTTGTGCACTTTTTCTTAGTGTGCCATGTCCTAGAGCCAACTAACAGAAAAAACAACTTTCCTTAGAAAGTTTCCTTTTTTTACCTTTCTGTGAAAAAGTGCAAATTTTGTAGCCTTAATAAAACTGTCATATTTAGATTGTGGCACAACCTGATTTCACAAGTGCAAAGGCTTTGGATTGGTAACACTGAAAATAGACTAAAATTACTTATGAAATAATTCACCTCTGTCAGAGCCCATCATGGACCTTGGATATCTTGGTGTTAAAGGGATCTTAATTCGTTCTGTTCTGTATTGCAAGTTACTAGAAGAACCTATTTTTACAAGAAGAAAACATTACAATGACGAAAGTCAAAGGAACTACATTGAACAAAAAAGTATATTTAGATTCTACTTCTTCAATGAGCATTAAAATTGCCTTGATGATTACCTTCATATATATTGTGTATCATACTTCTAGTAAATTGTCTTGATTACACAGCCAGTATAATGAGAGCACAATGCAGCTATACAGTATATAAGAACTGTTCATTCTCATATGAAAATTATTCAAAATATTTTTCAATCAAATAGAACTTAACTTGAAGTCTGAGTGAGAATCTAACATCCCTGTTTACTAAGAAACCATGAGACTTCCCATAAGGCATTTAAAATTTTCTGGTTCCATTCTGCTTGGATGAAAACGTAATTTTTTGACACTGGTTGCAAATTGTTATGCCATTTTTTCCTGTGGTTACAAAGCTGCCATGCTCTATTCAGATGCAACTGCCAATCATTGATGGAACACAGGAACACAAACATGCACAAAAAAGTTTTACATAATTTAAAATTTAAAAAATTCTAAAATGTTAAAATTTCATTGCTATAAAGCATGCGTTCGCTTTGGTATTACTAGGATAGGCATAAACAATCTGACATATCAATCAAGCAAAAATAAGCATAAGTTATCTTCCAACAATACAATTTACGTTACGCCATTAGTCATCCTCGATTTTTTGTTCTGGGTACGCTCCCCTTTTCTCTTCTTCTCTCCACCTCACTGAACCTCAAAAATTCTTTGGCTGGGCCTCCCATCTTTATAAGAGTACTTTCAAACAGTAACAGGCACGGAAAGGAGAATCACTCACACACACACAGCATTTTAAAGAGACTGTAAAGAATGAATTAAAACACAGCTACCTCCAGGGAACATCTTTAGTCATAAAACCACAAAAAATGAGGCAAAGGAACACAGGAAGCCTTTAGGCTTTACTAGCTATGACAATCCCATAACACATGCACTTTAGGAATTTTCCATTTATTCTTTGTCTCCAATATGTAGGAGTCCCACAGGAAACACATCGGAAAAGCTAGTTACCAAGTCTTGCACTGGATGGTAATGAATTTGAACCATGAGATGCTCTTGTACGTGAATTTTCAGAATAGTCATTGGAGTGTTTATGACTTAGGTCCAAACTCAGGCGACCTTGATGCTGGGAACTACATCAAAAGAAAAGGAGAATAGGGCAACAGTTAGAACTGGGCAAAGCACCTCAGCAAATCGCAAACTGGCCAACAAAAAATTCTGGTTATCCCTGAGTTACTGAATAAAATGAATACTCCTCTCCTTCCCACTTCCCAATTTCCCATCATTTTATGAACTAAGAGAAGTCAGAGGAAAAATAGCCTAAAGTGCTATTAAAAAAAGGGGGGGGAAGCTTTATTTGTTTTGGCATTAGAACATTAGAAATTAGTTCATTAAAAAAATAAATGTCTTTGCCAGTATCAGCCAGTGGAGCAGAGGGAGACCTAATCCATCAGTTACTGAAAGACATGAAAACAACTGGCACATCACTTCTACGCAATAATGGTTTTGAGAACTCTGGGTCAAAATAACACACAACAGCAGCGTGTTTCACTCTGCACTGTATAAAACAACTACCAGAAGTAATTTCATCCTAATGAAAACAAAAATTTAAAGAGATATAAATTTCAAACCACCTAGGATGCAGATGCTGATGACATATTTGGCTGGCAACTGATGGACAATTGCTGGTGTGAACTCTATGGCTCCAGGCAGTATAGATCGGATTTCTCATGACAGCAGTTACTGCAGGGCACGGTGCTAAGCTTCTTGGTACTGTACCTGCTTAAGATGATAAAAACATGTTCTTACCAACATTATTAGCATATATACTACAGGTTCTAAATATATTTAAGTATTTATGTAATTTTGTATTGTAACATTTGCATGTATGATCATGTGTCTATAAGTAAAAATTATTAGCAAATACATTATTAAGCACCATGTGACACCTTTTAAGCAGTACATGCATATTTAAAATCTAGTTTATAATTTTGTAATGAGTCAGTAATAAAGTGGATTGTATTACCAAAAATGAAGTCATTCACAGTATATAATTTTAATATGCACTGGTAACTGAAAGATTTTCTCTGGTTTTAAGTACCAAACTTTTTTATACAGCAACAAAAATTCTGCATTTCTCTCTGAAGAGTCATCTGACAGGAACACAAGTTTTTATTTGGTACTTGAACTGACTGCAGGTAAAATGATTCCTGTTCCTCTTCTGTTGC
The DNA here is from genome assembly GCA_013401275.1 of Pandion haliaetus. Taxonomy (NCBI): domain Eukaryota; kingdom Metazoa; phylum Chordata; class Aves; order Accipitriformes; family Pandionidae; genus Pandion; species Pandion haliaetus. The sequence continues at coordinate 9,921 of VYZV01017298.1, read as the reverse complement.
CTCAAAGCTTCCCACTTCTAGTGTGTCCTGTGACTTTAAATTATACTATTTCAGTATTTATTTGTGAAACTTATTACTCAAGCTGTTCTTAAGTACACTCATCCTTCAATACTCAACACTAGTCTATCTTACCAATTTCCTCTTAAATTAGTTGGTAGCATAGAATACAGTATCAAAAACTTGTTCACATTTCAAGACATACAATCATATTGTCTAATGTAGGTTTGACTTGATTTGGTTATTATGCAAAGGTATCATGACAAGATAAAGCTTTTAGTTAGAAATAATACCTTTTAATACTTTTTCTATCATCATCAAATGAGAGAAAGAGAGAGGAAAGAGTAAAAGAAGAGCAAAAGCTTCTTTGATCTAAGCTACTCTTGAGCATGTCTTTACATTCTGAAAATTCATTTAGACAACAGGGTTTGAAGCTGTCCATTGCTCCAGATATACAGGTGTTGTGGTTTAACCCCAGCCAGCAACTGAGCACCAATGCAGCCACTCACTCGCTTCCCCCCCGCAGTGGGATAGGATGGGGGGGGGGAGTCAAACTCATAGATGCAGGTAAAGACAGTTTAATAGAACAGAAAGGAAGAAAATAATGACAATAATAATAGTAATAAAATTACAATAATAATAATAAAAAAAGAATTTGAATATATAAAACAAGTGATGCACAATGCAACCGCTCACCACTCATCAACCAATACCCAGTTAGTTCCTGAGCAGAAATCCCTCCCCTGGCCAACTGACCCCAGTTTATATACTGAATGTGACATCACATGGAAGGGAATACCCCCCCTTTGGCCAGTTTGGGTCAGGTGCCCTGGCTGTGTCCCCTCCCAACTTCTTGTGCCCCCCCTCCAGCCTTCTTCCTGGCTGGGCATCAGAAGCTGAAAACTCCTTGACTGAGTACAAACACTACTCAGCAACAACTGAAAACATCAGTGTGTTATCAACATCCTTCTCATAATGAACCCAGAACATAACACTATATCAGCTACTAAAAAGAAAATTAACTCTATCCCAGCCAAAACCAGGAGAAGAAGCCATTACCTTCCTCATGGTTTCCAGTAAGAAGAAAGTCTTCCATAATAACTAGAACATGCAAGAGTTTGGGGCTTTTCAAAGAATTGAGGGCAAACTTATAAAAATCAGTATTGTCTTGATTTGAAAATCAAGTTTCATATGCAACTGCTACAGGTAGCTACACTAAAGAGTGAACAATCCATCTGGCAACAAGTTTACCAAATGCTTCTCCACTAGTTCAAAGCAACTAGTATACAATACTCTAATTAGCTCCTGAAGCACTCCATTTAGTCAGTGCCAATTTAAAACCTGCTAACGTGAACTTCAATACCAACAACTGTTAGATCAACTGAGACAACATGCTAACTGTTTCCTATTCTACCCAATTATATTGATTTCCGTGTGAGCTGCTTGTGAGTCCCCTCTTCAGCAGCTTAGTATCTCAAACAAACTGGCATTTAATCTTTAATTTAGATTAAGGTCACAACCAGTTTGGGCACTCCACTTGAGATACTCCAAGTATTTGATTTCCAAAAGGCAGAACTTAATATGTTGTACTTTCTGAACATCAGATCTTTTTCCTTATAAGTATTTCAGAAGTTAAGCAGCTAAAGCTTGGGACGCCTCCATTTACTGTTCACTTGCAAAAATATTGGAAATCTTACATGTCTCCCTAATGGATAGGCTACACCTTTTTCACCATTAGTGTATTCAAAACTGCGCTGCGCAGAAACTGATGAAACAAATCTTTGAGCCAGGAGTTGCTCCCTCAGTTTCCTAAATGGTTCTTAAACAGGTTTCACTTCTTTACAGTCCAAAAGCTGAGCACACCATTCTTAAGATTACGACAAGCCATGGAAATATATTTTATGAGTCATGCTTGTTCTGCACTTATCATGACTAATCCCCGATATTGTCCAATATGAATGAGTTCCTTGGGGCATTCCTAGAAAGTAACTACAAGTTCTGTCACTCACCTGCTGACATGCCACCAGCATATAAGGCAGCAGGCACAAAGCCGTCGCTGTGCCTAGCAGACCGTTTTGGTGAATATGGTGCCCATTCCTGCAGCTCCGGAGACAGATGCTCCTCACTAGCTGGAGCATACTTCTGCACCTAGAAAAACAGAAATTTGATTACAGGAAGTTGGAGATTCAGAAGAAAAAGAATTAAATAGCCAAACTTGGTAGGCAGTAAGCAACTTCAAACTTTCTAGTATCTGTTCCAGAACGTGCTCGCCATCACAGCGCTTGTTACACCTTTGCCTTTCAATGATGCTATTTGCTTCTATCTACCCTTTCTTCCTCCATCCTGCTCCATTATTCCTTTTTATTTCATCTCATAATCTTTTTAGACCAATGTTTCCAACTTAACTAATATACTTTCCTTCACAATAAAACACCCAGCATTTACTTATGTTTCTCCTTTAAAATACTGCTTTCAGAGGACATTTTAATGGTTATTTCAGCCACTATCACAAGTGTTTCCTAAGGAAGACCTGGCTAACAAGCCAGAAAGTGTTTTCCTCTAAGCCTGGATTTTCAGTAAGCGTGGAGCAATCTCTCACTAAGAGAGCAATTCAGGTTTTGGAACCGTCACAACTTCTGTTCTGTACATAACGTGTAGACACCAGTGAGTTAAGAAACATGCGAATAGCTAACATACTGACAGTGATGCTAGAGAGCTGCAAGTGCAGGGCTGAGCACACAGAGTTTACACATTTGAAATGTACAACACAAAATACGAGATTGAAGTCTGTAGTAAGTGAAAAAGAATTATGGAAAAGGTACTTACACTTTTTACGATAGCAGTATTCTAATTAAATGAGTTACTGGGAGCACAAAGACTCTAAAATGCAGAGGTACCTTACCACCTACTACTCAGGGACAAAAGTTCTCTTAAATTTATCAACTTATCAAAGTACAAAAACTTAACTGTCTATATACACAACTAAGGAAATTGATAACACCCAATATGGTTACAAATTCAACTACACTGCATGTTCTATATACATATTTTTGATATTATAAACACCACTTCAGGAATGAATGCATGCAGGCTGGACACTACTGTCACACAGCCTGATGTAGCTGTAATGCACAAGGATGATTCCACCCGAGTGAAATCCTCAGAGTGAATGGTGTCCACATTTTGAGGCACAATATCACTTCTGCTCTCCAGTCAACAACTTCAGAGTTACAAAGCTGTGCTTATTTTCTGGGAGAATGGGGGACAAATTAAGCGGGGGGTTGGGGGGGAGAAACAAAAATATAATCACAGAACCTAGTCCCAATTTAACCTTAGAAACGTAAATTAACTAATACATCAAGTAACCTTAAAAAAACAAAAATTATGACTTTTTAATTCTGTTATACGATTTTCTTCTTCACCTCGAACCAACACCTATATGATATCTGCAATATCACTTGGGCAGTATGTAGAACCAACTGTAACATGTCTAACCTTTCTGGTCTCAAATAGTGAGTGCCAAAAACACACCCTCTGTAACAGCTAACAAATTTCTTACATGTAAGTCCCCACCTACATCTGTCCTTGTCACAGTTGGAAACTTCACTGGCTATAAAAATATTACAATTATAACCAGGACAGCGTATATGCTCACAACAATGCACTATAATGAAGCATGGGACTATCAGTGCTAATGGATCAACTTGATATTCTACATAAAGCAAACACCCCATATTCAAATGTGTTCAATAGCTTGATCTTGTTTTCTTGTTATACATGTGCCAAAAGATGACATTAGAATATGCCTTCCTTAGCTTCTTGCAGAGCAGTTCTTGATGAAAAACCATGACCTTTCTCTTAGCCATAACACTCTTCAGACCTGTTCAGAATAAATCTGCTGATTTCAGCTACAGAATTAAAACTCATGCTTTTCTGTCATTTTCTGTGCTGGTTTTGGCTGGGATGGAGTTAATTTTCTTCATAGGAGCTATGGTATAGGGCTATGTTTTGGATTTGTGCTGGAAGCAGTGTTGGTAACCGAGGGATGTTCTCATGACTTCTGAGCAGTGCTTATGCAGAGCCAAGGCCTTTTCTGCTTCTCACCCCACCCCACCAGCGAGGAGACTGGGGGGTGGGACGCACAAGAAGTTGGGAGGGGACACAGCTGGGACAGCTGACCCCAACTGGCCAAAGGGATATCACAGACCATATGACATCATGCTCAGCATATAAAGCTGGTGGGAAGGTTGGCAGGGGGCCGCTGGTCAGAGACTAGCTAGGCATCAGTCAGTTGGTGGTGAGCAACTGTTTTCATTTCCATCACGTATCTTTCTTGGGTTTTATTTCTCTCTCTTTGTTATCTTCCTTTTCGTTACAATTTTATTTATTTTCACTATTATTATTACCATTATCATTTCAATTATTAAACTATTTTTACCTCAACCCATGAGTTTTCTCACTTTTACCCTTTCAATTCTCTTCCCCCACCCCACTGGGAGGGAGTGAGCGAGCGGCTGCATGGTGCTTAGTTGCCAGCTGGGGTTAAACCACGACAATAATGCAGAATTTGCTGGACTTTTCGATAACAAAGGGTTAAAGCTCTCCACAACTATTTTTCCCCAAAATGTTAGGAAATGCCGAAGGAATACAATGGAAGCAGTGAAAAAAAGACAAAATTGTCAGTTGTTCTCTTAGACCAGTATTTTTGCAGAATACGGCTCCAGTCCTTCCAGTACTTCCAATTCAGCTCTGCTGCCTCTATCTTTCTAAAACTCCATGAAAAGGGTGGGATTATCAGGTATAAACAAGTACAGGCAAAGAATATGATATTCTAAGTCATTAAAATTTGATTATATACAAGCAAAAATAACACGGGGGGGAGAAAGCGGGGAATATCTGCCACCTGAGAAAATCTGAGGCAGTAGACCTGAAACTACATTACTGATTATGCCACTTAATATAATGTAGTCATCTAAACAGGTGGTTTTTCCTGGACTGCATAAAATTTTTCTTCCACCTACTCCAGTAAGACATGACCCACAATCTCCACAGCAGGGTTGTTTATTCTAACAAATTATACTCTCATTTTGAGCTGTATTATTAAACCATATTCTCATTAAATGTCCATCTTTACAGTGTAATGTGCCTAACACCCTATGAATTTCAGATTAGATTTATGAAATTATTTAGACACATAGAAAGACTTACAAAAAACAACACTGTGAATGGGATACCTTTTTCCATTAATTTGTACAGTGAGCTGGGCAACCAACCTGACTTTCGTAAAACTTAGGAGGCCCTATTTTCAGCTTTTCTAAAGCTGCCTCTTTGCCTTTTAATTTTTTTTTTCAGATTGCCAAAAACATACAAGCAAAGAGCCCAGATCTTCCAACAAGCAGCATTAAAACCCAAGATGTGGCTGCTAAGCAGAGCCCCATCATTCTATTTGGTGGCCACCACTGCCTGTTAAATACTGCAACTCCATGAACTGGTTTTGTATTTTGTGATACTGCAAAGTGCCAAATGAGTCTGGGGTAGCTTCTTAGGGGACCTGGATTTTGAGGAGGGGCTATGCTTCTCCTTTTGTGGTATGTAACAGCCCACCCAAAACCACAATGAAAATACACTTTCACGTTTCTAGTTTTGTGCTTCAATATACCAAGCTTCTACCTGAAGCGCAGGGTTAGGAATGGGCATAGGGGTCATTTTATGCCTCAGAGCGGGAGCTGATTTTGGCCTTGGTCTTTTAATCTCCGGCTCTTCAACTCTTTGAAAGCCAATGTCATCTTCACAGGATTTCCTTGAAGAGAGATGAGTGCAGTCAATTCCCTCCTCCCGATAATAGTGCCCAGCGTTCCTGCTGCGTCCCTTGAGAGTAGCAGAGTCCTGTTTAAGTGCCAAGGAAACTGGAGCTTGGGCAGTGGCTGGGCTGGTGGGTGGTGAACCAGTTGTTACTGTAGACTCTGATGCCGAGCTTGCCTGCTGTTTATGCTTAAATTTGATAGAGTCACTTCTCTTAGGAGGAGTTGGAGGAGTTGAAGCCACTTCAGCTTTTGACGGCTGAGGTGAATGGCCTGTTACCTGATTAGGGGAAAGGTACTCCAGTTTGGGAGGAGTTGGTGGTCTTTTGAAAGTATCAGGGTCAAAGATAGATTTCCTTTGTTTTGGCTTTTTGTACACAGAGAACTTTTCTGTTTCTGTTGCTGAGATATTAACCATGACTTTTGGCCAGGTACCACCACTATGCTTAGTTCCATGTCCTTTGTCAAATGCTGTCTCAACCATCACACAGTCAGCTCCTGTAGGCTCATAAGGCAGCCTCCTGTTGTCCAAGTCAACAGCTCCATAGCCTCGGTCCCCATATGTCTCTGGGATGAAGGAGCTGAGACTGTGTTCTGAATTACTGTGGCAACTGTGCACTGTGTTCCTACGAGAGTCTACTCGCAATGTGTTACTAGGGAAAGTTTTGTGATCACAAAATGAACCACTGCCCTGATCACTCTGGTCCTTCTTGCCATCCATGATGTCTGGATTGAAAATGTCAGTTTGGGTTGAGCTGTTGAGTTTCAGATGTCTTTTATTTTGGGCTTGTATCTCTGTTGCATGAACCCTACAGTTTGATATCTTTTCTGAATCCTTCAGATTTTCAAATATATTTTGACCACTCCAAGATGAACTCTGAGGAAAAACCTAAAACAAAAACCACATGTGATCACCTTATTATTATGGCTAATTTCTGTATAGTATGAGACATTGTCAAGCCTCCCTGATTTACCTATACCTGAATATACACCAAGACATGTATAGATACAGTTGGAAAAGGTTTAATAAAATCTTACAGATTCAAAGCACACAACATCAGATAAAATGAAGCTAAAAATTTTTTGAAACATTTTCAGAACAATTCCAGAAGGGCAACTCCACACGGTGGCAGAAGCACTGAACTGACAGTGAAGGGACCTACATTCTACTTCTACCTCTGTTAAGTGATGCTAATAAGTCATCTTTCACTGCCCATTTCCCCTCAAATATTTAATCTTTTTACTTTCTTAAAACCTCAAGCTCTCTGGAGCTAGAATTATCACTCACAAACCTGTGTGACAGGCCCAGCATAATGGGATTCTAAACTCAATAAGCGAAACAGAGTAATATTTTTATAGCAATAAGCCTGAAGAAGAGAGCCTTGTACTTAATCTTCACGATAGCCAGAGATCCGTTTTCTGCACAACTCCCTCCTGACTAAAAGCAAACCTTTCTGTAGTCAGGAGGCAGTTTATCTTTCATATATCTTTCTGCTGCAGCTCTGAAGCAGAAACCAAGAAGAAAGAAGCTATTGTGCTAAGAGTCATTTTATGTGACCAGCAAACAAATGGGAAAGAAGCAAGAGCAGTAAGCAAGGTCCATTTCCTACCAGATGCCACAACGGCCTCACATTGGAAATAAATGTTCAGTGAGTGTACCACCAGTGAAATGTATCCAGATGGTCTTATTTTTAGCAGAGACCTTCCCATGATCATATATTCATTTTTTCATATACTCTTCCCTGAACAATAAAATAATTCTGTGTAAGTTCAAGAAAATTCTGCAAATTTCACTTGTCCTACTCACCTTCATCAGTGACAGGGTAAGGGAATCCCTACAGTTTCGTAGCAAAGCTTCACATTCAGTAAGCGATTTATTATCTAGTGCAATGCCATTGATCTACACACAAAAAACCACAACAGACATCTGTAAATGAAAGGTAGCAGGTGGAGAGCATCTTAAGGTAGCATCTCTGAGACAGCGAAAACACTAGTTTTATATTTATGCATGACTTAAGTCTGGTTGACCTTGTCCTGTCTTTTTCCATTCTCCACTAAAAAAAACAAGGCTCCTAACTACAATCTTGCTATTCCTCCCAGAGATACAGCGTAACAACACTTCTTTCAGGACATTAGCCTCTATGCCTTGGGACATCCACAGTAACCACCTTCCATTTCACAGCAGTTCATAAATCAGACAGGTCGTTTAAGGCTGCAAATGCACACAGGGAAAAACCTCCCCCCACAAGGATGACATCTGTGATACTGTATATTAAAAGAGAAGAAACCTTTCACCCAACCAAGGGATGCCTTTTTGGAACTGACCTTTCCTATTCAGTATAAAAATCACAAGTATGATTACATATAAGCCGAGTGTGAAGAGTAAGTCAATGTCTTTGTCAAAAATCCCAAGATGAACTAAGCATAGCAAATAACCTGTACCTGTATCATATTAATCACTCAACCTACAAACACATTCATTTATAATAAATATTTATTGAATATACAAAAAGGGTACAAAACATTGAAAGTAAAAAATTAATTGGAAAATTTGGGATCTTAAAGACTAGCATCAATGATAACAACTTAAAATAAATAAAAAATAAAAAAGGAGAATGCATTCTTAAGACTTACAGCAATTATTCTGTCTCCCACAGTAAGGGAACCCTCTTTGGCAGCTGGGCTTCCGGGCACAACAGCAGCAACAAATATTCCATTTTCTAGACTGACCCCACTGTCTGAAATACACACACACAAAAAAGAATTTACTCCTGCAATTCAAATACATTGCTCAAACACCATGTCTGACCCGCCTGCATGAGAAAGAAATAGAACTACTAAACCAACTGAATTTCAATTTCTGAAAACCCTTTTAAAGAAATAAGAACACAGTGGGGTAAAATGGCGATTTTGGATATCCCAAAATTTAATATAATCATACAAAGGTAGGGCGACTGATGGGTTTAACAGTCTTGTTTAGGCTCCGGGTAACACTCCAGGCAGACAGCTAACTAGAACTAAGTATTAAAAAAAACAAGAACACACAAAACCTGCCCGAGAACAAAAAAGAAAACCTGTGCTTACAGAATAAAGCTATCATCAATACTAGCATTCTTAGTTTGCTAAAAGAATAATGAAAAATCCCTATCTAGAAGGAAGGAACAGTTTAAGTGGGATTTAAGCAGAGGCTCAGAACATGTATCTTTATGTCAAGCCATTTACGGCTGAAGAAACACGTCATTTACATACACCCTTTATAGCCATTACCTTTATGTCCGGAAACATTGATGTGAAGAGGTGTTATCACTCGCCCACCTAAGGACTTCCTTCTTCGAACCACCATGTTAATAACACCTCCTCCATTTAGAACAGCTTTTATAACTTGCTTTTTATCCTTATTAGTAAGATCCACATCATTTATCTTCAGCAACCAATCATTCACTCTGGTAGATAAACAGAAATAAGCAGGTCAGTGTTATCAGCATACTTGGCTGGATGCAGCACATGAGTAACATTCATGAAAAGGGATGCAAGAGAGCTGATCTCAACATGCTAATCCTTAATTATCTGGGGTTCTCCATTCCTGAAAAAGCATTAAATAGCAGCTAAATGAAAACCAGAACTTCTAGCCTGCACGTCACTAGCAAAAGTACATCCTCAAACCAATAATGACTTCTCCTTATTTAAAAGCAACTCTTCGGACAGAGGGGACTTATTAAAAACCTCCTATCAACACTAGTAACAGGAACAGGTTTCAAATTATCCCTTGGTCTACCCCTTGCCCTCCCCCAAGCTCACCGTCATGTCTTTCCCAAAATTTAAATACATAGATCAAAGTTTCAGGAGATAATAAACAGAGGAGGTGAGACAGAGAGAAACAAAAGAACATTTCGAATCCTGGATGAGTCAAACTGTTCAATTTCTGTAATGTTCGTACGCATTGGTCTTAGTGCAATTTCCCAATGAACATTAATAATATACACATGACCAATGATAAAAAAGAACTTAAAAAATGGGAAAACTGAAGACAATATATAATATGCTCATATTTAGTTTATTTTGATCAACAAAAGACAAGTATCTTCCAAAGTCAAACCCTACCTTAATCGACCATCAGCAATAC
>VYZV01017297.1:21816-32238 GCA_013401275.1 Pandion haliaetus | reverse complement strand
TCAGTTTCTTACAAATAGAAGTGTTCTTTACTGAGGAATCTCTCTCACACTGGAAGCTTTGCTGTTATATTCCTGCATTCAGCCCCTTTTCCTCTGAAGTTCAGAATAAACCACTTTGTTAAAACAATAGTTAGGCAGAGTTGAGGAGTTCAGGGAACATTTCCCAGGTCAGATTTCTCATCTGACCACTGCGGCAAGCTCATTTGTGTTTTACACTGGCATAATGCAAGCAGAGTCAGGCAAATGGACTTTTGCAGCTTAAAGATAGATCTTATGTTTTGCTGTGTTTCCAGTATAACTTTACAAAATAATTGATGAAACTAGAAGGAAATACCCCTACCTGCCCCATAAAACACTCCTTTCTTAAGCTGCCATTCTCACTTGTTCTTAATGACCTACTAATGCAGCATTGTAAGGATTCAAATGCAATTAACTTTTCTTCCCAGCCTCTGACCTCCTTATTGCCATCCTGCAATCAGGGACCTCATGTACTTTGTCCATTTCAGACATAACTGTTCATCTAACATATTCCTTATCATCATCAGAGACTATTCCAACTCTATTTTTTCCTTTGGTTACATTTATAATATTCAACTCTTGGTATGTAAGGTGTTACATGCACTTTTACATTTTTACTACTTAACATTGCATTGAGCACAACGTAATTTTGCTTTTAAAATTCATAAACTGCTTTTAAACCAATGGGTTATGCAGTGTGCTCAGTTACCTAGAGGTTATTTATTCCGTTTCTACATGCATCTCCCAAGTCCTTCATCATACAACATTCACATGCTCCAAAGAAAAATCATTAACTGGGTATTCAAAAAGTAAGGATGCAAATTTGGTAGGATTGTATAGGAGGCTGCATAGACAATGCAATATATTAGCTGCACATCAGAAACTTCTTTAACAACTTCAAAATTATTTTATTCCCCTACATAAAATGTACTGGAATATATTTCTTGATAAATATGTTATTCTAGAATAATAATATTGGGGGTAAAACTTGACAACACCTATAAATCAGAGGTTGCATATAATAATACTGGTTTTCAGACTAAACATTCTCCTTTCTTATGCTCAATATGTTATGAAAGAGTCCTTATTGGAAATACATATACACTTTATATCTCTGAAAAAGGCCTACAGTTTCCCATAGCTGCTTTACCTCTATGCACAAAACATGAAATGTGAAAGACTTCCTCAAGAATTATACTAATCCAGTGTTGCAGAGGCACCATTCCCTATTACCAGCAGTAAAATTTTCAAAATCAACTTGGCAAACAAAAATATAAGAGCAAAATTCTCTACAAGAGCAACTGACTCAGTCTTTCCTGTCTTCTCTCATTCCATACAAGTGCTTCTAGACTACATGATCTAGTACTGCTGTAAATTCTAAGGACTTCTTAACACCAAAGCATGTACTAATAATGCACATTCAGATCAGCCATCAGCAGTAATCACTAATGAAATTCTTCCTCACCTCCTTGCTATTTACTCAAGGACCTCTTCCATCTTTTCCATCCAACTTCTAAGCATCTACATATTGTATTTATGCCACCTCAAAAATAAAACTCTCCCTGAGATTAGGCACTGAAACAAGATAAACTTTATTCATCTCTTACTGGCTAGAAGATGATCCATGACCAGGTTTCAGGTGCAAAAGTGTTATAATGATTAGATTCCTGCTCCCCTATTAATATCTGCTTATTTATCCACAGCAGACAAGCACTGTGCTATTTTACACTTACTCCAATGCTACTAATTCTACTATTGCACCTAACAAATCTACTTGATTTGTGGTTTAACCAGAATTAAGTTATAGTTCAAAGCAAATAAATCCAGCTGTACAAATTGCACAGTGTGTGCACCTGGCCACTGCCTAATGACCAGATTAACAAAGGTATTTGGGCACCTAATAATGCTTGTAGCTGCCTACTGGGATTTTATACAAAAGATCCTAAGCAAGCTAGGCAGCTAGTGTTCAGTGAAGTCTCGTAACACCCAGCTGAAAGTGTATCTATGTGTGTCCCTGTGTCTTCCCACACTGGACAATTGGTTTTAAATACCGTTGATGGGGAGGCAGGGAGAAATTCCATATTTTTGAGCATGAGGATGGCACTACATGTTTACCAAATACTGTATGAGATTACATGAGACACTACAAGATTAATGATGTCACCTTTTAAAATCCAGCATTATATTTCTAAATATTTACTGATTTACTGTCTTTTAATTACATATTTTAAAACCTGAAGAGTATAATCAAATATCATTGTATACACAATTTACATATATATATACTTACCATATATATTAAGAGCTTCTGTTTAGAATACAAAATTGAAAGCCTAATTGGTATCCAGCCAGTGTTAATTACACATTGCAAGTTCATATTTTACAGATAACATTTTGAAAAGCACCTAACTGATTTACAAGGCAATGAAAATTGAAGGCACAAACTGACTTTCAAGTAATAGATCTAATATCCACTCCACTTTTGTGAGGAGTAATTCTTTTGAATACACTTCCTTATTGGTGTATTGGAGTGTATGCATGTAGTACTGAATTAACATGTAAAGTAACACCAAAATTTCTCTGAAGGGAACTTTTTTGCCTTTGAAGAAGCAATTTTTTTGAAAGTTTAAAATTGTCACAGTGGGTCTGAATGAAAATCATGTGCAATGCCAGTTGAAATTTAGGTTTTAATAGAATTCTCAGATTTAGTGACCATAGAGGAGGAGTGTGACACTATACTTTTGCTACATGCCCAACAATTTCCACCACTGCAGAGCATCTCAGTATTTCTGCCCACTTATAAGACCAAACAGTTCCATTTTAGTAAAGACTCACCACTGAGAAAAGGACACATAAGCCAAAGACTAAGTGGAAGAGATCACATAATAAAGAGAATTTCTGAAAGAATTCTCTCATTCTTAATATACCTCCTACATATTACCAATGCTACTGCTTACAGATCTTATTTGATGTTTACATATCTTTAACATGAGCCAGTAAAGACTATAAAACTTCAAAATTAACAAAAGAAGAGACAAAACTTAGACGTTCTTTTCAAAAGTAATAAACACCTGAAAACCTATGAGCTCAGCTCTATCCTTATAACGAAATGACAAATAAATCTACTAATCATTTAATTACATCAGGTTTACCTTCATGTACCTTACTGCATACCAAAGTTTGGTGTAAAGTTTCTATTTCTATTGATCTCCCCAACAGCATGTAATTATTTAAGTCTATTTGTTTCCCTGCTAAATGGGCTTTGTCACACATCTGAATTTCTTACTAGAATAATGACCTTGAAGGCTGATAAATGTTGAATTAGCATTCTTCTGTGCATATTAAGTAAGCAAGTAAACCTCTTGAAATATGTTAAATTTACGGGTATTATCTAATGTAACATTCTATTTGAAAAGTTCAGTGTTTTCTTTTTCTCTTCAACTACCTGATGATATTTAATAATAGAAAATACTTCAAAAATTTCTTGTCACCAATTATTTAGTGTATAGGAAAATACCTTCTAAGATATCTAAAAGCTGTAAGTATTGTTAGAGAAATTCAATTCGTTAATCTCTTGTACAGCAATGACCTAATAGTAAAATGTGATGCAATGGATGGAATACATATTTTTCTCTTAATTATATGATATTCAAGACAATTATAATTCAACTATGTGGATAGAACAACTGACAATAGAGCTTGCTAGGTTAAATATTAAGATCATATATTTTACCTGTCATGGGTTGACCCTGGCTGGATGCCAGGTCCCCACTAAGCAACTCTATCACTTACCCTCCTCAGATAGACAGGGGGCGAAAAATATGATGAAAGGTTACTGGTTGAGATAAGGACACAGATATCACTCACCAGTTACCATCATGGGCAAAACAGACTTGACTTGGTGAAATTAATTTATTACCAATCTAAATCAAAGTAGGGTATTGAGAAATAAAACCAAATCTCAAAATACCTTCCCTCCACCCCTCCCTTTATCCCAGGCTCAGCTTCACTCCCGATTTCTCTACCTCCTCCCTGCTGAGCAGTGCAGGGGGATGGGGAATGGGGGTTGCAGTCAGTTCATCATACGTTGTCTCCACCACTCCTTCCTCCTCACGCTCTTCCCCTGCTCCCTTACACGGGACACAGTCCTCCACAAACTTCTCCAATGTGGGGTCCCTCCCACAGGCTACAGTTATTAATGAACTGCTCCAGCGTGGGTCCCCCACGGGGTCACAAGTCCTGCCAGAAACCTGCTCCAGCGTGGGCTCCTCTCTCCACAGGGCCACAGGTGCTGCCTGGAGCCTGCTCCAGCACGGGCTCCAGCATGGGGTCACAGCCTTCTTCGAGCATCCACCTGCTCTGGTGTGGGGTCCTCCCCGGGCTGCAGGTGGATATCTGCTCCACTGTGGACCTTCAGGGGCTGCAGGGGGACAGCCTGCCTCACCATGGTCTTCACCACAGGCTGCAGGGGAATCTCTGTTCCAGTGCCTGGAGCACCTCCTCCCCCTCCTTCTTCACTGAACTTGGGGTCTGCAGAATTGTTCCTCTCATATCTTCTCACTCCTCTCTTCAGCTGCTGTTGTGCAGCAGTTTTTCCCCCTCTTAAATCTGTTATCCCAGAGGTGCTACCACTGTTGCTGATGGGCTTGGCCTTGGCCAGTGGTGGGTCTGTCTTGGAGCCAGCTGGCATTGGCTGTATTGGACATGGGGGAAGCTTCTAGCAGCTTCTCATGTAAGCCACCCCTGTAGCCCTCCCCCCTGCCACCAAAACTGTGCCACACAAACCCAAAACTTTCTTTTTGCCTTTGGATAATACATTCTCTGCTTATTTTTCATTAGTATACAGTGGCAGTACTGGAACATTCCAATAAAATCTTAGAGGCTGATTATAGAGATTGGAAAAATCTTGACTCTTGTAAATCAGCATAATTCCAGTGCCTTCAACCCTTTCACTACCTGATGAGCCCTCTCAAAATAGGACTGTAGTCCATCATGATACAATTTATTAGCCCGGCTGACACCACTTGCTGAGCAGAAAAGGACATGCATATACTGCATTATCTTAGTAAACGTTACTCCACTAGAGACAAATTTTGCTCTATTGTTCCTTAGTGAAAAGTACTACAGTTCACTAAGTGCCAGGAGTCTATTTTATCCACCTCAAAATACAAGTTCTTGTTATTACCAAAGACAACAGTTCCAATAAGAAAAGCTTTCTGGGATCTCTGAAGTACTACAACAAGTGGATACTGATAAATCTTATCTTACCCGAACTCTTAAACAAATTAAACTTGCAGTATGTAACTCATTGACCACGTACACAAATGATAACACCTACTCAAAAGACAACAAAGGAAGAAGACAGAGTCTGCGCACTAATTTACATGAGGGGCAAAGAAGAAAGAACCAATCATTAAGGAAAATAACAATGAATATTTATTAGTTAAGTATATAAATGTGAGAATTTTTGAGACAAGGGTGTGCTGTCTTGGGACAGGCACCCGTTCATGCACATCAATGAAATTAATTTGAAAATGCCTTGACTCTGTGTGTTATTGGCTTGCTCACCAGGTAAACGAAACCTGTTTGTGGGACAACACTTACTCTTTTGATGCACTTCAATGACTTCTTTATAAGAGTAAATGACATGTCATAGAAAATTCTAAGCAGAATGTTTACAACTTGGCACAATCAAATTGTGGTTACATTAACAAAAACCCTAAATAAAGTATAAAATGGCTAAATACCAGCACAATATGGAAACACTGATTATAAAGCACCATCAATAAGGCATTCTGCCTTTGTACTCCTATCAAGCACAAGTCAAACTATGTGCCTGTGCAATAAAATACTATAAAGACTAGTATTAAACATATTGCTGCCTGGTGTGCTGGTTTTGGCTGGGATAGAGTTAATTTTCTTCATAGTAGCTAGTACGGGCTATGTTTTGGATTTGTGCTGAAGACAGTGTTGATAACACAGGGATGTTTTCATTATTGCTAAGCAGTGCTTACACAGAGCCAAGGCCTTTTCTGCTCCCCACACCACCAGCAAGGAGGCTGGAGGTAAACAAGGAGTTGGGGGAGGGACACAGCTGGGACAGCTGACCCCAACTGACCAAAGGGATATTCCAGACCATATGACATCAGCATAGAAAGCTGGGGGTAGAAGAAGGAAGGGGGGACTTTCAGGGTGATAGCATTGTTTGTAACCATTATGTGTGATGGAGCCCTGCTTTCCTGGAGATGGCTGAACACCTGCCTGCTGATGGGAAGTGGTGAATGAATTCCTTGTTTTGCTTTGCTTGTGTGTGCAGCTTTTGCTTTACCTATTAAACTGTCTTTTCTCACTTTTCCCCCTCTGATTCTCTCCTCCATCCCACTGCGAGGGAGTGACCAAGCAGCTATGTGGTGCTTAGTTGCAGGCTGGGGTTAAACCACGACACCTGATTAAAAACAAACAAGAAAATCCATTCCAATAAATCCACTAAAACTCTTGGACGCAACTTTTCACAATCACAGAATTACAACATAATTCAGAACACTAAAGTTCAGAGTTAACAATTAAAGACCAAGCTGACACATCTTGTTAAACTTAAATGATAAAAAGAAATCTAGAAAGTTTGGTTGATCAGCCAAAAGCATATATTCTAAAAAAAGTAATAGCATGTGCACTTTTGTAATGAAGTCCTTTGGAAATTGAAACAGCTTCATGAAAAATAACCCCATGTGTTCAAATAACATGTACACAATACCTTACTGATACATAAGCTTTTGCTTTGTAACAAAGTTCTAGCAGACTAAGGCTTTCAGAATCAGACACTGAATTACTGCACAATAATCCACACAGTGAGTAAATAAACCATAACCAATTTTCCACTGTAACATATTTGCTATTATACAGATGCTATTTATACAAAGATAGAGAAAAAGATAAATTACTCACGTATACAACATGAAAAGGCAAAAAAGCAAGCAAGACAGTACAGCAGATTATCAGAAGGAAAAAAAAAAAGTAGTTAGGTGCCTCCTGCTTGTTATCAGACAATTAGACAACTTGATATACCCAGTTCATATCCAGGCCTCTGAAAAGTTCTCAGTGCACAGAAACAATGTGCAGTTCTTCCACGTTACAATCAACAAAAGCTGCAGCTAGTATAGGCTGCCAACAAGTGCCATTTGAGCACTGCTTTCATGACAACGCATCCTGAAGAGATGACATAGGACCTGTTAAAAACCCACTAACCTAAGAGAAGAAATGACAAAGCTGACCCTTGGGTTGCAAGGTTGTTCTAAAATATTTCAGGTGCTTAAAATGTATGCAAATTTTACAGATATCGTGAATTTAAATGTGGTGTTTTCAGAGTCATACCAGCATCCTAAAGACAAAGTCTCAGTTCATTTCTTCAATTGATGACTGACTGCGTGGAATCTTTCTTATGCATCAGACAACTACCCAGTTACAGGCTGCCTTTGAGAAATGTCTCGATTTATACACCAAAAAATCAACTGCTTGATGCCTTTTACTATCAAAACCACCCCACCCAACGCCAAAGCACTCATTTCAGCACTTCCAAAATACTGCTTTAGAACAAAAACTGATTTAAAACTTGAGCTTGAGATATGCCAAGCACCCACAATGACTAATGAAACACAGCACATCACTGGATCAAATGCACAGTAAGTACATGACTAGTGGGCAATTAAAAATATAAATGCAGCATCTTAACCAGTAAAATGCAGTTCCAAAGTATGCTTTGTGAGATTTCTTCATTCAACCCTTTTAATACTCCCTTTCCCAGTTTTTCCAGCAGGTAAGTAGTCTTCTACCTTTTGTACAATTTAAAGTAGGCCAGAAACATGAGCCACTTGCAACTAGACAATATTTATATAGGCCTCTGCACAACATTTTATGTAGCCTGGAAGCAGTTCAAATGGCATGAGAAGAATGAAAATAAGGAATGCATAAAAAGTAGTCATTCATGTCTCACTGCACAAGTTACAGGTATATTGTACCCCAGCCATTTAAGAATAAGTTCAGCTTGAGTATATTGAAAGGCCCCTGAGTATGATTATTGTGTATATGATGGCTTTTGCCTTACAAACATTGAACGGGGACTTAGCAGGACTAAGTATGCCAACTGAACCACTTAAGATGTGTTTAATAGCACTGGGATGTCCATGGCTGGGAGTGGAATTGTTGTAAATAGATCAACATCACAAAATAGGGAAAAGTGGGTGGCATGCCAAATGTAGCTTCTTGTAAGTGTTGAGGGTCAGTATTTACAAACACATCAAATGATATACAAGTTTCCTGGACATTGGTAGCCTTTTTGATATGACTCCAGTGAGAAAACCACACAGGAAGTTTTGGCGGATTTCTTAAACCCTAAG
This sequence comes from Pandion haliaetus, assembly GCA_013401275.1. NCBI lineage: Eukaryota > Metazoa > Chordata > Aves > Accipitriformes > Pandionidae > Pandion > Pandion haliaetus. The sequence goes on along the minus strand of VYZV01017297.1, from coordinate 23,827 downwards.
CAACAACACAATGAACAGGAATATTCAGATTTCTTCCTATATCGTCTTTAGTCTTGCTTTCTCTTAAGTTTCAACATCTGAATTAGCTCTTACTAGCCAAAGCTTGGAACCAGTATTCATCTGCACCTGCTTTGAGGTAGGTCAGCTGTCTCCAGCATCATAATTAATAATTCATGACTGACTCTAGACACTATGATAGTACAAAAACAAGCAAAGTTACACATTACCCTTAAGGCTCTACTTCTGATTTTTAAGTTATTCTGCTCCGGTAAGATATTAGTAAATTCAATAACGGATTTAGAGTGTTCCATTTCACATAATGCAGTAATGCACTGCTGCATTTTGCACCAGCTTCAGTGACATTTCTACATGCTGACAAATTCTGGAATTTAAGTCCTAAACTTTTTGAACTTCTACTCCTAAATTTTCTTAGTGCCAACATGTAAAGTTACAAGCTTTCTGTTTTGTCACTGCCCACCTGAAGATAGACAGGAGCACAGCAATGCTGCACCAGCAGAAATTTCCAAATACCTCAAATCAGAAACCCTCCTAGAACAACTTAAGTAACATTTCCTGTATGTTTCCCTTTGCAACTATAAAACAACCCCACTGTCTATATAAAGCCTTTAGAAGAACTGCTTGTCAATGTGAAACTCCTTCCACCAGCTGATAGGAGCACAATTCTATATTACAGGGCAAAGTAAAAAAATGAAGATTGTGATACCTACATCCATTAATCTGCAAGTGCAATTAAACCTGTTCAGCTTTTCCAAGATTAAATTCACTACCTTCTGTAGTTCACTAGCTCTGTAAAGGTAGTCTGAAAGAATTTACATGCTACTGCACTTGCACTGTATTAATTGTAAATCAAAGCACTTCCATAGCATCTTCCACTTTAGAAGCTCATGTTTTACTAGCAGTGGTTTCATTGTATGCACAATATTCTGGGAATAAGAACTATCAAATTTCAGAGACCTCAGCTGGTGGAATAAAGGTTATTTTTACCTACTTCTTTCATTGCTTTTCTGTAATCACTTTCTAATGATTTAAAAATCTTCTAGATTTCTTTGACAGAAATGCAAAGCTGCTGCTATATTTGATCACCAGCCTGCCTCTGGCATGAATCCAATAAAATGTTTCTTTACAAGCCCTGGTAAAATTCTGTTTGCTTTTATGACTAACAAAGCCATGAAAAAAGTTTCTAAAGTAGGCCAACTTAGTGCTAATTTGTTTAAAGCTTTGTCTTTGGTTCCTTACAGCCCTTAAACCAATGATGTAGAATGATTAGCGTTAACCTTACACTAGGCTTATTTCAGAGACTGAAAAAGTCCTAAACGCATTTTCAATTTGATTCATCACTAGCCTACACATTACATACTTGCTTACATTTAGGCATAATGGTTGTTGAACTCTACAGTTCTGTATGTTCAGGGCAATAAAGATCCTTAATTTCACACTTGTGACAAAATACAGTTGGTGTTTCTTTTACCTTTTCTATGTGTGTGTGTATCTTAAAAACATTAAGAACTTTAATTGCACATTATCCCAATGTCTTATCTAGTTATAATTCTATCATTAACACAGAATTATACTGAATATTTCAAATATAATGAAGCTATGAAAATCACCATGATTCTGTAACATGGAGAAAAATTTTCTGGACCTCAGCTGGCTTGTAGATTTCAAGCTGAAGCATAATACTCAATAATTCATTCAATTCTATACATATGAGTATAAACGTCAACATTATTTTATTCATATATATCTATAAATCGTAAAGAATTTCTAATGTTAACAATATTGGGTGTCAATGAATAGCAAAACTTAATTTTTCACTAAAATTTTGAATATATGTTTCATTTAACACTGCGTTGCTTCTGAAGTGGTCCGGATGGTGGTTTTTAATTTCAGATGCTTTCCTCTGCATATTGAGCAAAAAAGTCTTTCTGTCCATTCATTAGTTTTTTACTGTTGGCCATTATGACTTTTTTTTTTTTTTAAGGCAATGAAT
>VYZV01017297.1:7598-21792 GCA_013401275.1 Pandion haliaetus | reverse complement strand
AATGAATTCCCACTTCAAATTTAAATTTCTGATGTTCAGACTTTCCCAATATTCAACATGGTTCTGATCTAGATCTCATGTCTTCCCATTTCCAAAAGAAAAATTTAGCAAGGGGTATTGATACTTACAGGTAGGAATTAGATCTAATTTTAGGAAAGCTCTTCCCGGGCTGGGGGAGGGGCGGGCAGGGGGGTGAGGGAAAAAAAAAAGCTTAAGCACAGAGTAAAAGTAATAAACTAATANAATTAGGGAATACTTACTGAAGAAATAATGACTTTTATCCATTCCCTGCAAGTTACTTTAAGCTCAGATACTTTGTATCTGAACATAAAAGGCACATGTGCAAAGGTAAATGTACTTTGAGCAGAAAACCCTGCGGCTACATTTGGGCTGAAAAGCAGGTACTAGGTATGATACAGTGTCTAAAAAAGCATGGTAGAATTGAGTATTCTATACAGAAGTAGATCATGATAACATGATAGGCATCATTCATTAGCATTCAAGAAAAGGTAGCTGCTAAAACATCTCCAAAACACTAACTCAGGAACTATAAGTAATGGAGAGAGATTCAGAAGTAGCTTATTAAAATTAAAAATTAAGCTTAAGTACAGTGCCACAATTACTGGATGTGTAGGGTATAGGACATTTAATAGTGAACAGCCTTTTGTTCTGGTCATTTTTCAAACATATTTAAGCCACTTATAGGAGGATGTAAAGGGTATCCAGGGTACCTGGAGCCTAATGTGCTTGCACTTGTTTGGTCAATTGTCAGAGGAGTGTAAAACAGTTAAAAACCTATGCAAGCTTTGTCCACAAGCCCAAAATAGATTCATCAACAGTAAAATAGCCATCCCTGACAGCTAAACTGTCATAATCAGATTTCAGAAGTAATATTCCACTGACAGATTGCAACGAATCTGGAACAAATCTTAAACTTGCTTTTTGCATGAATATTGGAAGTATGAATATAATATAAAATACAGATAAAGTATGAATATAATATAAAATACAGATAGTTTTGGGAAACAATTTCTGAGACACAATTCTGACCATATGGAAAGGATTGGTATTGATTATACTGTATCAGTTTTATGGTGTTTGTGTATGATAATTAATGCACAGAAAATGATCACATTTGGCCAAACAAAACCATTTTCAGAAAATGAAACCACATATTAGTTTAAATATAATTAGTTACAGTAAGTGGTTATAGTAAGGAGTCAATATCTAAAATTTGCTGAAGCATCCTTTATTAATATTAGAAATACTTTAATATTTAAAAGTAAAGGCTTCTATATGTATTTCCAGGTACACTGCATAATGAGATCCCAGAAAGGACATAAGGATTCTTCTGTTCTTTTGGCTCTTCTGGCATGTCAAAACCAAGTGTACCATGTCTTCCCTTGCTTTCAGTAGAATACAAGTATTTCAGACAAAGACATACCGTTTTGCAAAGAGCTGATGGTCAGACCTGTAAGTATAGCACAAAGCTGAGGCCCTCCTTCCACCCAAATAAGTCAACATCCTTCATGGCTCTCTGGAAGCTCTTAAGAGTTCATTTCTCAGATATCAGTTCTTTTAATTTTTGGAAGGATTCCCACTGGGGAGATTTAGACTAGAAATAGGAATCTCATTACAGCAGAGAAGAGAATACATCTTTTTCTGTGGAAACAATATAGTTACAATATAATGCAGCATTGGTAATGATCCCCGTTTCTGAAGGGTGGAGTGACCCACTCAGGCAGCAGCACTCCTGCTTTTATGTTTTGTGCAGCTTCACTCAGTACCAGTAGGTGTGTCTCTGCAACCTGATCAAGCCACAACTATAGGGAGTTTTAATATTGCACCTCAAAGTGACAATATCATGAGTTCATCTTCGTCCAGCTCACACATACTGTGGCTTCTGGCCTTTGATTTCCTCACACTACTTTGGAATCATTTCTGACTTTAGCCTTCATTACTTCTAAGAAAATTTGCAGGTGATTAAAGCGATTAGTACATCTTGGTTTTTCAAAGCTCTGTAGCTACTTTTAAGCTAAATATGATCGCTCTACCATTAACTCAGCATTTGGTTGCAATGGAAATGCAATCTCAACCTCAATAATCATAGCCACAAGATTACAAGTAATTAGAAATCAGGTGAGTTACAACAAAAAATTACAATTCACACAAGATTCACACATGGTATTACCATGCTCTCTACTAGAAATGGAAACTGATGTCCAAATGCCTACTATGGAACACAGGTAGGTGGTAAAGTCACTTCTCCTTAAGGCACTTATCTAATTTTATTATAGATAACACTGCTGCTAGGTAAGTTTATTTTGTTCATATTGTTAAGCCTTGTAGTTTGGAGTAGGAGGTGTCGTGGTTTAACCCCAGCCAGCAGCTAAGCACCACGCAGCCACTCGCTCACTCCCCTCCCACCCAGTGGGATGGGGGAGACAATCGGAAAAAAAAAAAAAAGGTAAAACTTGTGTGTTGAGACAAGAACAGTTTAATAGGACAGAAAGGAAGAAACTAACAAAGGTAATAATAACAACACTAAAATGGCAATAAAAGAATTGGAATATACAAAACAAGTGATGCACAATGCAATTGCCCACCACTCGCTGACTGATGCCCAGTTAGTCTCTGAGCAGCGATCCACTCCCTCGGCCAACTCCCCCCAGTTTATATACTGGGCACGACGTCACATGGTATAGCCAGTTTGGGTCAGGTGTCCTGGCTGTGTCCCCTCCCAACTTCTTGTGCCCCTCCAGCCTTCTTGCTGGCTGGGCATGAGAAGCTGAAATATCCTTGACTTAGTCTAAACAGTGCTTAGCAACAACTGAAAACATCAGTGTGTTATCAACATTCTCCTCATGCTGAACCCAAAGCATAACACTCTACCAGCTACTAGAAAGAAAATTAACTCTATCCCAGCTGAAACCAGGACAAGGTTACAAGCCGGAACAACCCGGCTGATGGAGGTAAATTTTGCCCTGACATAAAAGTACTCTTCCTATTCTATCCATTAACTGCCATTAGATATGCTTTCCTAATGATTCACTGAAACAAATTCTTTTTTTTTTTTCTCCTTACTGCAGATCTCTGCCACAAATCTCTGAAGCAATACATTTACATGTGTAGCAACTCTCATTAATTTTCATTTTTAACGATTCAAGAAAAACTGACATTTTTCTCTTCACTAGTTAATTCTTTTCACAATATTTCAAAGGCTGTTTTTAGCCCATGTTTTTGTCAGCACATTAAAGGTTTTCTAGTGTTTGAGGTTGACAAGTATTCGTATCCAGACATTTACATTGCAGTCAAACTATTCATAATAAAAAGTTTCAGATAAAAACTCAGAAGCAATAACAGTGTAATTTTTTCACCAAGCCAGACTTACAGAACCAGATTTCAAGGCCTAGTATAACTAAGGTCCCACTGACTCAGACTTGGCAGACCTCTACCAAATATGTAAAGAAGATTTAAAAAGATAGAAAAAATAAAATAGAGCAGTTATGATTTTAACTTAGGCTGCAAAATAATGCAGATAAAGAGCAGGTGTAGTACATCTAGAATCAAACAGCACACTCAAATGCATCTTCCAAAGTGGAGTCTTTTAATGTATTAGTTACCTTGGGTAAAAATCGTATCTCTGTTAAAAGACCTGAGAGAGAACCAACATGTCTTTTATTGTTCCTACAGCTTCTCTATACGCTATTCCCCTCTGTATTCAGGCATCTATCAGAGACCTCAGACTTCTCCAATAAATTTAAAAGGACTGTTGGCCACAGTCTAACAGACTGTGATAGTTTTTCTAAATCAAAAGGCAGGCCATGCTCTGAGTGAAATATGAACAGGGAAGAATTCCCTGTCGCTCCTCCTCCCAAATAAAAACGGAATCTGTATGCTTTCCTCATTAACCAAAAGAGGTTTTAATTTAACACCTTGGAGACAGTAAGAAATACTTAAAGCCAGCTTCTTTTCCTGATTTCTCCTGGGATTTAAGGCAGGCTGTGTAATCCAGCTGCTCTAATTAGCACAGCAAACTGCAGTTTTGCTAGTAAGAAGAAACAAATTAACTTTATTCTTCTGTTTCTCAGTAAACTGTATTCCCCAAATAAAATAAATTCTCAGAAAAGGTGTAAAGGTAGAATACATTTCACATAACTTTAGTTTGACAGAGACAGGAAAAATGTTTCCAAATTTTTTTAATATACCAGCTTGATTTTTCATTGACATTAATTTTCTGTTAACTTTAATCAAACACACATGTGAACACATGACAAATTTTACCAGTAACTGGAAGGTCTAAAAGAAATAGGTCACTGAGAATACAGGGGGGAAAGCCTTCTACAACCTCACCAGCATCATTTAGGTCTGTACATATGTACAAATCTTAGAGAATTCAAATAAAGTCATCAGCAACCTCAGAGAACTCAGGTCCACTATCTCTCCAGAGTTCACAAGTGTCGTGGTTTAACCCCAGCCAGCAGCTAAGCACCACGCAGCCACTCGCTCACTCCCCTCCCACCCAGTGGGATGGGGGAGACAATCGGGGAAAAAAAGAGTAAAACTCACGGGTTGAGATAAGGACATGTAATAGGACAGAAAGGAAGAAAATAGTAATTATAATATCAATAATATTATTAATAATAATACTTAAATGGCAATAATAATAATAAAAGAATTGGAATATACAAAACAAGTGATGCACTACGCAATTGCCCACCACTCGCTGACTGATGCCCAGTCAGTCTCTGAGCAGTGATCTGTGACCCCTGGCCCCACTCCGCCCAGTTTATATACTGGGCATGACATCACATGGTATGGAATACCCCTTTGGCCAGTTTGGGTCAGCTGTCCTAGCTGTGTCCCCTCCCAACTTCTTGTGCCCCTCCAGCCTTCCTGCTGGCTGGGCATGAGAAGCTGAAAAATCCTTGACTTAGTCTAAACAGTGCTTAGCAACAACTGAAAACATCAGTGTGTTATCAACATTCTTCTCATGCTGAACCCAAAGCATAACACTCTACCAGCTACTAGAAAGAAAATTAACTCTATCCTAGCCAAAACCAGGACAACAAGAATCAGACTGACTTTAAAGCAGGTATAGCTACTTTCACACCTATAAAAATATTTCCACTTAGAAAAATAAGAATAACCATATATTATGTACTTCTCAAGCCCATTCAGCCCATGGTGTACTGCTGGTGTTTTGTTTAAGATAACTGGTTCCTGACACATAGCAATGGTTTTAATGAATCTAAAGTTGTAAGCACACCCCATAACTCTACAGTTTGAAATTGTTTTAAAAATTACACTATAACCTACTTCATACTCAATAGTTTCTATTTAACTAAGTCAAAGTCAAACCATATTCATTCTGAAATTCAAAATAAATGTGTTACTGTTCACACAGCTTTTGACATAGTCATCTTATAGTCACATCTCCATGTACATTTCTGAAGATAAAAGAAAACATGACATTCAGAGGGGATGTAAAAGGTAGAGACTTCGACATCAAGGACACATTCATATAGTGGTGCTAGATAACAACCACCATGAAAGGAGGACTAAAAGACTCGTTTTCCTGCAGTACTGGAACAGTAATGGCTAACAACAACTCTCTCTCTTATTCTCAGTGTGTGTATATATATATATATGCATGCGTGCACACACACACAAAAAAATATGCACGTATACATACACAATGAGGTTGGGGTGGGAATATCATTTCCCATTTTCTTCTCATCAAGAATGAAAGTAATCAACTAACATAATTTCAAAATAAGCATCATCATTTTCAAATCAAATGCAAGTGAAATACTTTTCCATCAGACAGTCATCTGGAAATAGCTGTTAAATAAAGCCTACAAGAGAAAGACACATTAAACCTTCAGCTGAATGTCAAGTCATGCCCTGACAAAACCAAGGAAGAACCAAAGTAAATTTATAGATCCAACTTTCCTCTACATTCTTTCTTCAAAGAAAATGTCAGCTTTTGATTATGTATCAAAAATACAAAAAGGAATCTGTCAATACAACAGAAAAAATTCTGACTACGCCAACCTCAAGCAAGATACCCAACAGGTTTCTTGGCAGTGCCTAATGGGTAGAAATGCCCAGCTGCTGCTTGTCACCCTCACCAACACCTCTTCTCCTTTTTCTGTTGTACCTGTTTTTCTTTACCTTCTTATATTGAATGCAAAAGCTAGATCCAATAAACGATTTAGGGCCTTAGAAGTTAACTTCTCTAATACTTATTATTTTAGTTTCACAGCACCTAAAAGGGGAGGCAGAGCCCTGGGCCAGGTGCTTGCATGCAGTCCTGGAAAGCATCTGCAATATGTGAGTTCAGCCCAGCCAGGAAGATAGAAAGCAAGCCACTTCAGAGTCAGCTGCCTACAGCATGCATATTACTAGATCCAGATAATCAAAAAGTTGGCTGTGTTTCAAAGTTACATGTTCACACACCTCACTCAGAACTGCAGTCTCTCAGCTTGGCAGACCTAAACTCTCTCAGATCATTACCAAGAGGCACAAGTGGACCCATGGGCTGCCTCTGTGCTCCTTGCTGGTGCCAACACTGAGCTCATGCACCACCCCAACCACTAAGGTGCTTGCGCATCGTCTGGTGTCAGACAGCATTAACCAACTGGCCTCAGCAGGCAGGAAATCTCTGAAGCAGAGTGGACTAGCTCAGTCAGGGACAGTGTGGATGTATTTGATTAGGGCCACACAGCTGCAGAAAAACTCACACTTAGCACAGTCACCAAAGGAAATGAAGGCTTAGCCACCATGTGCTTAGAAGTGGGTCATGAAAGAGCCTACTGATCACAACAACAACAACAACAACAAAAAAGAGACCTACATACAGCATCTTCCTCTACCTGACACTTTTCCAAACCTTCATCGCCTACCACTCAAAGCAGCAGCAACCACCTATCGCCCAGAAACTGGGTGGAAACATTCTCTACCTTTCCCACTGAAGCCAAGAGCGGACCCTGTAAGCCTGAATGCTGGGTGTAAGAAGTTGGGAGGAATGAGTCTTAAGTTAGCATTTCTACTCCCGGGGCTGTTTCTCCAGCTTAAATTGCATTACATTTCACACTAAATCTAAAAGCCTGAGACTGCGATCTCCCAGAAAACATAAATTTGACTGATATTCGGACTGATCTAGAATATTTTTATTCCAGCAGTTTTGTCAGGCTGAAATTTATTATCAGAATGGACATTTTATTAGATTTGTAGGTGCTACCACATTAATGCATGCCAAGTGGGAAGCCTGTACAATTAAAATGCTAGGAACAGAAAATTAGTAGAAACACAATTATGAAGTACTTCAACAGAAAACAAATAATACATAAAACCAGCATGAACAGTCTGATAGAAAAACAGTATTCTATTTAACATCTATTATTTTATTAATGATAAAACATGGCAGACGTCAGTCTCCCAAGTAGTGTGATTTAGATTGACCATCTAATAACTTATTTGTCAATGTAGGAAGAAGATTGTTTCTGAATTCAAAAGTAATTCCACATGTATTCATAGAATAACTCCACTGAGATCCATGAAGCAAGAGTAAACTTAGCCCACTATATAATCTTTACTGCAAGCAATATGCATCCTGCAATATGAATACAGTATGAAGGCGGGAGTAATTTTACACCAATTATAAAGCTTTCTAGACAGGTATTTAAAACAAATCTCAGCCAAGAAAATAAGGATTGCTCTGTATCACTAGGAGGGGGCCAAAAAAGAAAGGAAGATAAAAGGCAATGACTATCTGGGAAAGACTAACAACATTTAACCATCATCTGTTCCAGCTGACCAGTAAACAATTCTCTATGTAAGGAAAAGAAGCAGGAATTGAGGTGGTAACTATTTGCTAAACTCCATCTCTACAAAAACAATACCAAAGGTATGGATTTGTGATTCTCCTCACTTAACTCCTTTGTTAACACTTTTACTATATTATTTTATATTTTTCTAATAAATTTAGATGCTATTAATGAGTGAAATAAAAAAAATAATCCTTCTGTTTATCCTACACTAATACAAGACATCATCCTTACTTGACTGTTACACCAAATTAAAGCAGCATACAAGAAATTCCAAGCCTTGATGCATCCCTTTTTTAATCTTTCCTCTCCGTTCTCTCTTCCCCCCTCCAAAATATGGCCTACACCATCATTCATTTTCAGCTGACCAATTCTAATCTTTGTGGCTACTAAAGCCTGACCTAAACTCCACCAAAATCAATAGTAATCTGTCCAGTCATATGCACCAGAGCTTAATGTATCGACTGTTTCATTCAGCAATAGTTAAACTGCTGATACATAAGATACTGTAGACTTAACTAGTAATTTGTGAAATTTTCTGGGTTTAAATGTGCTTGTTCTGCTGATAAGATTTATTTGATGAGATCTTATTACACAGCAGCTAACGGAGTACTAGAAATGGCAACTTTCTTGATTCCTTATTGATTTTTCCTCTTTCAGCTCTCAAGGAAATGCTTCAAAGTATGTTGGATTTCCATATTTGGAAAGTCAATCACCATCTACTTCTTGTTCTTTATGTTAAAGCAGTAACAGGGGGGAAGGGGGGGAGAAGCACAACAGTTTTGGTGTTTTCCTTTCTTACACAACCATCTTGATAAAAAATAGTTAGCCAGTGTTGGCAAGGATATGATCAAAATCTGAACTGAATTTCAAATCAGTATAGGCAGAGCATACTGCATATATTTCATTTACTTCATACATATCAAGATCCATTAGTCAAAACATTGGTATTCAACTGTATGCTACTCCAGTACTACACAAGTGGTATATATTGCCACTGCAAACAGAGGTAAAAAAAGGATCAGCAGAAATTATTCTAGAAAATCTATTTTACCCTTTCAATTCCTGCTTCTGCATACCCGTATAATTTCTCTTGAAAACCTGTGTTCGCTGCTCAGTTTAAAAAGAGAATGCCAAGACAAACATAATTCAAGGAACTTTTAATCCAAATGCTAGCACAAAGTGTTTTATCAATTGTACTAAATAATTCTAAGAGCAGGAATAGATTTTTAAATTTTAGGAGTACTGCATATTAGACAAAAGAATGTATTTTAAATGTAGGCTCAAATTAAGTTTATGGCAAATTAAGAATGGCAAAATTTGCGATACAAAAAATGACACGTAGAATTTTACTGCCAGATACAACCCAGGAAAGTATTTCTCTTTCCATCAGAAAAACAAATGAATCTTGCTAATGCTCAGGAAAACTATTTATCTTATAGAGTCTACATTTTTGCCTGTATAATTAAACTGTTGCATTCATTATTAAAAATGTCCAGGTCTAAAACTGGCATATTTCACAATGAGATCGCTAGTTACCCACATATCCAAACCCTCTCTGTTCTCTATTTTTATTTTATTTTATTTAGAGAAACATAGAAAAGATTTAGGATTGCACAAACACATTATCCTTCCCCGCCTCCCCAGATTTTCACTTATCTGTATAACAATTAAATATAACAGTCATTCATGTAAGTCTAACTAACCATGATCTAATCTTGCAAATGTTAGCCTGAATAAAACTTTTCAAACTTTCTTCCATCCCAAGAAAAGGTGGAAGAGTACCAGGTTTTGATCAAACTAATTTTTAAATTTGGGAATCTCTTACATATACAGGCTAAAAAAGAAGAGACCTTTACTTTACAGCTTGGCACCTAGGGAATGACTGGATATGTGCAATATACAGATTCAAATCCCTACACTATTTGGATTTAATTTAACTAAAAATTTTCTGAACAGGTATTGTAAAAAGTTCATTAAAAACAGAGCATATTTAAAGAAACCATAAAACATATTTCAGAAGAAATCAACTTTCTTGGTTTGGGGTTTTTTTTTTTGTCCCACTAAGCTTTCTGACCCTACTGTGGTCACCAAAACTGCTTTTCTAGTCTATCCCTAGTTTCAGTAATCAAGTCTCCCATAAAAACCAGGTCATTGATATATTTAATTATCTGAAGAAAGGACATGACACGTGGAAAGCAAGTTGGGAGATACAAAGGACAATGAAGATGATGTGCTCAGATACCTTTTCAAAAAACAGGTCCAGTTGGACCGGAACCGACTTATATTGTCCAGTTCCCTTCTCTACAACTATTTCATTTTTTTAAATAGCTTTTTTGTAATGCTACTGTTTGGAAGATATTGCCTCTTCAGTTTGCAAGCAGAAACCACCTAGACTGGCCCACTTAAAAGTTTTGTCAAGGACTGAGAAGATTCTCCATTAAAGCCTTTCTGATCACATCCTCTACATGGATTGCATCTCTCAAACAATGCACCCTATCACACGCTTGCAGATTTGAGCCCATAAAACACATCATAAATTATTTAACCTTGATTGAATAATTAAGAATTTATCGACACCTCATAAAAAAGAGTTGCACTGACTGCAAAGCACATAATTCCACATTATTTGTACTAATTTTCAACTTAGCTTCAATTTTACATCCACTGATTTAGGGAACAAAACACTTAGTCTAAGAAATCAAAGAAAAGCACAAAGACTTTAAATTGTAAAACGAGCAGTCCTTGCCTGTATTTATCTAAAAGTTGCTGCTACCAAACGCTATTGAAGCTTATGGTTTAGAAATAAAATGTCTTGAATAAAGACTGTCAGCTTGGAGATTGGAACAGAAATACGTGAAACAATAAACAGAGGTTCTGAGAGCAATCTTGTGGCAGCTTTGACAATTTCTCCACACTGCACATTAAATACTGCCACTGAGGTTAGGTTATGTCTGCACAGAAGAATGGAATACATTACATCTGAACTATCTCTGCAAAATTCAGATGCAATGAAGCCTTGTTAAATGTCGCACTTCATTTCAGTGATTAGTCACACATCTGCCCTAAATGGAGCTACTCAAACACAGACAGTTCATAAGCTTTGCAGAGTTGGGACCTATTTGGGTAGTTGTACACTGTATGGCATTACAAGTGCTTTCTTCCTGATATGCATTTGAGTTCTGACCTTCTGAAGTGAAGAGATGGATTTGCACTGACACCAACTTGTCCGGGTTTTGGCGCTGGATCTAAATAACATACCAACAATAATGGAATGAGAGCACAATTTAAAAATAATAAATCAATCAATCAATCACACAACACATGATGTTCTTTGGAAAAGATAATGCTTTTTGAAGATTTTCCCAATCATATGCCCAGACTGGTAAGTGTGGAGTGTTCAAAGTGCCCCAGAACAACACCATTCTTATACACGTGCCAAATGATAGGTTTGGGAGGCAAGTAGAGGCTCCCCGTTTTGAAGCTTTGGCTGACAGAGACTAAACTGCATTTTCATAGTATAAAAATGCATCATCTATCACAATATTTACAAAAGATTTCCTGACACAGTGCTCTTTTCTGCCCTCCAGAAAACAGATGCTGCTGCCTGAAAGCTGAAGCTAGTAATGGGGAGAGAGAATGAAAAAAAAAAAAACACCAAAACAAAAACAACACCCAAGCAAATTGGCACACAGATTGTAAAGATAATGTAGCCTGCTCAGCTTCTTTGCAAAAATCACTGTCTCTTGAATGCCAAATATTATTTCTAACCTTTGATTAAAAGCTTTTTTGAGACACCATGATCACACTGTTGGTTCTTATGGGCAGCTGATACAAATTTTCATCAAGGAACTATTTTAAAGGCATTGCATCTCTTTCTATATTGAAAAACAGGACCTCTGATGACAAGTAACTGTAATTACATTTATTAACCTGACTTCAGAACTGAACAAAAGAGATATTTATGATAAACTCCACACTGCCAAACAAGCCATACAATATATCGTTAGTGAACATAAAACTGGTACAGATCAAATGGTGCAAACTCTTTGGAAAGAGTGCTGAGTTTCCCAAATGGTAGCAGCTTGTGCCCTTTGTGCTGTGTATCTAATCAGTAATTTGTGGGCTTGGTGTTTCCTGACAGCTGGTATATGGACAGAAGATCAAAAACTATAGGTGTAAACAACATAAGATTTGTTAGAAATGAGATTCCAGCGAAACTACCTCTGCAAAAGGAAAACTAAAAGCTTATGTTGCAGTTTCTATTTGGAAGGTAAATCCTGCTGAATCTGCATGAATTCATTAAAACGCATACACAGAATACCAATTTATCCCTCATTGGGCATTCTTTACATATTTCCAAATTAAACACCATCTTTCAAGTGTACAAAAAAAACTGTAATCAATCAGTTTCCTTTAATGCTGCTCAGGAAATAGCTTGGGAAATTTCTGCAGTTCCAAACTAGGCCTTTTGCTCTCTAGTTACACAGCTCTGCTTTTCCTTGTTAAAGTCCCTAATTCAATGCTTCTTTGGTCAATCTTTATATTAAGAAATAACTCAGAGAACAAGAATTCAAAGGCAGATACAGAAAAAAAACCAAAACACCAAACCAGAGGAATATAGCAGACCATCCCCAAGGCCTGAATGTGATTAGAGGAAGCATGGAACACAACACAGCAACAACAGAAGAAAGCGATAATGATACCTAGTGTGCAGGATCTCTAGGAAATGTCTTGAAAAAGAGTAAGTTACATACCTTATGTTCAGTAAACAGGATTTCATAGGTTTCCCTGAATTAGTAGTTGCAGATTTTAGAACTCAAGAGGACATGAGACAGTTTAGATTGATGATTCTGTTCATTGCAAAATGGCAGCAGAACTGTTTTTAACCAAATATCTAGCAATGTGCTCCTGCCTGAGCTCATGGACTGCAATACAACCAAGCACAGTTAAGCCATCCTAACACATTTTCAATTCTACTCTTATTCCTGTAATGGTACTTTGCTTCAGTACTCTAGAAAGAATGTTAAGGTGCTGCCACACTCCACCCCCTCACCCCCAACTTTCTGAAGAGGTATCAAGTAAGAGTTCTTTCATTACAACTTTTTTCCTTAATTCCAGCAGTTAAGTAAGCACTTTGTAACCGCTCAAAAAATTCTAAGACTTTCTGTCACTTTACTGTTAAGTCCATATCTCTTGTCTCACTGTTCTATATTTTCATATAGTATTAGGCTTCTATTTCTACTGAAAAAAAAACCCAAGTTTCCTTTGGAAGTAGTTGGAAACATCCTATGTGTGCAGATAAGGACAAAGACAGCTGATAGTAACTGGCAAGTCAGCCAGGCAGACAGCTCATGTAATGTTGAACGCAACAGAACACTTCAACAGTCACACATAATGCTTGGTTAACCACAAGGCCTTGCCTAACGATGAACTTATCCTAGCTTTTCCATATAACGCAAGCGTACAAGTAGTTTATACTTTTATTTCTTAAGGTTAGGATTTTAAGAATGCAAGCAATCCTAAATCTGCAGAAGGCACATATAAACTACCTATACCAGTAAAAAAGTACAAAAAAAAAGATTGTTCCTCAAATAACAAAAGATTGTCCTATAATAACCATAACCTGGCCATTCACTGAATCTGAACATTTATGAGCAGATCTATATTACTCAGAGACATTAATTTTAGAGACACACTGTTGCTAATGTAACTGAATTTTCAGTCTTTCAACATGCTTTTCTAAAAATGCTTATTAGTAGTAAATGTAGTATTACAACAAAGGTTTTCACGTCTACAATGCTGATTTAAACTTTGGCTTATAACCAAAGACATTTACTATTTTAGTAACCTGTTGATATGTTTTATGGAAGAAAATAATGTATGTGATGATGCTAAGAGTTTGGAGCAAAGTACTATAAACCTCACATGAAAATAATTTCTTTTACAAAATAATATCAGCGAATACAAATTTTTTAGTAAGCTTCAATTATGGCATTGAAAATGAATGACTGCAATATGGATTTTGATCTGCTGTTATTAGATATTGGTACAACTACTCCTTGAAACCATGCTTATTATTATTGATAGCAAATTATAATAAAGTTTCCCAAGTACCTGGAATTGCACAAAGCATTTGATGCTGTCCTGCACAACATCCTTGTCTCTAAATTGGAGAGACATGGATTTGACAGATGGACCACTCAGTGGATAAGGAATTGCCTGGATGGTTGCACTCAAAGAGATGTGATCAATGGCTCAATGTCCAAGTGGAGACCAGTGACAAGTGGCATTCCTCAGGTGATGGTATTGGGACCAGTGCTGTTTACCATATTTGTCAGTGACACGGACAGTGGGATTGA
>VYZV01017296.1:20048-39636 GCA_013401275.1 Pandion haliaetus | reverse complement strand
CGTTCTCGTTTGGCTCTTTTCTCTCCTCACATTACAAAAATGCCTTGTTACTTCTCCTATCTAAAATCTCCCACCTTGCACCCCACTTACATCTATAATTTCTACCCCATCTCTCTTTTCCCTGTAAGCAGACTGAAGATGCTCTTTAGAATAACTCCCTGAATTCCTCCTTTCTGGTTCTACCTTATATTCCCCATGTGCTCTCTTCCTCTTTCACCTTGCAGAAACCATAATGGCAGTTCCCTAGCTAAATATCAGCACTCCTACCCCATCTTCACCTTCCTGGACCTGTCACTGTCACTAACACTATCAGACTCCTCTTGACCACCTCTCCTTTCTCAATTCCCAATATTCCCCCTCCTCTTTTTCTCAAAGTATCTTCCCTTCTCCTGCTTTCTGTAGGCATTCCACAAGATTCCCTTCTCTTCCTCTTCTATACATTGTCTGTGGATAATCTCATACGCCCATGCATACAAATCACAATTTCCATAATACAGATTCAGAGCTCTGTTCCATACCAATTTATTCCAGACGTGTCTCCTTCTACCCAAGTGGGAGTCTTGGTCAGTCTCTGGATATCACACTTAGGGTGACTAAAAGCCCTGAATGTTCACAGGGCCCTTTCCTTTATCTTCACCTTTGATTGTGGTGAGCAACACCGCTTCCAGCCATGATGTTCACATGCAGAAACACCAGATCCTGTCTTCTCGCTGAGTCTCCCATCTGCGTTCTGATTCAGTCTGCATCGTGTGTTCCACATGCTATCTCTAAACAATAGTCTTTATTGTCTCTACTTACTGCTGAAGTTCTTGTCTTGCTGCTCCTCTTGATTAACGCAATGCCCTTTTCTCTGGCCTTCACAAAAGCACTCTTGCCCTGCTCATTTCAGGCCTCAGCTACATAAATCATTTTCCTGGCCTGTTGTTCTGACTATACCTATTATCTCTGAACCCTTTCAATGATTCCTTATTCCTCTGGGACATCAAGCTTATTGTGACTTTCTTAACTTTCAAGGCCCTTCATGGCTTACTCCCAACTTGTCACTTTTTATTCACTATCAAAATATAAATGCCCAGCATCAGTCGGCCCCAGATGCCAGCTTCAATTGATCAATTTGTTAAATTTTCCAACAAGCATCTTTTGTGCTTTCTTCCTTGCTGCCCCTCAGGCTTGAGAAGAGCCTGCATGTGCATTCATAAAACCAACTGTTATCCTCCTTTGAATCCCTTATTAAAATTCTCCTTTGCCAAAAACTTGAAAATGGTTAGCTTACAGGCACATGGAAAGCACCCCCTAGTATGATCTCGTTATTCCCTTATTCTTATCCATCTGTGGTCACTGGTCTTATATTTCGATTATATTATTACAAGCCTTTTGGGACAGAGGCTAGCTGGTTTATGTTTCTGCAGCACTTAGTGCACAGTGGTTCTACACCACAATTTGGACTGCAAGGTGCTGTGGTAACACAAATGAGAAAAAAAACCTCAGTGTAAGGAAAAGCAGCAGACTCGTTCATGAGGCTACCTCTGAGAAGCAAACGAGCAAGCAGCGCAGAGTGATTTCTTTTAACATTTTGTATGAGCATTTGCAAGAAACTTCCTGCTGGCTTCACTCGGTGCAGAAAGGAAGACTAGACTGCCTGTTCTGGTTTGGACAGCCAGGCACAAGAACAGGAGCATGGCAGACAAGTAACACACGAGTAAAGACCTTTACATATTCATGGCTATAAGCTAAACACAGACTGTATTTTCTAGAAACATGGCTTTGGAAATGCTCACAGAGCCAGGTCAGTTACAGCAAACAGAGTATCAGTTTAAGTTGGTTTGAGCTTCCAGCGCATAAAAAGATGCATACTTTCTTTCTCCAGGTTTCTTTTTTTTTTTTCTTTTTTTTTTTCCCCTCAAACAGGGCTGGGATTGATAATTATTTCAAACTAGTCAGTGATACAATAATAATCTGTTATTTGCCTGGTGTTTTCAAGCACCCATCTCAGTAGCAGAGCTAAATTGTTCAGTGTTTCTTTCCATCGCAATGCTGTTGAACAAAGTTTTATGCTAAATTCTTTGAAGGCAGACATAGGAGAGTGAAAAAAATAGCAACTCAAGTACACACTGCACTGACTGTGTGCTTTCTGGGGGACCGTCCAGAACACTCCTGGCCTTCCTTAATTTTAAAGAGATGGCTGGGGAAAAAAGTACCCTACACCGTAACCGAAATTTTAAAGTAACCACAGTGAGCCCTCTTATAATTAAGCCACTCCCCTCCATTCATTTCTTTCTAAGTTCGCTGTAACCAAAATTGCAGTGTCCACAGTGAAAGAATTCAGGAGCTTTATCCTCTTTCATTATAGCTGGACTTTTGCTACATCGGTGATTCTCAAAAGAATTGTTAGTGGTGGTTTTCTCTCTGGCTCAAAATCGTAGCACCTATTTCTACTTCTGTACACACAGCTCACCAGCTCACGAGGATGCATGCTGCTTATGAGATAGCATTTCTCCTGCTCTGGGCTGGCTTTAAAGGATATCTCTATGGCTTGTGTATCTTAGACCTGTGCTTTGTAGGAGCTTCATCTTTTCACCTTTCTGAGGTAAGGCCAAGTGCTGCAGGAACGGAGCCCACTGATTAGAAGCTAGGTGCTAGATGTTTGCCTTTAGCAGCAATGATCAGGCTGGAGAAACAAAAGAAAAATGGATTGGCCACATGAAAAGCTTTGGGTTTGTTTTGACTTAGATTAATTCAATTACGCTTAAAAAAAAGTTAAGTTCCAAGAAGGAGAAATAAGTAAATTTACATAGAGATTAGGCAATAAAAGGTCTGTTGCACTGTATTCTCATTGGATATCATAGCTTGCACTCCAAGTCAGAATTACAAATTATCACTTTTAAGGAGATATAGGTGTCTTAAATTCCTTTTTCATTTATTTTCTTTTAAATTTCACCTAAGAACTTACCTCCTTTGCCTTATAACTCAGAGTGCTGTATGAATATAGAATCCTTTTTGCTGTGCTTTTAAGCTGCAATGCCCTGCAGGCTCCCCCTCCCTCTGCCTTGTATCCTATTTGAAGACCTTAATGAAAGGGCCTGGTTCCAGAATCACAGCAGCTTGTCTGCACAACCGAATTCCATCTCCTAATGAGTTCCTCTAAATCTGCCATCAGGTGACTTTATTGACTCTATGATCATAATGAGGTAGCAGCTCACTTTCTGCAGTTTTGCTGGTTTCAAGCCTGAAGTTCTCCTCTGCTCCTGGACTTAGCTAATATTTAATGATCAGGAATCAAGCAGGGGTTTAATGTCTGCAAGAAATGTCCCTGAAGTGCAAAAAGCCCGAGACAGCAGTCTTGAAACTTTCCAGAGCCATATGACTCTCTAATGGTACACTAACAAACAGGAAATCAGCCCATCAGTAGCTAATTGACATATCTGAAGGTTTAATTGCTTCCCTATTAGAGAAGGTGATGCAGTATTCAAGTTGCCATTAAACCAAACACACTCTTTAATACATGAGGATTTATCTGAAACACGTATCCCTCAGTTTCTCTATCTAATCTCCAAGTTCTGTGCGATGTAGTTTGAAACTGTGCATCTCCCAGCATTGTTTCACTCTTTCATTCCAGGGTAATTGGAAGATTATCCTATGGCACATGAATAGGTACAAGCTGTTCAGGAAAAAATGCAATCTTTAATGAGTGCTGTGCAGGCAGTCCAGACACACATGGAGTCCCATTACCCTCGGGAGTCTAAGAGAAATTTTAGTTAGCAACAGCATCTTCCTACGTGGCTGTAAAGCATCAGGCACACTTTTGTTCTCATACATCTAATAAGGAGATGGAAGTGTGGAATATGAAAGTGAAGAGGCCACCTTCCTCTGACTATTTTGTCAAGGTTTTCTTCAACTTCCTCACCTATAATCTTTAAATAGTTTTCATTTACTCCTTATCTATTAAAAATGGATGATGCAGTTTTAATGAGATTTGAATTCTGCAGATTCCACTCAGTCCTGAACTCACCTAGAAGTTGAGCAAATCTCATTCAGGGTTAGGAAATGTTTATCTTCACTGCCATTTTTTCTCTCCATTTTTGGTCTTTGTTTCACTAGAGATTAGAACTGGGGGTGTCCAAGGACTAACACAACATCTGTTCTCAAGATAATTCTCTTTAAAGCCCTAGAAGCAACCTCAGAATTTTTGCAATATCCAATGAGGTTTTGCAGATTGGATAGAAACTTTCAGATAACTCAGTTTTTCTAAGCTGTAGACTGAACAGAACTGAAGTTGAGGTTCAGATCTTCTCTCCGCTAATTTTGGTAAGAGCTAAGAAATGTCAAGTGTTCTTTTGGAAATTTGAGGCACTTAGCTAGGGAGCCTAAGCCTTTACATTTCTGCTTTAAACTTGAGGAGAGAGATTTTACAATTTCATTTTCACCGATCCAGTGTTTTTCACTTTTTCCCCTCCAGACTTGTAGAATTCTCACATTGCTGGTGGGAATATGTATGCATGTATGTGACTGCGTGTGTGTGTGTAATGTATAGTTAGTGTAATCCTTTAGGTATTAGGTCAGGACTGTTCCCAATAATATCCTCTCATAAATAGCACCTTTTAGCAGAACATCTGGAATCAGTATTGATGCTACTACACTTTCCCCTGTTCAGTCTTTACATTCGTTCCATACCACTGACAAACGGAAGAGAAGTTGATAGTAAATATATAGCTTTGGGCTCCCAAATTTTATCCCAATACTTTAAAAAGCATTCAGTTAGATACCGGTAACTGTGTATTATAATCATGTAATATCATTCACTATAGCATTCACTGGCTACTGTAGCTCTAACCACAATATACTTAGCTCATGAACTTGAATGGGGCCAAAATGGCCAACACGAAAAGACTCAATGCTCTCATCAGCAATGGAAACCAGGAATAGAAATGGAAGAGCATGTGGGAAGAAGAAAGATAAGATGGTCAAGTGTGAATTTAAATAATGGAGACAACTATCTCCAAAGGATGCTTTCAAACGTGACTCCCTAAAACATGATTTGCCAACACAGACGGCCCTACAGCCCAACTAACTCAGACGAGATACCCTTAGGCATTTGAGTGCATACACCCGTGTTAGCTGCACAGTAAGACTGGAGTCATGCAGGCAAGGCTAGAACTGGTCTCAGTCTGCTTCTGATGCAAGTCCGGTGTTCCCTGTGCCTGCAGCCCCGTGTACCGTCTCAGAGCAGTCTCCCTGCATACCCACCAGCTGACTGGTGTCCGTACCGTAGACTGGCTGGGTAGACTCAGCATCCTTGTTTCACAGCACCATGTCTCCAACCAGCGCTGAATTCAAATGGAAGCCTGAGCAGAGAGTGGAGGCTGCTGATCCCAGCCAGACCCTGTGACAGTTGCCTTGAGGGGCCGCACTGTTGCTTAGGGCCTGCATGGCCAAGCTGATACAGAGATTTCACTAAATTGATCTTGACTTATTGATCACCTGGGCTGGTACTAGAGGAAAGAAACTGTTGAATCCACTGCTCTGACTCCAAAGAGAAATGGCTGTCCATATTTCACCATTGCAGTAGCACCCTAGCTTCAAGTCCTAACTATCCAGCATAAAGGTGATGAAGGTGTGAATGTCTATTGCCACGGTTATTTGAGAGAAGGCTGGCATTTTCAGGGCACTGGCAGTAGTAATATGTGTATCACAGACTTGGCTCTCAAACCCCTTCAGTGATGTTCAGTGCAGCTTCCCTGGACCCACAGGCACTTTCTCATTTTTATTTGAGTTGAGATTCAGCCAACTTTGTCTTGCAGATGCTGTCAAGCGTTTGAGGAACAAAACTGACATCAAGGAAGTGTTTCTGTGTCACTGGAGTTTGTGATGCAAAAAAAAAATAGACGGGCTTTTGGACTGTTTGCTTTAGAAATACATAATTCTCTTATAAAATACTGTAAAGAATGTCATTAAAAAGCCCCACATCTTAAATCCCTTTAGTGTTCTGAAAGTCTAAAATTGTTATCGTATCTGCATATCTCCTTTTTACCAGTACAAAACTTTGCAAACAGGGAGAAAAATATCCATTCTTGCTTGGGCCTACGGGATTTCAAACCACAAGAGAGCTTGCACTATCAGAAAAGCATTCCAGAGACCTGTGGGACCAGGAATTACATTTAGGTGGAACAAAACAACCATTCCTGTTTCTGTTCCATGTGCCTAACATGTATGGCATGCGTGCAGCAAGATATTTTCTCGTACTTTGCCCAACAGAAATTCAAATAAGGGCCACCTGAGGTTGTCAAATTCTGTTTGGGATTGACGAGGACAGTGGTACCCTACTGCATCCTTTTTGGTGCAATCCCAAATCAAAACAACACCTTGGTTTTCCCCCTGTGATTTGCAGGAAACAAAGAAGGGAGCCTGCTTTATGTTCAGACAGGCCTAGAGAGGATTCCATGGCAAAATGCAACAATATACTAAGTGGAAAGGTCAGCCATGCCTTGGCTCAGGCATGGTCAAGAGAACTCCAACTTAGGAAGAACCAAATCACGACACAGAGATCTCGGCCACAATTGTGTACAGGTTCTGCCTGGGGTTGATGCTTTCCTAAGTCTTGCTGCTTACAGCTCCAAGCCTCTTTCACCCTATCCCACGAGCAAATTTTGAGAGAATTAATCCATGTTGGGCCTTCCACTGGAGGTGTTACGGGGACTCCCTTACAAGCCTTTTTCCACTTTGCATCCAGCTAGCTAGCAGCAGGTCAGGCACAATATGGAGACTGATCATTGAATAGATCATTAGAATTAAAGGACAGTTTTCAGCTGGAGCCAGCTTTGCTTAAACTGGTTTTCCTATGTCATCATGATAGTAGCAACCACACCACAGAATTTAACAGTAACAAAAAATTAAATGGAGGAAGGAAATGAAGTTTGATAATGGTGATTTGAGCTCCAGAGACAATAAAGGTGAGTATGCCTTTTTAAACGTATAATCCTACAAAAGACCAGTTTATGACTGCAGCTCTGAAGGGTGTTGGGCCAAGCAAGACGGGAGAGAAAGTCCAGCTTGTGAGAGGGCTAACCTGGCTGTGCATTGTGGCTGCTCCATGGCAATCGTGGGATCAGCCATGTGATTGTGACACTACTCTCTGGCCAGTGTCTTGTCTTCAGATATTCCCTCTAGGTCAGCCTTTTGCCTATACGTTTTTCTGTTTATAGAGACAGAGAGATGAGGTTTCACCAGTAGACCCATTTTAGCAGTACCTTGGATACTGCTGCTGCCTGAGGACTTCATGAGAGTCCTTTATTTTTATCAGGATAGTTCACTAGGCAGAGACACATTTGGAAACAATTAAAAAATAATGGGCCAAACTCACCCCAGTATAACCCCACTGAATTAAGTCACTGAGTTTAGCCTGGGGAATTAGTTTTATTGCTTCAATGATAGTTTTGACCTCAAATGGTTTTTCCTTAGTCTGTTTTAGACTGGGAAAACTGAGTTTAAGGCTATTTAATTGTTCTCCTGTTCATCTCTACATGGTGGTGATTCCACTTTTATAAATATAAATGTGGTCCGCAGCAGTCTTGCTGATCATATAAGGATTAAATAGGCAGAATATAAGATTTTGAATTTTTTCTTAGGCACAAAAGTGATTTTTTATATAATTGTTAGGAATAATTGTTGTTGTTGTTGTTGTTATTTATAATACTATTCAAAGGCTGCAGTTGGACTGGGGCTCCTTTGTATTTGTCATAATGTCAGAATTGGGAATCCTTTTCCTCAGACAAATATAGGGAAACAGTAGATAGCAATATACTGTGACAAATAGGTATGGGTTATGCTAGCTACATGCTTCATAGACGTAAAGCATTCTTTGGTTTTAATTAAGGTTACAATCAAGGGGAACACGTGCAGAAAATGAGAAAAAAGGGGAAGACTCACCACTGGTATTTCTATGGCCAGCAGGCTATGTTTGGCCAAGATCAGCACAAACCTAAGCCTTAAGAAAGGAAGTGAAGAAAGAGAAGTTTCATACTTTTTCTCAACAGGGACAACAAGGTACCATGGGGAAAAGAGCAAAAGTTTTTAACGGAAAAGGAAGTATGGTGAACAGAATACTTGACGTCCCCATAAAAGACCACTGAGGCTGTTGCAAAAGAATCTTAATGGCAAGACTGTGTGCACAGAAAGATTGCCTTTCCCTTCTGACTACCTTCTCTCTATGTTGGGGTTTTTCTGTGATTCCCAGAGTAGGAAAATTATAAAGCAATGAAGAGCACTCTTTTTCTCTCTCACATAGTCAACCAAACTGCCAGTTACATCCCATTCACAGGCAGAAAACCTAACAGGCACCGAGAACTTGGCTTGATTTCAGATCCCAGCTCATGGTTACAGAGCTTGCAGCCGAGGGTGGGCAAAGGTTGTTACACTTCGGCTTTCACTAATTCTAGCAGTGTCTAGCAGTGCAAGAGGAATCAAACTTCTCCCTCGAAACCACTCAGATTAAACCCAGCTGAATTCCCTGCATTGCTGATGTGATCACTTGCTCGATAGTGTTATCCCTCAGTGCAAACAAAATTAATTAGATTTGGAGTAATGAAACTGACTGGTAAATAGAAGAATGAATCCAATGGACATTCATCTCTTGTCTGAGCAGGTCAAGGGATTTGTCCAGTACCTTAGGCATCTCTGGTTTTTGTTGTTCATAGAGATGAATAATTAAAGGCTATGGGGCGTGAAGTCTACCACACAGACTCTTGGCTACTGGGAACTAACCACTATGTGTGCTTTATTAAAATTCTGCTTAAATTATTGGTAGCGCTGCATTACCAGTAAGAACAAACTGATCTGCATCATACAGGGTCATTTGCTCCTTCCCACTTCTGCTTACTAATTAATTCTGGCTGCAGTCGTGCATTAGGAGAGGTGCTGGAGGCATACAGATGCTGTGATATATTCAAGTCATACATCAAAGGAGGTTACTGAACTATTAGCCTTGAAGAAAGGATCTCTGGCAAGATTATTAACATTCATGCTTCTTCACCCTGGATTTCTTCTTTTGTTTGGATGTACACCAAGAGTTTCTTGTGTACACCTAGCTTTTCCTGTGTTGCTGTTTGTGCTGGCAATCTGGCAAACTTCTATGAGATACAGAGGTGATAAGCACAGTGCTTGCCTTGTGCAATTCCGGGGATAGGAAGCTAATATTTTAGTGCATTAGTCCTACATGAGCTTTGCATTACGCTCACAGTGCACTCTCTCCAGGGTTATTTGCCTGTTAGCATCACCATGAAAGAAATGTTTGCATTGCTAACGCTTCAAAAGTGTATACTTCATCTTCCCCATTATTTCCCATGCCTAATGTCATTTGCTGGTCTGAGTCTTACTATTATTTGGAAGCCTAGTTCTCATATATACTCCTTAGCTAGACAATGCTGCAAAGCATTCAGGGGGAGGTAGGGGGGAATGTAATTTTTGCCATGATTTGCTTTCCTTATGCTTTGAGTATTATGTTTTACACGACTACCCTAATCTAAAAAGATTAGGTTCTAGTTCCTTACATCTCTAAAATCTTTCAGTAGGAGCAACTTAGACATGAATGGATTCAAGCTTTAGAGAAATACCGCAGAAGCTGAGAAGAGGATCTGAAAGAGAAACTATCAATAGGCAGTCTGAAGTCCCGGGGAAGTATCATACAGACAGTATGATCAGCAAAGGTTTGAGGATGAGTACTGCAGAGCCAAGAACTGGAGGACAGTAAGATTTCAAAGCCTGGGAACCCAAGTAACAGGGAGATTCGACACACAACTTGACTGAACTAAAAAAGGATGATAAAGAGAACCAAGGGAAGATCGGAGAAGGTGTGAATTGCACCAATATGAGCTATGTTGTGCCCTGCTTTAGCTTCTGGAAGTTAAAGGTTCATTGTTTCTTGAAATGTAGGGGTTAGCACAGTTAAAGTTGTATATTTGCACAATGCTTGCTGTCTTACAAAAGACAAAAAAGTCTTAGCTTGGAGTTCTATTTGAAAATGGGAAAAGAACTGAATGCATACATAAAATTCAAGAGAAGGATGTAGTATTCACTGTAAACCCTTGCTTTTACTGAGAAAGTCTATGAGAGTGCCAAGCTGTCTCTTTACATCAGCATCCTGAGAATCCTCAAAATGTGAACTTAAGAAAATACTGGCTAGTAGGAATTTAGGAAGCTTCATTAGCAAATGCACATTCATTAACGCAAAAATCAGTGTTTTATGGAAAAAGATTGGTTCTTAATATTTTCATTTTGACAAAATTTGGGAAAAAGTTTTGAAGATATCAAAATATTGTATTTTGACAGTTTTAAAGAAAACTGCCCTTTTCAGTGTAAAATTTTGCTGATTTCAACATTTCAAGTTAACAAATACAATATTTGAGATTTTTCACCTCAGTTTGATTTGGGACTTTTTTTTAAAATCTCAAAAATTTTCAGAGGATAAGAACATTATTTCCAACCCACCCACAGTGGTTGGTATCTATTTCAGCAGCAGTTGAGTTACTTATCTGTCCCATATGGACATTCACTGATTTGAGCCAACTCCAGCTGTTTGAACTGTCCTCTAAACACCCGATACCATGGACTCACAAGTGAAAATACATCCCCTTTAAATTTCTCTCTTAAATATCATCAGTTATAAAACTTCTGAAGCAGAAGCATCCTGACTCAGAGCTACACAGCAGACATGAATGAAAAAGGAGCCACCCCTGGGACGTCTCCAAACAATACTCAAATAGTAAACCATGAATACATCTCAGTCAGAAGTGCTTGACTTTGCTTTTTTATTAAGCAATAATATAGGGAAGTGTTTCTTGACTATTTTTAATCAAAAAAGCTCTGAAGCCTTTTAAAATCATCTACGGACTCCTCAACCTTTTAAAAACTTCCACAATCAACTGTGACAGTTTATGTTTGCAACCATGCAAAAATTAGGTTATAGGCTGAATGTTTCTTTCATTTATTTTCTCTTACATTGTTTGCCTGCTGACTTCCATGTGTGAATATCGGAGAACAGTCATGTCAGTTTGGAGAAGGTGGGAATTCAAAATGTGGCCTATCATCTGATTGCCATTGGTCCTTGAAACAAAAAATGAATAACATAAAGGTAAGAGATTTGTCTGATGGTAGAATGAGTAAAAACAGTAACATCAGAGAATCTGCAGTAGAAAGTAGATATTACTAAGGTCTGAAATTAAAAAAAATAATATTCTCTTAATTTTCTTGAGTTTTCACAGCTGACACATTCTCAACTAAAGTAAAAAAGTGATTTTTCTCCCGTTTGTTTCAGTTTGCAAACAGGCAAAAAACAAAGCTTGTAGTTGAAACCTAAAATAAGAAAAAAAACCTACTCTACCTCATCTTTTTAAGAAGAACGAAGAAAGAACAGGATAAGAGAAAAACAGTTTGTTTATAATTTTTGGAAATTCCTACTAATTTGCAAGGCATAGAATAGCTTCAGAAATTTTGGCTTAAACTGTTAGGAGTTCATGGAATTTTGGGAAGGTTTTGAGGCTTGTCACAGGGAGTCAGATGCTGTGAGATACAGCGAGGCCTTTGCCACATCCTGAGTTTATGAGGTTGTCTGGGTCCCCCTGCTCGGTGAGGCAGAGAAAGGCAGGATGAGCTTTTGAAGGTGACTGACACTGGATCGAGGTCTGGGCTGTGAGTTTGGCACAGTACCTTGCTCCAAAACTGTGGCTAGTTCGTCCCACTTTAAGCTCACAGACTAACTCGGGCAAAGAATGAGCCCAAGCAGCGGGACATGAGCAGATCTGAGATGTAGAGGACAGATGGATACCAGCTCTGCTTAGACCAAGAAAAGCAGCAAAGATCGGCTATATCTTACTCAGAGGAGAATAGACCTTTTAAGGTCTCTTCAGAGTGTCCACAACTGCCATGAACTAAGGTAAATTTAATGTTTACCTCAAAATGCGTACCTCAAGAATAACAACTGGTCAACAGCAAAACCAGGCTCACACTAAACCTGAACAATTTCTCATTTGCAGCTCATCAGTCAGCGTTGGTCAATTATGTGTAATGTAAAGTTAGGTACAAGTGATGAGCACAGCACTGATCATCCTCAAAATGGCAAGGGCTCCTGCCTCCTTTACCATTTAGCATCATGCCATGCACAAGCCAGACAAGGTAACCAAAAAGATCTGGAGCCTACCGGGAAGTTTTATATCATGATGGTTCAGGCACTTTGAATCTCCTTCAGGAATAACTTTTCCTGAGTGTGCTAGACACTGGGAAGCCATGCACTTTTATGGATCAAAAGCCTAATTATATAATATACATATGCACACAAATATGCACACACTGACACAGTATGCGTAAAGAGGGTTTGCCCTTTGGGGTATTTCAAAAGAAAGCAGCAGCACAACTACAGTGGCATGTTTTGTAGAGCCGGGAGAGAAACAGGCACTGCTAAGCCTCGTGAAAAGCATGTGAAGCAAAGCCTGGAATCAAGTATTTCTGTATTTTTTACTCTTTGAAGCAAAGAAGCAATCACTAAAGCTAAATATCTAAAAAAATAATAATTATGTTATGAAGCTCACTGAGTACTCTAACAGTCTTCACAGTTTGTTAGTGAAAAGTTACTCAGCACAGGTGGTTTTGCAGTGACGCACTGAAAAAACCCCACGGTCTTTAGTGGCTCTTGTATACATCAACCTATGGAAGCTGTAATGTTCCTGCTTGGGACTGTAATACAAAACATACTGGCCAGACGCAAGACTTCAGACCAGAGCTTCAGACAGGAAAGGCCTGTTGTCTCTAGGATATGTGAATACGAATTGGCGCTAGCACTTTGGTGACGTATCCATGGGATCAGCATTCTCTTTCTAACCGCTGCTGTGCAATGTTTGAATCAAAGATCTGCCTTCTCCAACCAAACGGCTTTCTAGAACACACCAGCCAGCTCCTTTAGGCTAATTCCTGGGGAATGACTGTTCCTGTTGCCCAGACAAGAGCACGCACAAGCAGCACACAGCCCCACTCCCAGCTGGCCCCATCTGACTGCCTGTGCATCGGCAGCACCTGTGGAGAAAGTCCATGGCCTGGAAATCACGTATGACCAGCACGAGGGACGGTGACCTACCGAGGCGGTGGGGGTTGACCCACTGCCCATGGGCCAGGGGAAGGACAGACGGGCCACAACAGCCCACATCGCTGCTGCCCGGCGGGAAGACTGCGCTGAACTGCGGTTTAATGATGGCTGCAGCCGTCCTCAAGCAAAACTGGCCACGCTGAGTGGAGCTGCAAACTGCATTTAGAGCCAGCTGCCTTGCTCACCGGTTATGAGCTCCGCTGCGGCAGTCACGTAGGCAACATCAGCATCTGTCAGGCAGAGCGGGCTCTCAAGAGCCGGCAGGGCAGTGGAGGGCTGCTGGGGAATCCTGAATTACCCAGCTCTGGGAATAGACTGGGTTTCAGCTCTACAAAAGTCATCTCAGCAACCTTCACCAGCTCTGAATGCACCTGAAAAGGCAGAAAGATCCTCCCTCCCACAAGTGTTACTTGACATCCTCAAACTGCAGATTCCCACCCTTGTGCCTGCTCTGAGCTAAGGATTTATTCATGTGTTTAAAATAATACCCCTCCACCAAAGCAATATTTCCCTTTGCCCTATCATTTCCAGCTGCAGATTCCCACCCAGTCCCTGTTTTGAGTTACTCTTTAATAAATATACTTGCAATTGAAATCATCTTTCCCTTTTGTCCTCCCCATGCTACAGATTCCCACACTGACCCCTCCTTCAAGCCACAATTAATACATAATTTATGTCTGAAATAAAAATCACCTCCTCCTCCTGCCTTACCCATTCCAGCTGCAGTTTCCCATTGCCATCCCCGCTTTGAGCCATGATTAATACATATGTTTAAAATAAAATAATAAAAAAGTAATCTCTACCCTCTGCTCCCCAGCTGCAGGCTCCCATTCCTATCTTATCCTCCATTTCCAGCCCACGAGCTCTCCCAGGGCTACCTCCCAGTCGATGAGGGAGCCTCCCCCTCGTGGCAGCAACGGCCACTGAGGCACCTCTTCATGGATCACTTCCATCTCCTTCAAGGATCAAAGCCCACAGCGTGTGAGGTGGAGGTGGCCACAACTCTTTGTTACATCACTGACACTTTCAGCAACAAAGGAAAAAATAAATAAACGCAGTAAGTTAACAGTCACTGAAACAGGGACCTGCGCGTGAGGGACACGTCTGGGATTTTCTCTTCTCACCCTGCGGGGGTTTGCTGTGATGCCGAATGACAACGGGTTAAGCCTCTGCTTCAGTCCTGCCTCAGCAAAGATTTCCAATTGAATAAAACTGTGCCCGAGTGACTGTATAACCTGGTGTGAAGTTTGGCCTTGCTGGGTAGCCCATGGCACAGGTGATCGAGGGCCTGGATGATGCTCCCCATGGAGCTGACTGGGACAAGGATCCTGGGCAGTAATCAGTTCCTAACCCCTTCTCCCCCCACTGCATACAAATAGATAATCTACCAGAATGCTTCCTGTATCCATTTATTTACCCCAAAATCCTTTCACAGGTGAAACTTTTCAAAAATGTAGGGGTGGTATTGCACTGGAAAAAAACATGTCTGTCTTTGCCCTTCTCCTTCAGTGAATGAAGCATCAGTAGCCTTCAGTGGGATGGGAAAGGGGCTGCAACTGGTGATGGCAGGAGGAGAGGACAGCCTGGAGTCCATCACCATCACCCTCAGAGGAGCAGTTGTCAGGGATGACTTCCAGAGCACTATTCAAATGGGATCAGGGTTTGAAGCTGGTTTCCCAGTTGTTTTGACATTTACGTGAATTGACACCTGAAACCCCTCACACTACCTGCATCTTCAGGTTTCTGCCTACCCTCTTCAGCAGCCATGTAAAAAATTATTTGGGAGGAAAGGTGAGGGGAGAGAGAGAAGAGGAAGGGCCAGGAAGGGCCTGGGGTGGATTTCCAGTGCCTCTGAATCACAGAGCGGAGATCAGATATCCTGGATGCCATCATCCTGCCGTCCCAGCCAGCACTTCAGTACCTCCCCACGCTGCTGGTACAGTCAGTCTGTCTGTGCGCGCTGGCGCGAGGCTGACAGAAGAGCTTTGTTCTGGACCGGGCGGTTTCCAGCGCAGCAAGTCTCGCCACCGCTTGCACATCTGCTTCTCTGAGGGACTTGTGCAGAAAGGGCAGGACACGGGGTGCTCACGCCGCGACCCTGCCACGTCTGGGACAAGCCTCTCTCATCGCTGTCGTTAGCTCTAATTGTTTTTATTACGGATACTTGACTAGCTTGTTTCTGTTGGATTAAATAGTTTTCATATGGTACAGTTAGCAGAAGTAACAGCTTGTTAGTTGAAAGGAAACGTCCTCCTGAGAGATGAAGCAGTGTGAATCGGCACACAGGCTGTCAGCTAGGTGACCTGGCCCTGTCTTGCACATGATGTATAATCTTACGCTCCCTTTACTTTGATATATCTATTTAGCTCAGAAACTCATCAGGGAAGAGCTTATCTCCTTTTGTATATTTGCACCGTGCCTAGTACATTAAGGCCTGAGTGCAAGTTTGATACCTACGAGTATTGCTATAAGACAAAAAATAACAATTGTTCAAAATCACAGGAATTTGGGATGCTGTTTGGTTTGCTCATTAAAACAAATATCTAAAATCTAAATTCAAAATCCATGTATTAATTGGCTCCTCTGCCAAGGAATGTACTTTTCCTTATATAAGCAACCTTGAGATGAAAATGGTAGTAGAAGGTATGTGGAAGCAGATTCTGCTTCAGATGCATTTCTCACTGCACCTCCTGCGAACAAGGATCAGCTTTTCATTTCTTAAAGCTAAATCCAGAAAAATATCCTCTGTTCCACTTGCCTCAGTGGATGTTACGGCCCCTTCCAGGCATGGGGGAGTGTCAACAGTCCTGCCTTGCAAGCGTATGAGACCTGCTCTTCTCCACGAAACCACAGATAGGAAGAATGGTGAGTGAGGAGGGAAGAAGCAGCGCTGGGAGGGGTGGAAGGGAACCCAGGAGATGCATACTTTTTTTCTTAACTCATTAGTGAAGCCCTTTGAGATCTACTCATGGAAAGTCCTGCAGAAAAGTTTAGCATTGTTAATTAAAGCTTTCATATTTTTCTTACTTAGTAGGAGATGAAATGCATCTGTCAGCGTTTGCTGTCCTGATAGCTGTAAAGATGTTGGGCCATGATCCTAGTCCTGTACTCATTGCTACCTGCCCTGCTTCTCAGCCATGCTCACATCAGCTTTCATTTCCTTATTCTGGGTTGAAGAGTTTCTGCAGCTCTTGTTCTAAATAGTGTTATTTGCCTGAGAGCAGCCAGGGGACAACAAAGGATTGCCCAAGGTGTGCAGACCTGGTGAAGCAGATCTACACATGACACGGCATGGGCCTCTCCAGTTGCTCACACCCTGCCTCACTTGCCGAGCAAAGCTGTTGGTAGCCTCCTGCTTCAGCTGCTGGGCACAACCGTCCGGTGGGACCTGAGCTCTGCGTGTCCGATGGGGCATCACTAAGGAGCAGGAGAGAAGTGCTGGCCCTGCACTGCTGGGCCCACGCTCGCAGGGTCTCACCAGCAGGCACATTCCCACCTGCTCCCTGCAAAATTTGGCTTAAAGCAAGTGATGTGTTCGGTCACACTGGTGTGCTGAGGACTGAGCAAACTCAGCTGGCTTCTGCCTTGGTGGAAGGTATGTTAATAACGGGAAGTGTCAGGGACACGGGGGGCTCGTAAAGCTCTGAGGACTCAGAAATTGGCTGTGGCTCATACAGAGTGTCGCTACTGCAGTGAGTTCCGTCAACATTCACTCAACGAGAATGATCGCTTATCTTAAATATTTAAATTTTGATTGTGTACAAAATGAGGGGGGAGAAAAAACAAAATGAAGTTAGGATTTAATAGCTGTTTTGCAGCTTTTGAGGCATTTGTGAACACTCTGTGGATGATGGATAGTTCTGCAAATATGACTTTCCCAAGAAAATCAGTCCATTTTGCAGCTGTAATGAATCGTGATATATAGTAGTCCAAACACTGCTTGCCAGCTAGCTACCTTAAGACAAGATGCTAAGGGAATATTTTTCTTGATTAGATAACGGGCTGGTTGAAATTCCTTCAGCTTTACTGAAACAGAAGTTAGCAATTTCAGATATATCAGATGATGCATCAATTTTCTGTAAACAGAAGACTGTGCAACCCACTTTATTGAAAAGCCCTTTATACTGTGCTAGATTTAATCTCTCAATTTGAGAAGCAGCCCCATGAAATAAGATGTTTGCATGCAAAATCTCCCAGATTTCCAATGGAAATATAAAACAAAGAAGAGCATGTTCCCTTGGGGACTGCACCTATCTTGGATTAGATTTTCTCTGATGTTTTTGCATCATATTACCAATGGCTTCAGGGAAGTGAAAGAGCAGTTTTCTTTCTTGAGAACAAAGACTTGCAGAGTTAAAAAAAATGTTAATATATTTAAAGCACTTTTGCCCACTGTTCTTTTTATTACTCTGAGAATTCTGGAGAAAAAAGGTATCCTATTGTATTATTTTATCATCTATGTTAATGAAATTTGCATTTAAGTCTACAGCCTGAGAATTCTGTAAAGGAAAATGATTTCTAAATGAGCACTTTCTGTTTCCCATGGACGATGTTTTAAATACTAGTAGTGCTCCGATAATACAGAGCTGGCACCATAACCCACTGGAATCATTAAAAGTCTTTTCTTTTTTTTTTTAATTCCATGGATTTTGGAAAGGATCCACTGGCCACACATACAGTGTATGTAAACTTTGCAGAAAGTTTTGGAAACCTGAGAGCAGAATTGTGTTCTCCTATCCCAGACCTCAGTTCTGACACCTTCCCCTCCTCGCAAGAGTAGTTTCCCCATTGTTAGCTATAATCGATACTAAATCAGTTGTAAGAGCGCTCAGTGCTATAGGTTTTGCTCATATAGTTTGTCCCACTAAATGCAATGGGTAGGCACCATGGGAGGGAGCAGCGTTATGCACATACCTAGTTCTGCTCCTGTTTGGATCCAAGGGAAGCACTTTGCTTTTGCTTTGCTTAATCAATGTAGCAGATAGTTATTATTAAATTAATTAATAATTTAAAAATCCTCTTGGATTGATAAATAATTTAAGAACATGGGCTTTGTCTTCTCTGTTTGGACAATGCAAATTAATAAAGCTCTTTGCTAAGAGGTAATTCTTTTTACCACAAATAAGAATGAACTAGAGATGTTACACACTTCAGGTAGGAAGACTCATTTTGGTGTTCAAAGCACTCAGTGTTTTCCTGAGTGTGCTTTAATCTGATGGAGTGTTATAATGCTTTCAGATAAATGCTTTAAAAAGATATTTTTAACAGATCATTCCTTTACCTCAATAAGAGATTAGCAAGAGGTGCTATGATTAAAAAACAGATTAAATAAAAACCATGAGAGTAGATAGTTTGGGAATTTATATTCATCGTTTTTAGAATATTCAGTGAAACAGGGAACATGCAATGATTTGGAAAAGTGTCAGAAGGAAAACCAACATAGAAACACCTTTTCTCACTTGAAGCTCAATGAGGAAGCTCATTTGATCATGGAACTCATGGCCTCAGAGTGGTAAGAAAGCAAAGCAATGAGCAGTTTGGGGAGGGGGAAATTAAATTGGTCATTGCTATGAATGGCAAGAGTTTCTGGATTCCTGATTAAGGATATTTAAAGTAAAACCAAGAGTTTGGGCAGCATGTACCTACAATTCATCTGGTCATAAAAATCCAGCTAATTCTTAGATCTCGGTAAACACCCCCAGTACTTAGATTATTCTGCAAACAACCTCAGAAACATTGTCTGCATCTTCTCAGCTGTCCCAGAAAACACTACATTAATCTATATACTAGTATACTAGCTCTAAAAAAAAAGTGTGGTTTTACAATTTGACAGGTCAAGATTCACTGAAGAGGCTTCACCATATTCCCTCAAGTTATCCTGAATCAAACAAGCCAGATTGTAAACACACCACTAGTAATCCCTCTGAAAAGATGGTATGAAATACCTTCCTGGAAGTCATATGGAATCTCCTTAATTTTCTTTAAAAGGCTTAACAAAGGGCAGAGCTGGAATAAATCTTATGTCTAAGCCTGAAGGAGATAATCTGGGGATGAAAAGGAGTCAGAAACTGAAGCATAATAGAATTGAAGGTAGCACTTGGATTGGCATGGTGGAAGGTAATTGCTGAGGATACAGACATTTATTACTCTTTAAATTTTACTTATCTGCTGTTAAGTTACAGTCACCAAGATTGTTTTTGAGGCATGCCAGTACTATCATTTCCACTCTCAGCTCACAGACTAACTGGGAGAGCAGAGAAGAGCGGGAGGGGGAAGCAAACACTCACTTTCTCACTCTTTAAGTTCTTTGCTAATATACGTCGCTTCAGACATGCCACCTCATTTGCAGTATAACAGGAAACACCCCTCCACTGTCCAGTTTGTTCCCTTCTTCCTTAAGAATGTATAAATTGCAATCGGAACAACAGAATCATCGATTAGTTAAATGAATTAGCCAAACTA
>VYZV01017296.1:188-20003 GCA_013401275.1 Pandion haliaetus | reverse complement strand
GGGGGGGGGAGGGAGAAGAAACTAAGCCACAATGCCATGGGTAAAACAGCAATAATTGCAATTCTATTGCCTGAAAGTTGAGGAGATTTATATTTCACAAGGTCAAGGAATGCAATCCAACCTACTGCAGAAAGTAAATGACATAACAGAACATCATAACCGATTAGCACTTCCTCTGCTTGTGTTGCTGGAAAAAAAGACAACATCTTCTTAGACCTCTGGACATGGAGAGAATTACCAGCAGTATGTGTCAATCAAGAAATCAGATAATCTTCTGGTAAGTTGCTCACCTAGTTGTCTACAACCCATGTAGGCAATTATTTGAGTAAAACTTTTGTTGTTGTAAATCAAGGAAGAAGCAGAATTAAATTTCATGTCTGACATAAAAGGCAACACTGCTAGTAATGAGTGCAAAGGCATCAAAAATATTTGTACAAAGTAATACATAAATGTAGCCATCCTATTGCTGTGCAGACATTCCTGGCTTTATATCCAGTAAGTTCCTGCAACTAGCCAGTAATAAAGATCTTTGCAGTGTTTTCCCAAATGGTTAACATGAAACTCTACCTGCTCCTTATAAAATCCTTTTGAAGAACATCTAAAGTTCAATTTAGGAGCAGCATAGTTCTGCTCTGCATTAATTGCCCTTCATTTTCTCAGAAATGCCTTTAAGTTTCAACGTCCATACATAAAAAATGTGTGGATGGCTGCAAAATCTGTGTGTGTATGTATCTAATAAATACGTGATAAACCGACAAGTATTTATGATAACAAACTCTGTATATAATACAACTGTACCTGTATCTAATGTGATATCCAAAACACTATCCAGAAAGAACTGGAGTCTTCATTTTGTCATTGCTAACATTAGACGCCGGAGAGGAGTTCACCTCAGCTGACCTGGGGACTCAGATTTGAGCTATTGGTCCTTGCTCCCTTCATAGTCCGTGGAGAAAGATACATACTTGTAGTACATTCTTCAGCTCTTCCTAAGGCGGACACTTTACACAGACCTGATGAATCCCTCCTTGGAAGAGCCTGCCTCTCTCCAAGCCCAGACAAGGACGCCAGAAATGTTACCAGCTCAAGTAGTCACGGTGAGCACGTAAGTAGGATGTGACGAAGTCTGCACTGGGGTCCTATTAGTGGAAGTCTGGCCTTCCACAGAAGAAAACAAAACAAACCAGAGCCAGGCATGAAATATTCAAACTTGTATAGAGTTGTGAAGTCCTCTTGAAGCTCACTGTCCCAAATTAGTGGATGCCTTTGTTTTTTTATCACAGTCCTCCTTTCCTCATCTGTAAAATGGAGATAATAGTACCACTGCATCTCATATTTCAAATATCAGTCTCAGCATTTGTAAAATGTTCACCCAACTCTTGCTCTCAGAACAGCTGACAAGTGAGCCTACAATGAAATTAACAATTCTGTACTCACTGCAGGGCCTGATAATACGTATTAAGTAAGGCCCAGGGTACCATGTCACATGGGGGAATAAAAATAAATAACGGATGCTTCTCTGAATTGTAAGGCATCACAGAGGACTGACACTAGCAGAAGACTAGGATAACAGGCAGGCAAACTGACCTCTTAAATTCCAGTATTAAACATAGTGCACTGCACATAATACCACATATTTGTGCATATACCCATTTACATACATTTTCTGTCTTCTTCTACACTATGTCATGGTTTTTAGAATGCAGACCAAGTAGGAAGAGCTTGAGAGGGATTATATCTAAGCTAGTTCTTGGCTCAACACCAGTGTACAAGCTCTATTTATGTAGCCTCACCTCCTCCTTATATTTAAAAAGGCCAGCTATTCGTTACCAAGAACAAAATACCACCAATATTCATCCTTCTAAATATGGGGTGGAGAGAGGTCATTGGAACTGGTCATATTATTAGGTTTCAGGTTTTCAGCAGTGGTATGAGGATGTACTACCGTGTTGGGGGTATTTACCTACAGCACCCAGCACATTCCTGTGCTGTAGGAGACAGTAAATATACATACGGAAGCAGCACAGCTCTCTGCCTTAGAATTAGAAAAACACAGAAAGCCAGAGCAAAAATCCGGACTGATATGATCAAAATTTTCATACGTGCTGGTATGCACTCTCCTTCCCTTCTCCCTGAGTCATCTTCTCTTAAGTTCAAGCTTTGGATAAAGCTGATTTGCATGCTTAACTCTAGGCATTCTTATCTTAGGCCCATTGGAATGAAGAGGTTTTGCTGTAACTGAATTTCATCTCTACTGTGAGGAGCGCGAATCTCACTTCAAACTCAACGTGACCCTCTGAGGCATACTGCAGTGCATACCATCAGGCCTCACGAGGTTATCTGCAGCTCCTCTGTGCTGCTTTTCCCTTTGAATCATATACTGTAAGATAAAAATGAATGAAACATGTTAAAAGAGCACGCAGCTAAGTTGAAGGGACACAAATGTATGAGATCATGTAGGATTTTTGAAAGGATGACTGAAAGAGAACTCTTTTCAAGCATCTGGTTGCTATGATAAAAAGCAAGTTCTCCCTGTCCATTTGCTGTGGATATGATCTCATCTCAGGTGGTTTAAGAAATCGTCTCTGAAATGTAATTAGGTTAGAAAAACATGCACACTCAAATCTGGAGGCTTTGGAAGCACGGCTTGGATTTCCGGTGAAGTATGGTTGGAAAATGCAGAGGCAGTATCACATTCCTTATCTGGTGATGTGGAGGTGTCCTAAGACACAGCAGTGCTGGAAAGGCAGCAGGGGACCTGAGTAGCTGTAAGGACCCAGGGACTGCAGCCCTGCTTGCTAACTATCAGGAGGTGTTCTTCAGGGACAGCCTTTGGGCTACCTCTCTCATATCCCTTCTATTCACACAGCTTGTATTCCTAACTCACAACTCACAACCCAAAGTCAACTGCAACTAAGAATCACAGTGATACTAACAGGTCTCAAAAGGCAATACCCAACAAACCCAGAGACTTCCAGAGGCAGACCTCTGGTTTTGGCCAGCCAACTCCCATTGCCTTCATTAGGACTTCAGGGTACAAGAACAACTCTTTTTTTTTCAAGGCTGAGCACCCTGAAAAGCAAGGTCCTTCAGTTTATACCTCAAAACATAGAAGATGCTAACATAAGTACTTCCACTGGGGTGGATGACTCCTTTGTAAGCTGAAGCTGTGCTTGGCTAGTTGGCCATAGCTGCCTATACACATGCGGTAAGAGACAACACACCCCTGGGTTTCTTTCAGCAGATGTTCATCTCCTCCTAGGTCCCAGCAGAAAAGTGCCACAGAAAACACCCTATCCATCTTCCATTTAGGACTACATTATTCTAGGATATTAGAAAAGCCTTGGAGATAATGAAGCTAAGAAGAAATATTTTGGATATTAAGATCACAGTATATACAACATTGCATGAGCACACTTGCCAAGGTGACTGGGGTCTTACCACCAAAATTCAAATGCTGATGGATGCAATCGCCTATACAGAAGGATTTTGCAAATTAAAAGCACTGTAGAATGCACAGAAAGAAATTTTGGTTGTCTTTAAAAAACACACAGAAGTAGCACGCTGAGGCTTTTTATCTCCGAGTTTGTCTTCTAACACTCATGTTTGCAAGCAATGTAAAACGCAAAGTTGAGTGTTGCGTTGTGCAAGAAAGGTTCTCACAGGCATTTTTCAATAGTCTGCCAGGTATTACCCATTTGAAAATAATGATAATTTTCCACACCTTAGGATATGTGTACTTTATGTAAATATCAAATAACCCCTCAGCCTTGCCATAATTGGGCTTTCTCTACATTCGAAAAAACCCATATGTTGATTTGTAGTCACCTCTAGTAGTGTGACATGCAGAAAAGAGATATGAAGTACTAGACCCTTAATTTAGCCAAATGTAAAATGTAAGCGTAATTGCTCTTTAAAGAAATGCAGTTTTCAGCTGCATAAACTTAGATCATCTATGATGACCAGATTCTGTTGCATCTGGAAAAAGATTAATTCTTTGACACCGAACCCTGAATTTCTGTTTTGCTGAACTTATAACTGTTTAAAGATTCTTTCTAGTATAAACTTAGGATTGGCATATGAGTACTGTGGATTACTGTGTAAAGTCCCAGCTGGAGCCAGTCTCTGAATGTATTGTGTAACTGACTCACACAGGAAGAAAAGGAGAACCTGGTAAAATACTCCATTCATTTATAAAATATGAGCTAAATTCTTGTCTCTACCAGTGAGCAGCCCTGAATTCAATACAGTCACACAGGTATAACTGAAAGGAGAATTTGGCCACTTGTAGAAACAATAAACCTAGAAAGATTCCATTTGATTTATGATTTCTTAGTAAGATACAAAGTAAAGAAACACTGGGTGTTTTTATAACTACAGCTCTTATTGCCGTTGACTTTAAAGAACAAAAATGTAGGAAACAAGAAAAAGACCAGAGCCTGCCTATAAAAGCCTGAATAAAGGTAGCTGCTTTCCCTTTTTAATAATTTCTGGGATTGCATCTTAGTCTTTTAACGATATCCACTTCATTAGACAGAAAAAAGATTGGAGGAAAACTATCAACAAAGGATCAAAGTAGTCAAAATTAAAAAGACATTTCTGTCCTCTGTCCTACTTAGAGTTGTATGGTCCACCAGGTATAAAACAACATAATTCCATTGAGATGAAACAATCTGGACAAGTTTCTTTTAAATGGGCAATACTGTGAAGCATGATACAGGCAGTAAGTTCATTACAGTGGTGATTTTTAGATCCCTAATATACAACCAGTTTGTCATCAATGAAGTAGCTTAAACAGCATGTGACTAGGCTGAGGTTTTCTTGGTCAGTATATAAACTCTGTGCAAACCATAGTACTTACTAAGAACTGAGAGTAAATATCAAGAACTAGTGAAGGTATAAGTTAGCAAGAAAAAACTGAGTTCTTGTTTTCTCTTCTTTTCAATGTATGTTTTGATGGGCTCCTTCAAAGGGTGCTACTGCCGAAGAGTACCCCTCATATGAAACTGTTATTATGTCTAGCACCATTCAACTGCTAGTGGCTGTGCTCCAGGTCCCAGAGATAATTTTTAAGTTATGAAGTAGCTCGCTTACTGATTGCCCCCATATGAAGATAGGCTCCTTAAATGTTGCTCTTGTTGACAGTCTTATTCAGTTAAAATAGGTTCTGAAGTACACATGCACGCCCATGCACACCCCTACACACAATGCTACGTACGCATATGTGTGTGCAAACACACACACACAAAACTGCAGGTACTTTTACCAGGTCTGAATTTGTACAGGACTTCCATCTGTGAAAGAGACACTCATGTTGCATCCAAAAACTCTCATTGTTTTTCACAGTCATAGTGGTATTGAGTTTCCAAGTATAAGATAATACCACAGATACTACAGACTACTAGGCATGGGAAAAATTTGGGGATTCCCTGGTACCAAATGGAAAATAATTCAGGAAATTCACAGAAAGGCAGAAGCACAGTCACAGAATGCTCTGTTGTCCATTCATTTCTTTTTTAGCTATTTTAAATCTGATATTAATTTAGCAATTCTTTCAGATATTTTACTTCTCAGTTCACTAGCCAAAATTAACATCCTTGTGAGCCAATACTCCAGCTATCCCCATGCCTACAGCAAGCATCACCTCATCCAGATGTTCCCTGCCAAGAGCAGGCGTAATACATGTGGAATAGGGGTACACGTTGTATTTACCTTAATTTAATAATTAGTCTTCTGGTTGACAGTGACCACATCTCAAACATTAATAGCCTCTATTGTGTGATCACCAGTATCAATCACAGCTGTTCCATAATGAATCTCATAAAAATATTCAATCAGTGATGGAGAGGGCCTTTGAGATCCACAGAATGAGTTTCAGATGTTTGCAGAGTACTCTGAGGTAGGCTGCAGCTCACACAAGGGAAACTCTACCAGGTGTTTGCAGTTTCATGCCTGCTGCATAAGTAATGTAACCCATAAAAAGGATTTTTTCTCCCCCCTCCCTCAGAGCAACTCAGCCAGGGGAAGCAGAACAAATAAGAAGATAAAGAAGCACTTTTGGAAATGGAAATTTTGACCAGTAGGGGTGAAATTCACCTTAGTGTTAGAGCGCTTGATAGGGAAAGGCTAAAAGATGTATTTTTTTGTGGGGGAGGACTGGAGGTGTTTCAGAGGTCCAAGAATGCATGAATGTACAAAAACATAATGTGTCCAACTTTGTGACTGAAATATTCAGTCTTTCCCCAAGTTTTGTGGACTATTTTCTCTCCTGTCTTGCAGACAGTATCTTGAATGTAAATAAATATGTCTAAACTTCCATCCTGCTGGCCTTGGTGTCTCAAGCCATGCATTGTATTACTTTCCCCTTAAATGCTTCCCTTTACTGAAATGCAGTATACAAAACCCTAGATACTTGATCTATACCACTGGGGCAACTGCCTCGCGTTTGAAGACAG
Organism: Pandion haliaetus; assembly: GCA_013401275.1. NCBI lineage: Eukaryota > Metazoa > Chordata > Aves > Accipitriformes > Pandionidae > Pandion > Pandion haliaetus. The sequence continues at coordinate 13,548 of VYZV01017296.1, read as the reverse complement.
CAATGGGGGCTATGTGTTGGTCCTCTATACTACTATACAGAGGGTAAGTAGCTTTTAAGACAGTGGGGCAAGGATCCAGAAAGTTTCAGAGTTGGTTTCAACGATGTTCCCTTCCGGAAATTGGGACTATGTCCACTGAAAGGAAGCCACATTGTAGCCCTATGCTCTGATCCCATGTTCCAGATTGCTTTCAGGCCATATACCATCACACTTTTCCTTTATACAAGTCTTCTTTTCCCTAAATGCTATTTTTCCTGTGATTATTCCACGGCTCTGACAAGGAATTTTACCCCATTTGCCTCAGTATATTTGTATTAGTGTAGGTGTAGGATTCATTCAAGCTGTGCTTACAGACATGACAGCAGTAAAACTTACATACCACTTATCTCATTCCTTGTATCTGCAAAATGAGGCCTTTACACAGCAGCTCTTTCTCGTGTGAAAACAGCTTATGAGTAGTTGTCCCATTACTCACAAGGGGAAAAAAAACAAAACCAACAAAAACCAGAAGGGCCAAACCCTGAGAGGGAAATCCCATGAGAGAAAGGTGTCTTGTTAAAGTTTCCATTGGCAAACCAAGACACCTCAAGAACAGCTTTCTGTGGTAAGTGAAAATATCTATTTCCAGAGATAGGTGAGGATGTAAAATTGGAACAGGTTAGGAGGGGGGAAAAAAGCTAACCAACATTCTTTGAGCCTCAAAAGTACTGCTGGGCAGCGGACACCTCTGTTGCATCCAAATGTGCACATCCCGAGCTAAATACAGAGGCTTCAGCAGGGCAGCTGTGGCAGCGTACAGTTGGGGCATCAGTCAAATGCACTCTGATTCCCTGCCCAGTTCCAGCGCAGCCTCCAGCAGTCTGAGGCCGAGGGACAGCCTTAATTTGTGGCAGCTGGACATGGTCATCAAGGCACCATATGGCAGCTGGGAGAAGCCAAGTCAGGCTGTTGCCTTCCCCTGCCCTGGGATACCCTTTGCAGCGGTGGGAGGGAAGCTCTGGCCCCAAAGGGACACCTCCTGAGCCCTGTGTAGCTCCAGCCCTGGGTCCTGCAAGGTGTCTTAAGTGGACTGCAAAGGGCTTAGTGCTAATCTGCCTCCAAGTGTCTGTCCAGGCACATCCTCCAATATCCAGAGAGACTACAGCCCCAGTCTCCCCCAGAGGAATCTCCCATGGAGTTAAATGGTCTTACAAATTACACCAAAAGGGAGACTGTTGCACCAAGCCCATCATTTCTGCACCGCTGTGGTAGCAGCCACTGGGACACCCTCCCGTGGTGTGCCTTGGGTGACAGCAGCTGCTGGGGGTCACAGCTTGGACAAAGCACCACAGATTTGAGAGCTAAATGCTGAAAAGGCGTCTGGTTTCAATAAAACTGGAAACTGGGCCAAGTTTGGTCTGCACAAGTTTCTTCCAGGTACAGCACTGACGTCTTATCTGAGCAGCATCTTAGCTTTTCCATACCCTTGCATTAAAAGTCAAATAATATTTATGTGCATATACTTACAGCTTATGTGGCAATCTTCTTAAAAGACATTAACGTAATATCTTCATAGATGAGCCAGTAAGAATACTAAAATTGTAAATGACAGGGAACAATAAATCACAATATGACACTCTGAACATCCTTTAGGCTTTTTTTTTTGTATTGCAGGATCCAGAGGTTTTTTGTTGTTGGTTTTTTTTTTTTAAATCTGTATGTAACCTAAGACAACAGCAGTAAAAGAAAAAAGAGAAATGTCTGTCCAAAGCTCACATGTGAAAACAGGTTTTTCTATATAGTTTAGACTAAAAAAACAAGTCAGTCTACCTTCCCAAAAGGGCCAGACATAAAACCAACTTTATTTGTGGCTTCAGACATATTCAGCAACGTTCTGGATTAGTTTTAACCATTAGGTAATGCAAGATTCAAAAAACATTACCTCTTTTCATAAACCTTCACCTGAATAGTGCATTCATGTATTTCATGGATGCAGAACCCAAGAAATAAAAGTTTAATAAATTCTTGTATTCAATGACTGGATCAGAACATATGTCTTCTTGTCTTCTCTTAAGGAAATTAGGAGGTACATGCTCAGACCGAACACAAAACTCAACAGCTATTTTTATCCATTTCTTGCCTTCTTCCTCAAAGGTCATTTGGATAATGAGCATGATAAGCCAAATAAACTTTTTCAAAAATTGTTCAGCTCACTCTTTTTTGGGGTTCATTAGTGTTTAAAATCTCATTAATTTTTTTGAACTTTAAATGAGAAAAATAGATCTATTATGGCTTGCCCTCTGATACCCATAGGTTTTGCTAAGTGAAAAAATCCACTGTCAGGTATCAGAGAGTCAGTGTGACTTGCAGGCAAAGGGAGAAACCCCTTAGCTCATCAGGTTTACACTTGCACTTTTGGTCTCAGTAACGCAGGTAGCTCCCCCTCAGAAGACCTTGCTGGCTTCTGGGAGGTTTCCCTTGCAGTGGTTTCCCCATTATTGCCCCACAGAGAAATGACTAGGGCTTGTTACAGGCGGGGAAAGTTTTCCTGCTAGCCTCAAGATCTGCTGGTGCAGACCTTTGCTTTCACAGAGCCTGGCACTCATTTTGGATAAGACGTGTGACAATGTGAAGTAGAAAATGTATTTGGTGCCAAAGATGATATGCCACTGAAAAGCAGCTGAATCCTTTCCTTCGCTAGTTGTCTGTCAGTCCATACCTTGCGGTCTGAAGCTGCAAGGGCAGCTGCTAAGTCTGGAGCTGCAGTGACACGAAACTTTGGGCATTACTCAGCGCTAAGAGCTACAGGAGCAAAAGTTGAGAGCAACAGTGTGCACCATACCCAGCTCTAAAAACTGCCACAGTAATTAACCCTTGCTTCATTCTTCTTTCCTGGCTAGAACCACAAACCCATCAGTTAGGCAGGGGATTATTGGGTCCCCCTCTTGCTCCCTACTCCTCCCCAAGTGGACAGGGAGAGGCTGTGACCATCCAGCACTAGGAAAGAGGTGCTGGGATCAGGGAAAATAGTTCTGGTAGCAAAACAATGTGGGACAAGGATGGGCTTGCCTCGTTAGTACAATGAAAGACTTACTATATATTACTGTAATGAGATTTTGTTGACAGATTAGTTTGGTGCTGTTGAACCTCAGGCACCCTCTGCCTCTCTGTGTCTCCCATGCTTTTTATTGTGTTCTTTCTCAAGGCCTCCCTTTTGGAGGGTGGGGGGAGGATGGGGCAGAGGCGCAAGAGGAGGGCGGTCTGCCACATCCACCCTTCCTTAGCAGGAATGTCATCAGAGGGCGATTTGGGTGCAGGAACCCGAGGATCTGGCAGGACTGGGATGCAGTGATCGGTCATGCACAGGGGACACAGAGATCATAACAGAAAAGTCACCCAGGTCCTCTTCAGTACCAGCACTAGGACAGATAAAGCGAAGGGCAGTTCCTCTTTGTCAACTCTGCTGAATTAGTCCAGCCAACACGCTGTCTACCAGGAGGAATACACGCCATGCAAAAGGTCAGATGCTTCTGTGATTTGTATCGGTGCAAACTAGAGCTGTGTAATGGCAAAAAAATGGCAGTACTTTGAATTTGTAGTGATGGGCCTTAGGTCAGGATGAGACCCACAGGTCTGAAAAGGGTAGAAAGGGAAAAATATGCACAGAGCAGAATGTGATGGCAGAATGGAGTGTTTCTAAACAAAAAGAGAGAATGAGAGGATATACTGCACCAGGATAATGCATCAGCAACTTTGGAAATCCGAAAGTGGAAATGGTTAAATTATTTTAGTGCTCTTTCTGGTCTGTTTGAGTATCATGAATATTATAATCAAGAGATTGATAATTTGGATATCTTAGCAGAACAGAAATACACAGTCCCCAAAAAGTGTTAGATTGTATCAGCGTGGAAATCCCACTAACAGGAAATTTCAAAGATCTCCAGACAGATCTTTAACTGCTTCTGTGGCAGTTACGGTGCTCTCTTCTTCAAGATTACATTTTGTTATTTCATTTTTTAAAAATATCCCTGCTAATAATTAACAAAGATCTGTATCTGAGAAAACGATCTCATTTGCCTGTTAGGTAGGAGGAGATCAAAACTTTGCACAGTGACAGTCCCAGGGGACAAAGGGTGGCAGCTCCGCTGCTCCACAGTGTCTCATCAAGCTAATTCACAGTGTCACTGGCAGCAGGAACCCACAGGTGCTAAATACAACCTCTACTGGGCGCTTTGTGACTGAGCCTGTCCTCGACAGATTTTCCTGAACAACCTTGCCGAGAAAGGGAGTTTACAAACACAGTATTCAAAATGACTGCTGTTCAAACTAAACCAAGCGATTAATAAAACAGCCCACTCCCTAATCAAGAAGACTAAAAGCAAAGATACCGTCAGGCTCCCTGTATGTCTTATGCTAGGGAACTTACTACTCCACCAGCGGTGGATTTCTTATTGTTGCTGTGAAAGGTAGCAGATATGGGAAGATTATCAGAATTTCATCCATAAGTGTTAATAATTATACCTCTACTGAGAAAGAATATAGTGAGGGGGGAAAAAAAGCCAAGTCCTCAAAATAGACATTTTTTCCAAGCCACAAATGGCAGCTCAGCTTTCCTTTTAATAAGCATTCTGAGCCGAATTGCCAATGCTGCTGTTGCAAATTTCTTCCAAATTTCTTCTGCAAATTTTACTCAATTTTTAGCCTACCAAAATCATATTCACCTCAGTTGTAGTTTTATTGGCATTGGAAGTGAATGAAAAACCTGAGCAAGGACTTTGGAATGTGGTTGAGATATTATATGTCTTTGCATGTGTGTTTATTCATTTTTAAACATTATTATTTATACCCTCTGGAAGCAAGAGAAAAAAAAAAAGAGGGGATGTACTATAGGTTAGTTTAACAAAACAACAATGATTTGCATTGCTGCTGACAACTATCTTCACTCTCCAGCACTGAGAAGTGCCAGATGGTGAATTTGGAACAGTTAGCAGCAGAAAATGAGACCATCCCAGGTTCAGGGAGTCTCTGAAAGGAGGATTTGGAAGCTGGAACTCCACATAAGGATACAATCCAGAAGCAGATCTCACTTTTATTGAAGAGGTGGCTGCGGGTAGCGTGCCGTGCATTAAAAGTGCTTTAAGGTCTCTGTTCTATTATTTGTCTCCATTCAGCTTCTGAAAAGAAGGAGGAAAAATCTCTTCTGAATGCATATATATAGGAGATTTTGAAGAAGACACTGACAACATGGAAGTCAGCTTAATAAGTAGGAACACGTAGCATTGCAAGCAGGAACCTGGAGCAGAGTTCAGATTCAATGTTTTTGGGAAAGACTTAGTGAGTATATTGGTTATAGATGCTGCCAAAACAAGCGTCTTCCACTGACTGATGCTACCTGGTGGGATTTCACACCTACACATTTTAACGGGAAGGAGTGGTCACACATCTGGCCAGCCGGAGTGGGGTTAGAGTGACCAGCTGGGAGGCTGGCCTGAGAGATCCTTGTTTCTTTCTCTTTTCTTAACGGACTTGACACTGATAGAAGACAAAAGCGGTGGTGTGTGGTATTCATGTCCCACAACTTTGGATAGCTAGCTGGTTATCTGGGAGCCCCCTATTTCCCCTAACACTGAGAGGCAGACATATGAACTGGGTCAGTCACTCCGTCTTAAGATGTGTGTCTAAGACACACTGGGTAAATCCCACCTTTTAGAGTACATGTTTTTTCTTGACTACACTGAGTCCTGCACACCAAGCCTTTAGGTGAGATATGAGTGCCTAAACAGACACATCATGTCATCGTAGGCATGTGGTGTCCCACCTGGCCCCTTACTGCCTCCCCAGAAGGGCACAAGTCTCTTGCAGATCACCTGCTTGGGCTCTCTTTTAAAAATGTCCTGAATCCCTCTGGGCACATCTACAGTGGTGCCAGGCACCTGAATTGCTCTCCTAATAGGGGAGCAATTACCAGGTAAAACCAAATCCATTTTGCGTTACCAAAAAAATTTTGCATTAGAAGAAAGACAGTAATACATAACATATCAGAGCAAAGGTCCATTGAACACACTATGCTTTCTCCAACCGTGGTAGTTAAATGCATGCTTAAAGAAGAGAAAGAACAAGACAGGCATGTATGAAACTTCCCATTAGTAATCTCCCATCTTCAAACTATTTTCAGTTTGGGAGTTCTGAATTAAGGTGTGGTGTCTGTGTATTTAATAATCTTCACTGGGTTTCTCTTCCAAGAATATGTTCAGTCTGCCCTTGAACTCAAACTGACTTTTACCAAAAACAGAAGAAAAAAAGACAAACATCCTGCCTTCCCCAACCACCTAGAAGTACAGAAATGTATCAAAAAATAGAGAAAGTCCTCAAAGACCATGCGATCATTACTGGCTTAGTAAAGATAAACAGAGTGACAGAGCAGAAATAATTTCAAAATATTTTCAGCTAAAAATGGTGTTGGGACAGGTTACAGGTAAGGCTCGTAAACATCCACTGATTCTCAAATGATCCCATGAAGGCCTAAGACTATGTTAGTACTTGGTCTAGAAAATATTGGCCTTTTTTCAAGTTCTGAAGAGCTATAAGGAATTATGTCAAGATTTTTTTTTATCCATGTTAAGCAATGAAAAGAAGTCATTGCACTATAGATGGAAAATCAGATTCCTCAAACATCCTGGATGCCTCCATGCTAACTCTTCATTAAAAAAACACACCTTCAAAGTAATTTTTCATTATTGCTCTTTACACTAGTACATTCTGCTTCTCTTTGTTTCTCCTGTTGATCCCAAATTTAAATTGCATTCTTCCAAAACTCATCCATGACTACAAATTTTACAACTGTATTTATACCTCCTTATTGTTTCATAGGTTTATCTATTAAATAAATATAGATTTGAAAACATATCTTTTGTAGAATATAAATATTTATTTGTAAAACCAGAAATGTAATTTCTGAGATAGGCAATTATGTTGATATGGAAATCCTACACAGCAAGTACATTTGAATGAAGGGTGGGAGAACATCTCAGTAGCATAAGGCAAAACATATTATAGGAGTTATGATTATTTAAAAACCACATGTAATAAACTCAGGAAATTCATAGTGAACATGGGAACAGGCTGTAGAGAAGTGCAGAGGTAGAGAAATCAAACAACCTGACAATGATCTCAGGGGACAATGATTTTGCCTTTTTTTTTCCTCTTTTTGATGTCACCAAAGGGCAGAATAGAAGTTGTGAAGGATGTAAATAATTACAAGGGAAGATGGGAAATTAATTACTTGGACAGAAAAAGTAACATTGGAGTCCTGCTAAGAAACTGTTATTTACCTATTGCCTTATGATATAGTTGAAGATACAAGAGGCCTAGAGTAAACTGCAGTATCTCTCTAGAGGCTGCTGTTGTTCCTAGTATCAGAAACGTTATTTCAATGTTATCTGGCCTGACTTTGATGCCACTAACGGTTGTGCAAAGCCAAAATAACTCCTCTGGAACCTCTGCACATACTCTTTGAACGCCAGGGGTATAACAAAGTGAGACACGTGCCTGGGGACCTTCCACAAGACTAGGTTTTGGGTCTCCAGTGCCGAGGACATCAGAGGATACTGAACAGAATAGCAGTAGGAACTAGAAAGACTTTGGTAGATGTTTTCATAAGTTTACTGAGTTCAGGTGCGGTCTCTGAGGAAAAAGGATGACTAATACATAATGCCATAACTTTAAATGTGAACCTATAGAGACATAGTAGGAAACTACACACTAGTCAGTTTGACATGAGTTGTGAGCAAAAGCCTTTGAAACTCTTTTAAGAGTCAAAAGGGAGAACATTTGGAAAATCACAGATTAACTGAAAATAGCCAGTGTGGCTTCAGGAAGGGGAGGTCACCATGGCTCACTAGCAGAGGGGAATTCTTTGCGGATGTTACTGCTGTGCTAGGCAAGGGGCTACGGCGCGCCATCGCCGGGTCTGGGTGTTTCTCAAAGCAATCTGACAAGCTCCACAGCAGTAATTAATGGGCAAGGTGAGGCGTTTATGGAATTGGAGGAGACTCGTCACATTCGGTCTGAGTATGGGCTAAAGGAGAGACTACAAAAGATGACCTAAAATGGAAAATTTTAAACATGAAAAGTAAAAGAGGGCTACAAAGTACTGCAGGAACTTGAGCTGGCTTGAATAAAGTAAAAAGAAAAAAAAGAAGAAAAACACAAAAATGAGAGAGGAAGGCTTGTTATTGATTCAGCAGACGGTGACCAAGATCACCACATCACTTTCTTTACAACACTCTGCAGTGATATGGGATAGCACCACGTTGCCAAGGATTTCAAAGTCCTTGGCAAATAATAAGCCCCTTAATGCACTGTAAATTAGGTAAGGATTGCAATGGCCTTTTTACACAAGAAGGAAAACAGAAGCACCACAATATTAATGGCTTGCCCAAGCTCACACCTTTTACCTCAGCTGTCTGGTACACCAGCAGTGCTTGCAGGAGAAAGGCAAAACCTGGGAGTAGGACCCTGGCAGGCAAATAAAAGGGAAAATGTTTTTTCAATACCTTGTTTTAAAATAAACATGCTTCAAATTTGGAGGGCAAATCTTGTGAGACAAGGAAAAGATGCTGATTGATCTTCCCTGGGGATCTGTCCATTGAAGCCTACCCTCTGCCCTCCCTGGCGAGGTCTGGCAAGGTCCCAAGTGCTGGGAGCTCTCAGGCACCCGAGCGAGATTCGGGGTGACTGGTGACTTCTTCCAGGGTCAACCTCGCAGCAAAAGGATTTTCAAAAATCACCACCCTTTATCTCCTGGTATAAACATATCGTATCCACCCGAGGTTTCAAAGGTGCAGATGGAAAAAATGCCACAGTGCAATTGCACCTCACCTAATTGCCAGTCAGGAAACTCAACAGAAAGCTGCTCATGCCGCACAAAAATGTGCTGGAGGAAGGCCCACAAACACGTGTTGCTGTTATCACCGTATGCTGACAGCACTAATAATAAAACCCCTTTTTGTTTTATTAGTAACCTTCTGCTGTCACTGAGTGCCATGATTCCCAGCTGCTGCCGCATGGACCATTGCTCTGGGAGCCATGCCGGTGGGTAGGTGCAGGAGGGAGGCTGCAACCCTGCCAGTGGTTTTTTTCGGAAAAGTCCAGGTGCCTAAAGCCCAGCTCTGTCCCTGGGAGAGACCATGGTCCTGGAGCGCCGTCCAACTGCCACGAGACCAAGCAGCTCTGTCCCAGGCACAGAGATGCTGGGGCCGCTCAGCCTCCTGCACTATGTTAAACCTCCCCTCAAAGTAATGAATCACAGAGCCACAGATTTCACTGTGCAACCTTTTCCAGGCTTCTCCTGCTGTTGACGGGAACTATAAAGGCCAGGACTTTCCGCTGACTGCCTGTGGGTTTCAAGGCCTCTTTTTCCTTTCCTTTTCTGGTGCTTCTTTGCCCTGTCTTACATATTCTAATTAGCTTTCCTGGAGGAGTTTTACAAGATGAAGATAAGAAGCAGCTTATCCTAGGCAGTTGTTTGTCTTCACATTTTCCCTCAGAAAAAAAGAAAAGGACTTTCAAGGACTGAGTTTCCTATCTGAACCGTTATTTGAGGGGCTAGAGGACAGAAATGCTCTGGGCGGTCAAGCAGGGAACTTTAAAAGGAATTCATCCAAAATGCAATAAAGCAAATATTTGCAGGGATTTTTGAGGAATTCCAGCATAACCCATTCCTCCTTTTTTATTAGCTTCACCAGTGCTTGATGGGGCAGCTACATTCTCCAGGTGACTGACAAAAGCCACTTTTATACCATTATTTAAGAAGCAACTTATGTGGCTGCATGACTGTGTTACCCCACCAGAGAGGAGCTTTTTGAGCCATGCCTTGAGCTGCCATTTCCTTTTCCCAATCTCACTTTTTTGGGAAGAGAAATATTTGCTTTCCTTCAACAACTAGCTTTTGGAGTCAGCCAAATGTAGCTGGGAGACAGCATGATAAATATTGTTAAGCCACAGGCTAATTTTTTATTAAAAGAATGTGACCTGTGTCTCTCCTTTAACAGATATCCTGGCACTTACTAGCTCTGTATCCTGTGAGCTTGATTTCACAGTCTACAGCTTGGCCCACAAATTGCCAAAACTGAACTTGGCCTCCCCTCATACATTCATTGCAGTCCTGGTTCTAGTGTCATGACGGAGGCCAAGCTTGCACACCTTACTGAAGTGGCTTTCAAGCTTAGGAAAAACTGTGGAACTCCCTCCTGCAGCATGTTGTAGAAGTTAAAATATCAAAGGGCTTTAAAGTACAATTAAACAAATTATTGGAAGTCCACAAGGGGCTATTAAAAAGGAAGATACAGACATAACCTCTAGTTCAAAAAGTGCCTAGGCTGCAGACTGCCAGAAAGGAGGCAGAAATATCGGGCAAGTATCACTGTAAGATAGCCCTGTTTTTATGCTAGGATATCCTTTTTGGTGAAGCAATGATGCAGCGTCCACTAAAGAGCTAAGTAACCTAGCAGATGTTGAATGCAAAGTTGAACCCCAAGAGGAGGAAGCCATTTTTCACAACACTGAGCTAGAGCACATATATTTTATTCTGCATATGTCCCTCTTGTCATCTCTTTTTTTGAGTTTTGTTTTGATATGTGCCACTGGTGTTCAGCTTATAGAAGCCACCCCAAGAATGAGAGAAAAAGCAGGCACAGGAACAGATGAGAGGACTACAATGTCTGCCAAGGTGCAAGGCTGTATATTCAGAGAAGGTTTCTATATGAGGAGGAATGGGAGATCTAGGAGGGGGTTTTAAGATGGACTGGGGATTGGGTGACAGAGAATTTTGAGGTGTGAGGATGGGGTTTGGAAGCATTGGGGTTGGTGAAAAGAAAGGATATTTGGTTATTGGGTGGGAGGATAATGAAGGAATGAGGGGTAATATGGGCACACTCTCCCTTCTGTCCACATTACCATTTCTAATCACGGTCAACTTTCTGAAGGGAAGAGAACTAAGTTTCCTTCTTCCCATATTCTCTTTCTCACACACACACACACATGCAAACAAATGCACATGCCCCTGACTGTCCAGTACCTACCCCTCCTTCCTATTTTTACTACTGGGAACACAGTATCAGATTTTTATTCTATTGATAAAGTTTGGGAGATTAAGAATGTCTTCACTTCCAGTCATGATCTTGACACACTTCAAAGCACTCTGATTGTTCAGCAGCTTCCAACAAGGGAGAAAAACAACAGACTCCATGGCTCGCTCTTTCCCCCATCCCAACTCATCCTGTCTCTCACCTTAACAAGGGGAATGCGTATTTGACTCTCTATCTCTGCTCCTTCTTAAGTAACAGATAAAGTCTTCAGTCCATGAGAAGAGGCTCTTCTTTTTAGGTCCCAAGGTTCCAGACTGAAGATCTGGGAATGCCCCAATCAGAAGCTATGTTCTGGACACAGCATCCCAGAAGATAATCAATGAATCTGGACTATGTTGTGTCTCCTGGGAGAGAGACTTGTAACAGTTTTGGGGTAAGTAGCAAGAGCACAGTTTTTCAAAGATATCACAGGGGAAGATACTTGCCTAACACATGGCTGACCAGAATAATTGCGTATGTTCAAAGAACTAGAGGAAGAACTTAGATAAACCAGGTGCCAGACTACACAGGCAAACACTATTTTAGTATAAATAATATTAACCAGAGCACTTTCTCTGCATTATTGTGGATTTTGTAAAAGTTGTACGTGGTTTTATAAAGGGAAAATAAAAAAAACCCCAACAATCAACTTTAGGAAAGTTTTATGAAGTACTACATACTTACTGGGATTGCTTATTTGCATGTACTTCCTTGGAGGGAGAGGAAATTATTATAATATTTCTGTAGCTCAGGAAAAAATATGGAGTATATACTTTGAGATATTTACTATGAATTTAAGGTCACCATCAAATTTTCGTTACATACAATATCTCTCTCTCTCTCTCTATTTATATATATTTTGCTAGTCCTTGTAGTATATGCATGTATACCAAGTCTACAGCAAAATAGGACCCAAATGCCTTGAAACACAAGAAAAAAGCCAAAGCCGGAAACTGTTCCAAACCACACCTCAGCCAAAAATCTACATCCAAACAGCCCCTGAAATGTGAGGAACTAAGTAGTTTAGGCCTGTTTCCACTGCTATGAAATTTATCCTTCATTATTAGCTGCCATACAGGTGCTTTAATTTCTGTCCAAGTCTCCTATCGACAAAGCAGACAACAAATGTGGTAAGTTCTGTATCAGATTCTCCTCTCCTTGTTGCTATGCATCTTTCTTGTGTGCTGCTGACATAATGCCATTTAATTAACTAGAAACACTGCTGGCTTTTTTCCTTTCTTTTTTCCTTTTCAAGAAAATGGATGTGTGATCAATGTTCTTGTAGGAAATGGTTGCATGGTTTTGAACATATAATATTTTCTCCAGAATCAAATCAATAGTTTTTCATGGGTTGTGTTTTTTGGGTTTGGGGTTTGGCAGGGTTTTTTTGACTAAGTCAAAAATTTTTGTTCAGCATTACTGGAAGAGGTGAGAGTATAACTGACCTCTCAATAATTGAAAAGGATTAGGAAAGGAATAGAGGGAATCAATACGGCAATTAATATTCATAATACAGAATGCTGTTCTGGGCTATCTGTCCTTTCCTTTCCTTGGCCCTCCATTCAAAAAAGGATCCAGAAAACAAATTAAAAAAAGCTGAGGATGGTCAGAAATATGGAGTGGCTTCCAGACAGAGAGGGATTCGATAGACTAGGATTCTTCATCTCTGAGGGGAGATGACTGTGAGAGGCTATGACAAAAACCAATAAAGTAATGGATAGTGTGTTTATTAACTGCTGTTCTCCGGTTATTGCAGTAAAAGGTAAGAGCCACCCATTGAAATTGGCCAGTGAAGGCACCTGATGAAAAACAGGTTGAAAGCAAAGCAGAGGAAGTACTTTGCATTTCGCCCTGACTTACACCAAGCTACTTACGCTGGGGCCTCCACTGTGCCCCTAATTCCCTCTCTCCCTTCATGAATTTTTTTCCTTCATATTCTACATTCTTTTGCACATACTGAGTCTACTTGTGACTTCTTCCCTCCACCATGGACTATGGTCATCTTCTCCTACCTGTACACCCCCTTGCTAATTGGACTGTCTCCCAGGCTATTGCCTTGTTTCACATCCTACTTCACACTACGTTCCCACCAAACCATGTCAGCCATGCTTTATGCAAAAACGCTGTGGAAGTTTTTGACAGACCAACCCTAGGTCTTCCACATTTTGCTCCAGATAGTTCCTAGGGGTTTTCAGAGTAACCAAGGAAGTTTGCCACACAGTTGGGCTTGAGCCAGAATGACTCTGCTGGGTGAT
>VYZV01017295.1:12422-69141 GCA_013401275.1 Pandion haliaetus | reverse complement strand
CCTGGGTCGCGCCTGCGCGCTGCCTCCCTGCCCCCGTACTACCCTCACGCTGTGCCGGCGCCGTCCGTCGGGAGGGTGAGCGGGTTGGGGGTGGGGGGGTGTGTGAGAATATCTGTGAAAGGTAAAACACGTCAGAGATATTAAAAAATCAGGCTGTTCTTTAAAATGATGGTTTATAACTTGCGTTATGGTCGCACTGGGGACCAGGTCAGCAGTAGGCCCCGGGGCGTGCGGCTGTCACCTGAGGTGGATTCTGCTGGGGTGAGCCCCAGCTCTGAAGGAAAAGGCTAAAATCAAGACTCCTCTTTAAGCAGGTAGCCTTGGAAATTGCAGCATGTCTGGTGCAACACCACTACTCTGGAGGGTTGTAGCAAAAAGCATATTTCGCCCTAGCACTGGGGATTTTTCCGTGGGAAAAAAATGCCATTTTTTTGAGATGCAGCGGTCACCTCTTGCTGAGGGAGGGGTTGGTATCAGTACTGTCACCTCCCAAGGTGACGTTAATCTGGACGCTGAATCTTGACAGCTTGAGAGTTTTCATCGTTTCCCCAAGTTACATAGTATATACCCTTAGAGGTGATTGGATTTTGGCAGTAGTGTTTTCTACCACAGGAAAAGTGGAAATTAACTAAAAAAATAATTTAAAAAGTTCTACTTTAGACTTACTGGGACCTTCTCTTTGGAGCGGCTACTTTTTGAGAGGAAATTCTGGAAGTGAATTTCTGTTTTTCACTTTTTCATAGTGGCTCTTGCTTGCCCCCATGCAGGAGCAAGTATAATTTCCTCCCTGGGATATATAAAAGGGTATAAGAAAACTGGCCACAGGCAAGAGAAGTCATCCGTGCGGGGAAGTCAAGGAGAAGCTGCCTGCAAAGGTGCATTTATTCTTGTGGTTACCAACTGTGAAAATGAAAACGTCAGTACTTTTATTGACGTGGATACATGCATGTGAACGCAATGAATGCTGCACCAAAGGAGAGCGGTGGAGTGCCTCTCTCCTGTGCACACCTGGCCAAGCACTGGGAACTGCAGCCACGCTTTCATTCACAGGGTGCGTAGGGATGGCATTTGGTTACCAGCTGTTTCTCCAAAAGAGAAAAAGGAGGTTGGGTTAGGGTCACAGTCCCACTGACCCACCTCCTGGAGCAGCCAGCAGAGCTGAAGGGGTGGAGAAAGCCAGAGATGGTATGGCCTCTTCAAGGCCCATGGTGAATCTCATCTGCCATCTGTCGCCCTGCAGCTTGGCTTTGTTCAGTGGCGGCGGAGCTCCTCAGTCCTTACCACACTGAGCAGTTGTTATCTCTCATCCCTGTCAGCTCTACAGAAACAAAGCGCCTCTGGAGTGAACAATTTTCATTCCCCACATATAATTATTTGTCAATTAAACTCAAGGAGCAGGGCCACCTATAAAATATCGTCCACTTATACTTGGAAACTGGTTGATGTAAATCCAACTCCCTTGACTCCCTAAATCTATCTGCTGCTATGCCTGCTGTGAAAAAATCCTAAATGCTTTTGCAGTCTGGAGCATGTTTGCAATGACATGAGAGTTCATACAGTCCATGGTTTCAGTGTGAGGTTACAAAACTGTTCTTACAAATTGCTGAATGGAGATCTAGGTATATGTGGAGTCCAGCATTTAATGAGAAGGGCCACGTTGTGTCCCTCTTGGATCTTTAGAGCGGTCAGCCCTTAGAAAGTAGTGGCTGCCCCTTCAAGATGGAATATTTTTGCACCACTTTCAGGTGTATTTCCCAACCATCCTGCTGCTGCCAAGGAGTTTACCTGGGCTTGCTTGTTGGTGTGAGACTCTTCTACAGAGATGCCTGAGTGACCAGTTTCTAGACTGATTGTATAGCTTGGTGCGAGTGCACGTAGTTACTGCTTGGGATGCTTTGAAGAAAATGTACTTCCACGGTGGGCATGGCTAATGTGTCCCAGAAAGATTCCTTCTAGTGGGAGGATTGCCACTTCCGCTCGAATGGCAGGAGTCTGGGTTTGCCAGTTCAAAATCAGTTTTTAGTACTAGCCAAGGTGAGATAAATTGGGCAGAAGTTACTTACATGCTCAACCCTTTGCATCCCCATCCCTCTGTCAAGAGTTTATTAAGACAGAGGTGGAGGGAAATGCAAGAAAACCATGTTTAATCTACTTATCCCAAGATTAACTCCAAAGGGCTTCTCTTTCTATCTCTGCATTTAGTTGACAGACTGTAGATACTTACCTAATACATGCAAACTACTAATCCATGATGCTTCGCTAAGCCCTCTGTGGATCTTTAGTCTCTTGTGTGGCAGGAATGTCCTTTTTGAGCCCAGCTGGGCAACATTCAACTCTGGGAACTTGTTCAAATTGTGAACCTGATTACACGTATACTCGTGTAACTTGCTGTTTATGCTCTATGCAATCACAGAATCGGGATGTGTTGCCTGCAGTGCATTACCTGCTTTTGTTTTGAGAGTTAGGTAATGAGGGTAAGCATATAATTCAGGATGATAAAAGCTTTGGAGTGCTGTCTTTTGGGGGATGGTCTGACATTAAGAAAATGGTGCTTCTGTGTGGGCCTTGAGGTTTCTGAAATGAAAAATCACTAAATGCAAAATAAGGAAACCAGGTTGAGCCTGCCATGTGCATGGGTCAGGGGACAGCCTGAGGGGCACATCTGTAGTATATGCAAATTCTTGAGCACAAACCTAAGGCTGAGCTTCAGTCCAAATGTGCTGATTGCTTACATTACCAGCTTACATGCAGACAGTCCTGCAGTGAGATTTGGGGTGTCCTTTTGTAATCAGAGGTGGGATTTGTAGATAGCATGAGTTCAGATTGCTGGTATAGATAGTGTGAAAAACAGTTGCTTGAGGAACAGGTATCCCAGTGGCAGTGATGGAGATGTATGGACCTCCAGCTCACTGCCTCATAGATGCAGATGAGAACAGGGTGGCAAGGATGGCAGTACTGGGTCAGACCAAAGGTCCATTGAGCCTGATGGCTTCACTGTACCAGTGGCCAATGATAGATGCTTACAGAAGAGGAGAAAGACAGGGCAAATATGCAGAGATGCTTCCCTGATGAAGTCTCCTGACCTGGAATGAGCTGAAGGCGGTATCTTAGGCTTAGACATGCAAGAAACTTATGCAGGAGAAGAGGGCAGGACTTCATGGAGGATGTAGCAGGATCTGCTGCCATGCAACAGAACAAGCTAACCTGCAGCAGAGCGGGTAGGACTCCATGAGTCAGAAGACAAAACAAATGGTTAGAGAAGAGTTAAAACTTCTCAGGATGCCATAATCTTCTGAAGAGATGCCAAAGTTTTTCAGGGTTTTCCCTAAACAGACATAAAAGAGTAGATTTGGTTTTGAATTCTTCTTCTAAAGTTATTCTTCTTCTAAATGATTTTCTGTTCTCTTTCCCCTGTGCTTTTCTTCCTTGGGCTGTTAAGTATTTTGGCTGAAGTTCTGGGGCACCTGTGCCAAAAGGGACAGCAATCACCAGTGTTCATCCAGGGACTGAGTGGTTGGGTGGCAGAGTTTGAGGATGCTAGACAGCATCCACATGCAGAGAACATTCCTCAGAGCCTAACCAGGGGCACTATCTGGATTCTCTTTAGACCCAGGGAAGTTTAGGAACACCCAGGTCCAGTGTTCAATAAAGACTTGAGTTTTTGGCTAGGGAGAGCACTGGAGAAAGGTGGCTTGACAGAAAGCTTTGTGTTTCAGAAGCTGAGCAGTGTGTGTTTGAAAAAAAAAGAAAATGTATGTTAAAAATGCAGAGAATTCAGCAGTATTTTAACTCGGTTCCAGTTAAGTAATTTCTAGATATTTTATGGCATGTGCGTGCTTTTTGACATAGAATTTGTTTTGCATTGATCTTTTTCATCACTCTTGAAAGGCTTGAGGCTGATATATCCATGCTTTCTTAAATGCAAACACATAAATTTTATTTTAAAAAGCTAATAATAAGAACAACTATTTAATTGCACCTACTTTTCTTCAAATGTGGAGCAAGCACACTCCATTTCATAGACCACATATGCTAGCTACCTAAGGGTTGTCAATTATGTTACGCTATAAAAGGCACAGCACTTAGGGGGCTGTCAATCAAAACTGTTGTGAGAGAAGTTTCAAGAATCATTATTCCAACAGTATTTATCAAATACAAAAATAAAATTTACATGACAACACCAAATACAGAGGTATCATATTTAATTTTATAGTGAAAGTGGTTTGGATTGAGCACAGAATTAGTAAAGGTGAATCAAAAATAGCCAGAGATCTTTGCTTGTAAAGCAGTGCCCCTTGTTTCATTCCTACAGCTTTCCTTCTCCATGAAAGAAGGTGTTACCCAGATCTTCACTGCACTTTGGATCACAGCCCCACATCTGTTTCATCTTTTCTTCACAGTCTGAGGGTTGTCATTTGGGATTTTTTTCCCACAGCTTATGGGTATCGTTGAGCACTGCAAGGCATTTTGGAGAGCATTCTTTTCTGCAGTATTATGTTCCAGCTCTGCCATAATTTATGTGCTCGAGTAGCCCCCATTGAATTTACAAACAGTTCTCAGGAAGAAAGAGAACTTGTATGGATGTAATTTGGAGGCATCTGAAGATAGTTTTATTCCACATGGATGCCAGAGTCAGCCCAAAGAGATCCAAATGCAGTGTCTGGGCCTATTTTTAGTTGGCAAGTGCTTTTAGACTATGTAATGTGTCTTTGTCATTTGTCTACCATACGCTTTGCCTCCATATGTTTATCACTGTTGCTATTGCTGATTCAGTATTTCAATAATAGCATCATTTGGAGCTGTTCTTTAGACTAGGGTTTGCATCAGACTTTTTTGTCTCTATATAATTAGACTAATGTCATTACTGATCCTAGCAGCAACTTTGAGTCGGAACTGACATATATCCAGAAGCTGTGCCTATACTGCTAAATAAAAGAGGCCTAAGGACTGGCCTAGAGACTAAGTGACCTTGATCAAGTCACGTCAGCACTGATTAGGGCCACCTTCCCTGTACACCAGAGCTGCTTGGAACAGCCCAAAATAGAACCAGAAATACAAATAATCTCCCCCATCCATAGACACAGAGCAGTAGTAGTTTTATCTCTTCATCACACAGAAGGAAATTTATTGCTATTTCCATTACTGAACCTGTTCAGATTTATAAACTTTTCATTATTGATTTTTCTAAGTACTGGAGACATACATATATTCAGAATAAATGGAAAAAAACAGTAGTTTTTAAAATTGTATATGCTTCCCAAGATTCATTTATAGATAGGGAGTAGACACTGTAAGTCCTGTCTACCTCACCAGATAACCAGAAAATACAACTCAGAGCATGCCCTCCTGGGACAACGCAAGGGATTTGCCAATGTACATGTTATGGATGCTGCTGGAGGTTGTGAACTCCATCTGTATCTTTGTCAGACTGCAAGCTCCATTTTGGTTTTAAGGCTGGGATGCGCCTTCCTGTGGCCTCACGTCTTTCCATCTGGATTAAAATTCATGCAGGGTGCATGACGGTCAATGACCAAGTGCTATCCCATAGAGTGCTGTGGTCCCAGACACTAAGTTACTCCTGCTGAGGAGACCACATTGTTGAGGATGTGGTCAGCTTGGCCACAAACTAATCTGGCATTAGAGACTGCATTCGCCTGCTGAAAGCTACATGGGACCTGAAAAGTTACAGAATAAAAGTGGTCCTCTCGGTGTCTTTGGACCTTGGGAAATGGCAGATCCATCTAGATGTTCTAGAGAGGACAAAATGGTTAATCGGAATTAAATTTCTTCTCCCCTCAAAATGAAAATTATGACCAAAATACCAGCCGATTCAGAGCTGAAAAGGAAGCTTTAACTTTATTTTAACAGGCTTTGGACCAGTCTCTGAAGTGATGAAGCACAAGAAAGTATGACTTAAAAGATTTCAGGTTTTAAAACATCTGTAGCAGCAGAAGCTTCTGAGTCATCAGGGCTTCCACAGAAAGTCTAAAGAAATACATATGATGCATCTTTCACAGAAATAACAAAGAAAGAGAGTGACAAATTGGATCTGGATTAAGAAAAAAAAAAGCACCAAGTAATGCTGTTACTTTCTGACCATTATTTTCAAATAGTAAAGAAAATAATGCGCAGTTTTCTGCTATAGAGCTCTTTACAGAAACAAGCAATTCATGTGCTTGTATTGAATCTATGTCAAGGCTATAAAGTGTCCAGCAAAACCAAGTATCTAACATAATACAGATGTCTTCCCCAGATGTTATGAGAAAAGAACTGATCATTCTTTTTGGCTTCTTTCTCTCTTATTGCAGCAACGAGGCACTACCTATGGTCTACCCTGTGGGTGCCAGTACCTGAAGACCCAGTCAGCGTGACACCTGGAAAAGATCCCTTCCTGTTGTTCTGCTGCACGAGTAGAAGAGCTTAGTGCTCTGTAATCCTGTGTGGGTACGACTGGAGGGGGAGGTAAGCACGGGAAGCTTCTTTAGCATTCAAACATCAGTGCAAGAGCTAACCTGAATGCAGAAGTAGTACTCTGCTCTAGGCTGGCACCTGGAAAATAGTTCTGCCTCCAGGTGTTTTATGCTAGCCTGGAGAACCTGTCAGCCATTGACCACTTTGGGCCAAGTTCCAACTGCAGGAAATAATCCTGAGGAGAAGAGTAGGAAGCGCTGGTGAACACTTTCTCTTCTCAACCATCTGACCTACAGGTAGAAAGGCAGCCTGTGTTTTGACATCTCTTGCTCTGCCGTCTTCAGCCATCAAAGAAAACACTTAAGAGGGCAAATGATGCAGTCTGGAGCTAACTCATGAAATAGCACGCATAATTAAGATTATTATAAGTATCGGTAGAAACTGTCTGAATCATCACCTCCTTACATGTGAGAATCTAATACTGCATGTCAGCCTAAATCTGAACATCTGCAGCAAGCAAATGTATTTCTCAGATTATGATAATTCTGTTTCAAAATAGGAGGCAAAACAGGGGAGAAAAAGTTTGCAGGTTTGGGGGGGAAAAGAGAAGGAATCTCCAACTTCTGTGCATGTAGTCACAAACTGGCTGATTTACTTACTTATTGATGACACAAGTCGTGTCATTTGTAATGTGCTGCCACAATCCAGCTGAACATGGTTGGCTGGCAGCAAATGATCCTGAACCTTGCAGAGGTAAGTAGGCTCCAGCTTATTTTAAAGGATGCGAGACATTTTGTCTCTTTGGCCAAGCTTTCTCAGTCATTTATAAAGTTACATGGAAAGGTCAATCTGTACTTAGATATACAATGTGATTAAAACAGATCACATTAAATTATTTCAGTTTTCTTAAATAAAAGCAAAGCAAAACGAAAAGGCTTGTTAAATATCTCTTGGGAGAGGACTTCACTGTCCCCTGGGATGTGATTGCTAGTTTTCCACTCTTATGGATACATTAAAAAGAATCAAACGAGTTTCATTAAGAGTTTCTGTTGGAATCTAGAGGTTATGAGCAAATATGGAAAGAAATATGTTTTTTTTATGCAAGGAACCTACAGAAAAAAATCTTTTTAGAGTGGGGATGTCAGGGAAAATGTGATACTATTCAAAATAAAAAACTACAGTTTCAGACACTAAAAAGGGGAGAGGAGTCAACTACATGTAACTCTTTTGTGGGATCAATAGGATAGACATTTTTTCTCTTTGCCTCTCTTCTGTATTTCTTTGTGACTCTCCTATAAGCACTCATTCCTCTACATTCCAAAAAGTCTAGCACTGAACCAGAACTTGAAGGTAAGTCTAACTTATTTGTCCACAATAGGTGATATCATTTGGTATTTTGCTCTTTCATATACTTCAGGGACAGCTCCATACCTTACTGATCCTGCCTTTACAGGCTTGACCTTACTGATCTGATTTGCCTGAGTCTGTGGAAGGTATGGCACTGATCTTGTGGCTGCTGTCTAGATAGCTTTTATATGCTCATTTTCCCTGGATTGTCATTCTGCTAAAATAGGAGAACAAAAGATGACCATGTGTTTAGCAGTTCTAACCAGCAACCAGGGACCAGCAACCGTTAAGAGCAGGACTTCAATCCCACTACAGGCAAATGTTGTTGCATGTGTGAGGGCTAAACAGTAGAATGATTATGAAAGGTTACTTTGGTTTTTAAAAGTGCTTTGCTGACAGACTGCCAGTGTGTTGCTCTTCAGGGGAAAAATGTTGCTTTTAGATGCATTTGTCATAAAAGGTCTGATTCTGAAAATGCTCGAAGAGATGAGTAACTTTACTCCTGCGAATAATATTTAAAGAGTTCTTTTCATGGTTAGGCATTTGGTTATTGTTCCTGCACTAGAAGTACTTTCTCTTGACATCTGAGTAAGTAAAGGATTGAGAGATAGAGCTGGCAGAGATACTCCTTACATGCCTGGATCTACCCTTTCCCCACCACTTTTCTTGGTAGGGCTATTATTCTTGTCTTAATATGGGCATTTTCCCTCCGATCTTGTCAAGGCTATTCCTTCATCTTGACCTGATAATGATATCTCTTACTCAAGCCGGTAGAGTGTTTTAAGAAATACAGATGTGTACTTAAGAAACCTTTCTGGTGAGGGGTTTGTCTCAGTGCCATTTCATCCAATGGACAACACACTGAAGAACATGAAATTAAATGAGGAATTATTTGGTAAAGTATACTCAGGATAGCGCTCAGGTCACTTTTTAAACACCTGATTGGAACCTGCAAACAGTTGGGCTCACAATGAGGACCAGGCTTGGGGAAACAAAATTTGTTTTGCCTTTTTCTGTTTTAAATTTTCTGCAAATGATATGTAGTTTAATTGTTACTTTAAATTGTTTATTTAGGTTTATTGAAAGAGGTTTTTACACTCTGCCAGCATATGATAGTCAAGCACCTTCTAATTATTTTGAGAATGTTCCCAAACACACATTGGTCTTCAGATTTTTTTCTCAGATTAATGCAAATATTTGATGTACAAAATAGGAATTGTTTTAAATTCTTAAGAGAAAGCAAATTTTCATCTTCTCATGTTCATGCTGAAAATTAGATGATAAATATTTTGCTCCTTCACTGCAGTAGTAGAACAAATCTGCCAAAATGAGTCACCGTATCTGAGTGAGTCTTCTTTCAAATCTTAGAGGACCCTCATGAATTCTCAAACCTTCTTTGCAATATTCGGTAAATCTCTCAGCTAACGTTTAGTTCTAGATGATGGTAATGTATGTGTTTTAGCTGTTAGAATCCATAGAACAGCTTGTCACTATCACTGCTTAATGGCACTGCTGTTACTGGTAGTGAATATGGTATTCAGAAACATGTAAAATTTAGGAATCTTCAGAAGTTAAGTTTAAGGTCACTAACAAAAATTAAAATAAATGTAGAGTGGAAGATTGTAACAAATTTGAACGTACATAGCACTGCATTTTTTGAGCCTGAAGTGTCCGAACTGTAAACAGAAACTGAAGAACAGTTATCTCCTCTGGGAAAAACAGATACTGTCAATGAAGGTAGAGAATAATTGATTGAACATATTTGCAAAAATGGGAGGATTCTGTTCTCTTGAAGTTTATTTTAGAACTGAGCCACAGCCAGGATTCTGCTGCCATATTTCTTTAAAGAGCTTCTTCCCTGGTGAACAAAGCTGTTGACATTAGTGGCACACTATTCAATGCCATACATCCCAAGAAGGGATTTCAAAACCAGGTCCTAAGCATTTCCAGGATCAATTTTAGGAATTTTTTCAGGCCAGAGACTTTCAGCTTACGGTAGAAGGTGGCAGCTCTGCCACACTGAGGGACCACCCTCAGGAGCCATGGAGATCAGCCTTTCCACCCATGACTGATGCCTGCCTGGTGAGCAGAGAGTCATCAGGTGCCTTGTCAGGGTGGCAAGCATACTAATGCTTAAATGTTAAGTCCCAGCTACCTTTTGTGGGTGCTGGCCAATAAATAGTGGATTTAAACTTTGAAGTTACGTATATGCAGCTTGCAGCCTCTTTGAACCCTACTAAAGATGTCTGAACAAGCTGACCCAAAAAGAGGAGCTGTAAAAAGGAGTGGGCAGGGAAGTATCTTCTTTCTACTTAAAAATATGCTCATTACATCGACATATATAGTGTTTGTTTATGCTAACAAAAGTAAGATCATATTCATAAATCAAAGACAAGACTAAAAAGAGTAATTAATAGTCTCTCTTTTGTACCTATTCTGTGCTTGCTTTATAATTTGTAGCAGATAGAAGCCAAATGTTTTCAAAGAATCAAAACCAATTTTATAAGATGGTTCATCTTCTCTAGATAACTTCTCCTTAGACTGCCAGTTATACTTATGATTTTAATCTATAAAAAATTACTTTTCTAATGTGATAATATTTTGAGTAGCTCCAAGTGAATCCACATTCTTGAGTATTCCTCCATATTCCATGTCTGAAGATTCTTCCTTTTAATACCACTATCTCATTGGTTTAGTTGTCTTTGGAAAAATCTAGAAACCCTTGTGCCACAGCAATATTCTCACTCTCTGCTAACAAGCTGTTATGGTCCTATTTGTGGTAGATTTTCTTGATTTAGATCAAAATCTGTTTTTTAAATTTATTTTATTGCAATGGCATATATAGTACATTATGAGTAATTCTAACAGAAACCAATAAAGATGTCTGGCTTTTTTATTAGTTAAGATTTAAAGAATATCTAAGTCAATATTTAAAGAAGTTAAGGTGAAGATATGGACATAAAAGAAACAGTACTGAGTGAAGTAGAACAGAGAAGAACGTTGACAGATAGGCTTTCTCTTAAGTGAGAATTCCAAATGTGCATTTAGGAGTAAAATTAAACAGATGATGGTTGGACAGAAGCCTATGGCAGAAAGGAAGCTATAGTGTGTGTCCAAAACAGCTAAATAAACAAGACTGAGAATAAAAGCTCTTATTCATAAAGGCACAGAAAGAATTTCTTAAATACGTCCTTAGGTTGCTTAACCGGACCTTCAAAGCATCTAATATCAAAAGTACAAAATACAGATGAATTATATTTAATTAAAAAGTGCAATCCAATGTTTCAAGTGGCAAGATTATCTTAAAATTTCCAACAATTATCTATTCTGGTCTTTTCTCAAGTAAATATCTAGAAAAACTTCTGAAGAAAACCCAGGAGAATAAGTATATTCAGAAAGTTAATTTCTTGAATAACTCATTTGCCAAGTAGGCTACCACTTAGAAGCTGCAGAGAAACCATTCTTTCTTGGAAAACATCTAATATGTTACTATTGCTGGGAGCAGTCCTGGTATGTCAGTGCCATTGTAACAGAGATAGCTCCTACCTCTTAAAAATAAATGAGAATAAAGTCAGACCAGTTGAATGAATGTATCTACAGAGAGAAGGCTTTTGTTTGAGAAGTTTTTATACATGTCAGCCCTGAAGGAAAAGTTCACAGACTAACCTGTTACGATGATTTCAGGAATTTCCTTGGGAATTTTTCTAAAAATTGAGTACACATTTTTTGAATGGTTACTGTAATGGTGGAATGGTTTATAGCAAGTGTTTTTGAAGCAAACAAATGCTTTCTCTTACTTTGGTACCAGAGAAGAATGGCTAGTGTTTGCATAATTCCATGTCAGAAGTACAAAAAGTGTGCAAAGCTAGGAAGTAGGTAATGCTACTGTTAAGTTGTGCAGGAAGGCACATCATGTGTACTTTGCACTTCACATTTTATGATGCCAAAAGTTAAATGCATAATATAAAATTTGCAGAAGCTGAACTATATGATAATTATGATAATTGGAGATATTTCTCTCCAGGGAGTGAGCTCTAATAGTTAAGGAGTGACTTGATGTTAAAATAAAAATCTCCCTATGCACTGATTAATTAAATAAAAGGAATCCAGGAGGTTTATTGCATAGTAGTAAGGCACATGATTTGTACTTTCTATGGGCCACAGTACATATTTATTAACAACCATATCTGTGTTTACTGGAAGTTAAGACTGCATCAGGACATACCCTCTCATTTGAAAATTACAACTGTGGAAATGAACACCTAAGTGGGAAGATGTATAACCTTTTTCATTTTCATATTGCCTATAACAGCAGCAATCGCATGCTCTGTGGTGCTTCCATTTCTATTTCTGGTAGCCACCAAAAGCAATACTTACCTCACTTTCATCAACAAATGTAACTCAGGCTAACAGCAGAACATGCAGACGAGGTATCGCTCTCCAGAGGCATGTCAGAGAGTGCCCTGGAGTTCTGAGGGTGAATGAAGTGGTCTGGCTCGTCATCCACCCTCTCAGTGTCTCCAGACCTTTGGGGAACAACGTCCCACATCTGGTCCTGAATTTCTGCAGAGGCCAAGTATGTCTTCAGTTGGCATGTGCTTGGGCTACGCTTGGTGGTAAGCAAAGCATCCTGGGGCCCTGTTCCGGCACTGAGGCCAACTGTCACAAAGTGGCTTGCAACTATATTAATAAAGCTCTTTAGCCTTCAGCAAAGGGCAGCTACATCCAAACCACCTGCTGGAAGTGGTGCCAGGGCTGTACTAATTCTTGAACTATGCTTGGCAAAGTCCTATTTGGCACAGACCAAAGCTGTGCCTGGAACTATTCTAACAGTGTAATTTTACAATATAGCTGATGGACTTCCCCTGCCCAGGAACTTTCCCTGACACTGTTTAATTTATTAGTATATAGCCCTAGAGACTGGCTCAATAACAGAGTCCCAAGAATCACTTGCATCACTGAAGCCAGTAGCAGCCTCCAGAACAGCGTAGCAGGTCTTGGGTGAACCGTTCTGTCAGGACTGTGTGCAGTGTAGCAAGGCACCGTGGCCCAACCTGACATTCCTTCAGCCCCAAGATGCAGCTGAGGTTTAAGGTGCCTGCTGCTCTGCTAGAGGATGAGTATTGGCAGAACCAAACCCACTGAGTGCGGTCCTGTGGTCTTCATGGCAAAGAGTGGTGCTTCCTTCTCTAGTTCCCTCAGGTACTCTTCTTTCTTCTCCCTCCCAGTCCAGACCTTTCTTGCCTTCTGTTTGCTTCTCTTCTGCTGAAGTAGACATAGGCCAAGGAGTGTGATCTTCTATGCCCTGGCTTCAGACATATTTAGGAGAAAACCTCTACTGACTAAGATTCTCTTTCGTGATGACACTGAGGTCCCTGCGCACAGGTATTGCCTCTGCTGGGAGATGTTCTCCTCATGCTGCAGGCTGGGTGGCCTGGGCTTAGAAGGAGATGTCTGTCTCCTTTGAGGTGCAGAGGTGGTTAACACTAGGTGAGGTGACATTTACCCTGATCCGTGGGGAGCTGGGTGGCAGCACACACTTCCAGAGCTCATCCTATTCAGATGCGATCCGAGTTATCTTCTCAGGATACAGGTACTAGACACTTTGGCTCTTGGGCGTAATCCTTTCATCAGTATATTTAAGAGGCATATTATAGATTTAGAATTAGATGGATTAATCTGTTTCTCCTCAGGAACCAATGGTGTTTTGATCAGTGCTGAGCCACATTAAGTAGCAGGTCAGAGTGGTTTCCTCATGACCGTTGGACAGAGAATTTTGCTAGAGTTTTTAGGTTCTGGATGTATTAGGTGATGTTTAGAGTTAAAAAGGGACTTTTTCAGAGCCTTGTTAGGCCTGGTAGAACAACTAGTTTCTGAAATCTGTAAGGACAGACACAAACAAAAAGAAAAAGCCTGGATAAACCAATCGGTACAGGGAATGGTTTCCAAACTCAGGGAAACTCCTCTGAAATTCACCCCCTGCCAGACTCCTCCTTTTTAAAGCAGAGACTTCCAGCACAAATCCCTCTGCTTATTTCAGTTCATGCAGCGTGACACAAGGCAAGCAGATAAAAGGCTGAGGCAGTTGATCCGATGTTCATAGACTGACACTGAAAAAGAAGACCCAAGTGGCTTTATTCTGAAATCATGTTCTTAACTGACTCATCAAAGTTATTTTCATTATATTAAGTTAAAGGAATGTGATGATGGCATAGTGATAAAGCCTGTTTCTCCTAGGCAGCCTACCCATGATATTTGTTTGTTGTCTTTGTAAGTACATTCTATTAATGGCATATATTTTTACTATGTAGATGATGCAATGTTAGAAGCCACTTTCCACACAGTTTAATCTGAGATTGTATGCCATAACATTGCTTATACTGATATGAATATTACTTGAGCTTACAGTGGCAGAGAGATAGCTATCTCAACAGGATAGTAAAACAGCTGATTACTTCCTGAAGCACCTCTTTAAATCAGGAATCCTCCCAATAAAATGCCCTTTAAAAATCCTTTTGATATTAGAACACACAACAGTTAATCACCATCAAAAACGGTAGGTATGGTGGTAAAAGAAGGAAAATGTCCTTCCTCTTTCCACTGGTACTTCATCCTTGTTTGATTTTAAAGTGCAGCTTTGGTTTAGTATTTTTAAATGCCTTCATTTAATAATGAATTCAAAGAGAATTTTTTGCAAAATTGGGTAGAAAACAAGGATGCTGAAAGCCTCTTCTCAGTCTAGACTGCAATTTTTTGTGTATGGAGGCAAACTGTTTGATGTCATTCCTGAATAATGTTGAAGAATGTTTTATCCATCAGAGTTATTCAAATACAAGCAAAGGGCAACTCCATATTTCAGTGACCTGACTGGTCCCTTTGTTGTATGGCCAACTCCACTTAGCTGCAGATAGTCATATGATATAAAAGTATAAGACATCACAAAACGAGGTGCTGTAAGCTCTGGAATCTATTTTTTGCAGTCTGTGCTCATATTTGCTCCTGCACTTGATCTTGTCCTCACCAGAAAAGTTTCAAAAGTTTACATCAATTCATTTTATGTCATCTACATAAACTAGAAGAAAATCCCTGAGGCTGACACTTTGAATCCAGTTCAAACTTGTTTGGATTAACTTCTCTTAATTAGTGACCTAAGTGAAAACAAAGCAAGGGTAAAATCACTTCCTGTGTACCACTGATGGATGTGTCTTCAGTGAAGAGTTAACATGAATTATCCGTGCTTGAATTACTCTGTTTGTGTTAGCTCTGTCTGCATGAAAGCAACCACACTGTGAGATAACACTTGAGTTTGTTTTGTCCATGCTATGCTTGTATGTAATACTAAGAGTTGTGGATGGGCATCCTATGGATTTCTTTACTGGAGCAAGCTGCAAAACAAAACAAAACAAAACAAAACATCCCCGGTTAATTGCTTATAAGAAAAGGCTGACCTCTTTAGATGAGCAGAAGGCACTGAAGGACTGTATATCCTTGAAGTTTTCCCATGGAGCAAACATATGTCCCTGCTACAGGGAGATCAATTGTTTGACTGAATCCATTAGTGGGCCAGCCAGTTAGCGCTACAGGCTTCACCACACTGAAGTTAGGATCCTATGTATGAGTTAAACTTGGGCAACGTTTAAGCTAAAGTCAGCTTTGCAGAGATGCTCCTGCATTTGGGATTTGCACTCCTGCACAATAAGATGCAGATCTTCTAGTATAGCAAGACTTCTTGTATTGCTCAGATCTGCTTAGTGACAATAATATGTCAGATTCAGGATGAGCTCGCCTGGGTGCTCCGTGTCTGTGCGTGCTTTTGAGGTCGGGTGTCTGCTCAGAGTGGCAGTCTGCATATTTTCCTGAGCCTTGTTCTATGATACAACCTGTTCTACCTATCCCCTGACATATGTATAAAACTTAGTAATTGCATTAAAGATGTATCTTCCCTCCCCCGAAGTTAAAAAAGAAGGAAAGAAGGTAACAGTTTGCAGGACAGGTTAGTAATCATGGCAGTTCATCGTTGAAGGAAATTTAAAATCCTAGCCAGCCTTTCCAAAGAGGAATCTACGTTTGGGAATCGAAATACATATTTGCTCACTTACATGAATGGTCTGTGTTTTGAAGGTGCTGAGTTGATGCAAACTCTGAATGTTTTTCATCCTCAAAAGTCTGGCCAATTGCTTCCATGTCTCTATGTGCAATGTAGTCACCCAAGTGTGACAGTTTTGGCTCTAAGGTTTAGCTTGACTGAAAACAAACTGGCTTCAAAACTGTAGGGGAGGTTAGCAGCAGCTGCTCAAACCTATGTATCCAAGAAAGTAAATCTTAAAATGTCAAATGGATTTCTTCTCATGAAGTCAACCAGCAATAAACAGGAACAGAGACATACCTGGAAGGGTAAGACCAGATGATGTTTCTGAGCAACCCTGCCCTGGGTCAGGGGCTCAGGTGGACTGCCGTACAGGAACCTGAGGCTTGTCGTGTTCATAACAACATCTATGATTTAGATATTGCTCTCTTCAGTTCTCAGTGGAGGAGCTGTGAGCTGGCACAATGATATAACCTTTATATCATCCCTCTTCAAAATAAATGAATAATCCTGCAGGAAACAAGAGCCGCCTGGGCTGTGGCAGACTGGTAGAGAACTGCTGTAAGATGTTTGCAATGCTTTGTGCATCTGCAGATAATGCGAAGTTCAAGGTAGAAAGATAAAGGTAGTTAGCAGGCTTTCCAGTTGAATTTGGTACTGCTGAAACTCAAAAGCTGAGAGTAGAATTAGTGAACCCTTTGGATTTAAGTATTTGAAATTCTAGCATAAAATTATCTTTCAGTAATGGAAAAAATAGAAATTAATATTGGAATGATTCCGCATTCAAGAAGTGCAAATCTGTCTTCAAGTTCATTTAGCAAAGTGACATTTAAATTACTATGAAGTATTGTGCGCGCTATATGTTATTTGTAATTTCATAAAATGTTGGGATGAGATTGTCCTGGGATCAGCATGTGATTAAACTGATTATATACCTTATATACATGGTATGTTTCTTATTCAGTCACAATCAAAATACAATCTATTTTTATTAATATAATAATTTAGATGTCATAAATGAAATCTCAGTTAAATATTTTTCAATTTCTATTCATAGCCTTTTACTCTCTATTAACAAACTCATTCCTCTCACCTAAAAAAAGATTCTACTTTTCCCATCACCACGATGGCTGACATCTGCTAGGGTGACCCCTTGCCCCTAGCAGCAAAGCACTGCTATGTAGAAATGGACAACAGACAGATGCTCTTCTCCTGATTCTAAAGAACTTTAAAAATATGGGTGGGTGCAGAAGAGGGCACCAAATACTAACCATCAAAGCAGAGACTATTTTTCTCTCCTTAACACCCATGCTGAGTATTTTTCTTTTCCTCACTCCCAGCCCCTCTGTATGCATATATGTCTTAATACTCAAAGTAAGTCTTACTGAGTCCAGAAACAATTACATCCAGTTTCCTTCAGGCCTGTTGATCTTCCTTTTAGCTGTGAAAATAAAGGTGTGAGTAGCAGACAATGAAAGAATATGCTACTGTAACCCATGCTGGCACTCTGTGTCTCCCCTGACTGGCATCTTTAAGGTCAGGCAGCAGAGGTTAAAGGCGCTGAG
This sequence comes from Pandion haliaetus, assembly GCA_013401275.1. Taxonomy (NCBI): domain Eukaryota; kingdom Metazoa; phylum Chordata; class Aves; order Accipitriformes; family Pandionidae; genus Pandion; species Pandion haliaetus. Next base: position 51,732 of record VYZV01017295.1, on the reverse strand, counting down.
CCCAGAAGCCCACGTTTCAGTTCCTGCTACACTTGCTGACCCCACCCTGATATTATACAAAGGACTTTTAGTGTAATGTGAAGACTGTATGGTTAAAATTACCTCAGGAAATTCCAAAATTAAGATTTCTGGTGTGATGTGTTAATGGGACTATATTGCACAACTAGTGCCTTCTGCGTTTTTTACTGCTTTTATAGTTACAGCTTATTACCTGTCACACATGCATTCTGACCCAGTTCTTCAAAGTCAATTGAAGTCAAAATAGTCAAGGTTTCATCACAGCAATCCAGGGATAATTGAAGAATTACACACTGATGATAAGGTGCAGGGGCAGGGCAGAAGACAGAAATGATGACTTTACTCAGTCATGGGATTCCTGTTGTCCCTGGACCACAGAATCAGACCCTTCCATCATTGTTGTCTTTTCCTGGCCCTGTATATGTTGGTTGCACTTTATCTACATTGTGGCTGAATATCTATAGTCTGGTCCATACATAACTCCATTGGAAAAAAGGAGTCCCAAATTAGAATCCCTTTGGACTTGGGCAAGTGTAGTTTTCTTCTGGATTAGTAGAGCACTGAACTATGTGGGAACTAACTGCCTAGCTTGTGATGTATGAGAGAAAAGTTCTCGAGCATGTGCAGAAGAATGCTTTGTTTTGGTGTCTAGGAAACTTCATGGCTGAAAGCAAAGGCTTTCTATATATGTATATGTTGGACATATGAAAGGCAGTTATGCAGTGTGTGTTCAGAGACTTGAGAAACAAGCAGATTTTTATGTGAAAGAACTGAAAAAGTTATGAATCAGTGAATAAAAAAATATGGGAATACAGATAACTTTACTGACAGTGGAATATTCTGGACATACAATACATGGAATGATTTATTCTTATCTATTTGTCTGTCAGTCTATGTGTCTCATAATATATGTGCCCAATGAGACATGAAAAAAATGTATTCACACATTTCCGTACATGGTATAGAAATCTGTACAATACCCTTTCGTCAGATCTGCATGTTCTTATGGCTATGCATACTCATTACTCAAGCTTTGGAAAAGCTTGGGAAACAACATGGGTACTAGTAGCTCCAAGTCAGGATCTCTAAAAATCTAGGAAAGGTACATAACATAGACTCCTCTGTAGACTAACAGTGATGCTTAGAGACCACTGATGCTAAAAACTTCAGTAAGAAGTAGCTGTCTTTGTGTGTTAAGTCCTGTTAAGGTACTGCTCTACCAGGTCACCAAGGGATTTCTTAGGGTCTGTTCCAGGTCTGAGAAAGGAAAGGAGTCTTGGATAATAGTTGTGCAAGCATCACGGTCAAATCAGGGAAAGCTGAATGCCACTGAAATATATTTTGACTTCTACTGAAAAAATAATTCTTTTAGACTGCAGCTTAACTGTATCTTTTTGCTTCTCTCTTCTGGTTCCTGTCTTGGTTCCTGTATTGCAACTGATACAAACTGCTGTTTCCATTTTCCTGGATCTTCAGTGTCTATTCCTACTTGACCTACCAGCACTGCCATTATTTTGGCTCTTGCATCTAACTGTCCCATGAAACCACAGTTACTGCCCACCTACCACACTTCCAAATAAGCAGTTTCACCCTTTCGCTCAAGACTTCTCTTGGGAGGAACTCCCAGCAGATATCTGTAAACTTACCACTTTCCCTGCTTTGAAAGCATCATGATGCCTGCAACACACATAACAGCAAGCAGGCAGCTGGCTCCTGACCACGATGCTGAAAAATGTCAGCTCACTCTTTCTTTGTGTTTCCCTATCAATGTCTGTGTTCCCACTGATGTCTCTGGTTTCACGCTTAAACTGTCTCCTCTTTTAGACAAGAGCATCTTTTGTGATTTGCTGGTGCAGCAGCTCACCTAGCAGTATAATGTGGGCTCACGATGAGAGTATAAGATGAGCCCCAACACACTGGGGATGGATGGTCTTAGGCAATCGCTGTACTCCCCTGTGCGGGAAGACTGTCTGCCAATTCCTGTATTGGATCTCCAGGCCACTGGCAGAGGAGGAGAGGACTAGTTCAGGTGGCCCTTCTGACCCAAACTGCTGTACAAAGAATTCTCTGGAGCAGATGGAAGTGAAGGCTGAGTAGGGTCAGGTCCCACTTTCTCACCATTATAATGGCCCTTTGGTTTGCAAGAAAAGTTAAAGCTGCCCTCCGCAGCTTTTATTTGGAAGCCGCTGCCTGGCAATCTGCCCCATCTGCTTCATCCAGGCAGTGAATCAAGCCTGTTGTGCTTAAACCATTGACCCCTGCTCTGAAAAATACCAGAGAAGAATAGACTTTAACTAAATCTTTCAGTAGCACCCTCTCCCCTTATTCTTCTTCTTCCCTCCCATTGTTTTGAAGCCAAGTCACTTTTTGTTTGCTGGAGGAAGATTAAACAAAGGAACCCACCACCGGCGCCGGGGTTTTTTGACACACGTGTTGGCTGTATCACTCGGGCAGCCTTCCAGCAGGTATGCCCGTACAGCTGCAGAGCCATTCACTGCCGAGCTGTAAAACTGCTGGCAGGTGTCACCATCTGTGAGGAAGACTGTGTGAGAACTTCCCTCCTTACTGGATGGCTTTCAAGACAAATGTCACCACTGACCCCATTAAGATAGCCAACGTTCAAGAAACAGCATAAGGCATCGCAAGGCTGTTCTCTTTTCTGTCCTGCTTGAATGAGCCACGCAGTTTTGTAGATGTTCCCGCGTCAGAAATACTTGAATGCTTGTGACATTTTAACATCATGAAACACTGCGTAATTGTGAGACTCTTCCCATCAAGTGTCTGAGACACTGTGGCAAAGATTAGTGTGGGAAATTGTGGAATTTTTAAGCTACGCTGCTACCATAACAGGAGAGAAAATGGGAGGGGAAATATAAGCAAAGCCAGCCCAAGAGCTAGCACTCAGAATCTTGTTTGGTAGCCTGGCACAGTCTCTGGAGAGAAATAACAGTGTCTTCTGTACCTAGTCCATTGCCCACAAATTTTGGTCTTGCTGTTCACAAAATCAAAACGCTTTCTTCCTCAAAGCCCTTGCCAATAACTCCCCCATCCAACAGTGTAGGAATTTAATTTCTAGCTGATTCTGAAAGATACTGAATTAAAAGTCATTTGAAATGACATCTGACTGTTGCAGTGCAAGCATCTGTAGCTAAGCCCAGGGCCTCCCTACCAATTATTGTTTCGGGTATCTCATAATCATATAGAGTGAAAAGATGTATTTCTTCTCCGTCTGTTAGGTATTCAGGTTACATAGCTAGCCAAACATTGTTACCCAAAGATCTTTGCTTTCATGGGAAAAAGTATATTTAAGTACGAAAAGCCAAGTCATTTTATCCAAAGAGACAAGTTGTCTTCCCTGGTTTTTTTCCTTAACCAGTGTAAGTTTCATTTGCAGCCGTAATAGATGGGGACAACGGGAAATAACCACTAGGCTCCTAGTTCAAAGACCACAGAAATCAGTGAGACATCTTCCTTTGCCTTCAGTGGATCTTGGATCATATCCCAAAAACTGACCTCTGACTTGACAAAGATAGTTACTAGCCTTTCGTTCAGTTCAGTGATGCTTAATGAATATGTCTAAGGCATGTTTGAACAGTCCTAGAATCTTGTGTGAGCAGGAAATACACTGAGCAGTAACATGATTTAAAGAGATAAAAGTTATCTGGCATTTTTTAAAGATTAGCTCACACCATCCAAACTTTTTAATCCAGATGCAGCTAGCTGTTACGGTTGTGTTAGCCATCTGGTACTATAGTCTTTGGCTGAAAACAGAAGCAATACGTATCACCACTGGTTTTTGTTTCCAGGAAAAAGGAGAGCTGTTTTTATGATCATCCATTCATTTGGTATCAAGCACATTTCACACATGAGTTAACTGGAGACCTGCAGTTGATACATTCTGTGGTAAGAAGGAGGGCTTTGTATGGCTGATGGTAGAAGCAGAGATGCAGAGGGAAAGGTTGCAGTTTCATTGTAACTGAATATATCATCACTGGGTTTTTTTAGCTTTCCCTTCATAAAAAGATTCTTTATTCAGTGACGCATTGTCTCATATAACAAAAGGGTTTGTAGTACTTTCTGGTTGTGCAGTTCAAAGCAGATAACATCTTCAGCCACATTTTGCTAAGCATAAAAACATTTGTAATTGCTTTCCACTAACCTGCCCAGCAAACTACCGGCAACTTATTTTTGTATACTTACACACTTGAAAACAGCATTTTATTTTGTTCAAGTAACAGATGTGTGCAAAAAAATTACCAGCAATAGAGAGCAGAAAGGAAGCTGTGAAGGCAAAGGACATGGTGGCTGCTTAAAAATGGTATTCGTGATACACTGCAGCACCAAATGACATCACCCAAGGGAACTTCCTGGCTTCTCATTGCAGGGGGGTTGGAGTAGATGACCTTTAAAGGACCCTTCCAACCCAAACCATTCTATGATTCTGTGATTCTCTCCAGGGAGACACAAACTCTTTTTGAGAAGAAAAGGGGTGCTGCTGCCACAGCATGCAGTAAGGAACACCAAGGTCTCCTCTATCTTCTGTGTCTTGAAGATGGGAGTAGAGTTGGAACAGGTCTGTAACCTCAGGTTTCTCTATGTCTCCTGGAAAAAAGCTAGCACCCAAAAGGATGCAAGAAGATAGCAAATCCTGTGTTCGTAGTTTGTGGCTTTGTTTGACCAATGCACAGAGTTAGGAAGTGATACAGCCTAACACGGCTGCTCAGCTATTGCCTGCCTGGCAGCAGTTGCATCAGGTTTTTGGAGGATAGAGTCCAGCTCCCTCACAGGTTGCCATTTGTCCTGGTTTTGGCTGGGCTAGTGTTAATTTTCTTTCTAGTAGCTGGCATAGTGTTATGTTTTGGATTTAGTATGAGAATAATGTTGATAACACACTGACGTTTTCAGTTGTTGCTCAGTACTGTTTAGATCAAGTCAAGGATTTTTCAGCTTCTCCTGCCCAGCCAGCAAGAAGGCTGGAGGCGCACAAGCAGTTGGGAGGGGACACAGCCAGGGCAGCGGACCCAAACTGGCCAAAGGGGTATTCCATACCATGTGACGTCATGCCCAGTATATAAACTGGGTGAAGTTGGTCAGGGGAGGGATGCGGATCGCTGCTCGGGGACTGGCTGGGCATTGGTCAGTGAGTGGTGAGCAGTTGCTTTGTGCATCATTTGTTTTGTGTATTGCAATCCTTTTACTATTATTATTGTCATTATTTTGTTATTATCATTATTATTATTTTCTTCCTTTCTGTCCTATTGAACTGTCTTTATCTCAGCCCACAAGTTTTACTTTTTTTCCAATTCTCTCTTCCATCCCCCTGGGTGCAGGGGAAGTGAGCGAGCAGCTGTGTGGAGCTTAGTTGCTGGCTGGGGTTAAACCACAACACCATTAAAAATGCCCCCGCTCTCTATTTCAATGAAACAAACCTGTATTTCTGTCAGGTTGGTGTGTGGGTCCCTTCTCTGGTCCCAGTTATGTCCAAGCTGACCGGTGGTGCTCTCTGTTGAGAGACTCACTGCTACGGCTTGGCTCCCAAAAAGCTGACTAGCATGGAGATTTTCCCTGTGCCATGCCTTCTGTATCAGCATAAGAAATTTCACACCCTCAAGGGCCCCTGTCAGCACTTAGCGCCTGACAATTTTACTCCAGGGCTGTCAGTGGCCAGGAGATGCCTAGAAGGGCCACATGGCCTTTTCCTGAGCTGTCACTCAGCTAAGGATGATCCTGCATACCACAGTGTTCAAACACCCATCTTTACCTTATGCATGTCATCCAGCTATTGTATATCATCTTAGGTACCTGTCACCTCAGTATCTAAATCCTAAAGGAACAACTTAAGCAACTGAGGGGAAGCTGGAACCGGGGACAGATTTCGGTGGAAGCTCCTGATCTAACCCGCTGAGGTGTCTGAAGCACTTCCACCGAGGTATATATATCTAAGCACTTGAATAGCTTAAAGGATCTGGGCTTAAGTGTTGATGTGGCTGTTGAAAATGGCTCCTATGTCACTTACGCTTTATTGAAAAAAATTAAGTGTTAAATACAGAGGAGCTTCAGAAATGCTGCAAATACATATATAGCTGCACAGGCTTCTCTGAGCAACAGCAAATTATACCTGCTAGTATAGCTCTCACATGTCTGTAAGAACGAACAGATCAAGAGGCCAAATAATCCAGATTCCTAAAACCCCACCGCAAAAATATTCTAAGCGATAGGAGCTAACATTATGACAATGGGAATTTACTCTTTGGATTAGAAGAGACCACCACATTGCAAACAGATTAGCGGGTGGCTGGATTCACCCTGTCCATTAAGATCTAATAGGACATGATGTTTCTTAATAGGTCAAACTTCTGGTCTTCAAAATGGTCTTGGGAAGTGTTCTGCATGGGCAAGCTCTGCTACAGTTGAAATGCAGGGCTATGCCTGCGCTTCTCGGAAACGGTGAGCTGCAGCACAGAGAAGGGGAAGCTGTGCTTTTTGCCATTTGCCTACTGCCTGCTAACGGTCCAGCTGACTGCCGTGCAGGCAGGCTCTCCGGCACGCCTGGGCATCCCCAGGAATATGGCTTTCCATATGATCTGAAGCACCACGCAGCAGCCATGCCTGCAAGCCTACAGTTGGCGCAGCGGGCAAGGCTGATCTTGAGGACAGAATTTGGCAGGCAGGAGAGACATCCCCTCAAGGGAAACTCCATGTGTTTCATTGAGAAGGGAGCTGGCAGACGCGCCTTTTACATGATCCTGCCATTGCCATTTACAGTTTGTGAGCAGTGAGGGTCAGATTGCCTGCCTGTGGTGTACCTGCAGTTGTAAAACATCAGATCTTCTTTGTTATTTTTCTGTCTGTGTCTGTATTTGTGCTGCGTGAATCCACTGTTTGTGCCTGAAGAAGAACCCTTGCTAGCAGTATTAGGATTGAAAGGATTCTCCAGCCTGTCCTCCGGCTGATGGAGCTGGAAACCTCTACTCAAAACTGCCTCTGTTTTGCACTCAAGTGAAGCAGCAGCTAAATGTTGTGCCTCGTCCTCAAAGTGCCTGGCAGTTTTGCTAGCTCTGGAAACAGCATCACTGATAATTAAAAAAGGAAGAAAGCGGGGAAGAAAAGAATGAGCAAATGAAATGAGCAATGTCCAAAGCAAGTAAGGAAAGTAATGGCATACAGGGAGGCAGCGGACGAGCTCCCCTGCCCTGCTCTGCTCGGGGCCTCATCCATCCTCCCAGCACCACGGATTGACGTGGCACTGTGACTGGGAGACAGCCACGTTTCCGGGCTAATATACGTCCTCCATCCTCCCCATCACAGCTGCATCTGGCCCTGCGGTGGGTTATCCTCTCTCTCCAAATGTTCAAGTCATTATCAGTTTGACAAATCCAATATATATAGAAAGATCTCCAGGCAAAATCTGTATTTCCAGAAAACGAGATTCCTATACCATCTGCAGCTAATTGTTTCATACCATATTCGTCTCAGTCCTGCTGAGCCCACTCTAGGCCTGCTGTGCCCATCACTTACCCTGGTTTTACACTGGAGGAGCTCCACTGTCTTCAGCAGATTAATGCGATTAACACTTTTGTGTGCGAGAGCAGAATCCAGGGACGAAGGAGCATCCACCGCCACCACACGTCGCCCTCATCATCACCTTAACACTGACGGGGACACGCTTTGGTGGCGAGCGATGAGTCTGGTTTTCAGGGGAGAGAGGGGAGGCAACCAGCCAAAACTCAGGTTGTGGTGAGGAAGGGAGAGAGGTGTCACTGCCTCTGAAATCAGATCCAAACCGCGGGGCAGGGAGATGCCTGCTGCAAAGGGCTATGGCAATGGCCCCGTGCTCTCCTCTCGCCTAGGGTGATTGGCAGCATTTCCCCTCATTCAAAATTAGAGAAAACAACAAAGCTCAGCAGTAATCTCAATTCTAGAGCCTTGTTGAAACTCTAGACACACATATCTGACAGATACCACAGAGATTAATGAGCCATGACCAGAAGTTTGATTTTTCTGTCAAGTGCTCCCATCCGTTTTTAATAAACAGGGGAACAACATAAACTCCAGCGCCTTCTCTCCGCTGTTTAAACTGGACAGGTTGCTTTTGGTACCATGTGTGTCTAAGCTGAGTTATGACTCCAAACCACTGAAAAATGCTGGGATTTTGTTGGGTATTTTTTTCCCCCGTTGGCCCTTCTGTGACAAGCTTTGCTCCTTGCGTGTTGTTTCTTTTCTCCTCAGCATGGACTGTCTGGTGTTTTACCACTGGAAACTGTCAAATGTAATAGCATGTTTACAGCTAAATGAGTTCAATTTAGTGTCATTGGTGTATTATCTGGAGCACAGAAGTGCCTAAAAAGCCCACTGCTTTGTTTTAAACAGCGCTCCACTTTATTTTTTTATGGGGTTTTGGAACATGGCTTCCTCATCCCTTCCAAGTACAACGAGCTGAGCCAGCTAGAGCAGAGCCTGAGGAACGTGTCGAAGTCTCTTCATGCTTCTGGTTACTTACATTACAATCAGGCATTGCTCTCATAAAATAATAATCAGTACATAGACATCTGAATTTGTCATGAATTCGTGGTAAAGCAGTCCCCAAGGATTTTATGCCACAGAAATGTGTGTGAGAATTCCTCTATTTTTAGTTCTCACAAAGCGTGATAGAAGCCACAAACAAAACAAAAGACTATCAGAGGATGGTTTATACCCTGAGATATTTATGGGAGGGGAAAAAAGAGAGCGAGAGAATGGTGCCATAAATCTAACTGGCCACAGAATGTCACTCTTGCTCCATGCAAATAAAGCTGAAAGGAAATTTACCTGGTAATATAAAACCTGAGTCTTAAGGAAGGCAGCTCAGGGAAGCTCTTGCCTGTAGAGAGATGAAGTACAGCTATACAGGCACGTACGGACACCCACTCCCACAGGGAACCGAATGACATGCTTGAACAAAATGCCTTTGCAAACTGCCGGAGCTCTGATCTAGGTCTGCATCCGAAGTCGAATCCTGCAGATGACTCTTCTCCTGAAGGGTCTCGCCAATGGCTTTGGGCTGGGGGGCTTTGAGGGAGAAAACCCTGGATCCTAATAACCCTCCCCACACTGATACAGGCATGCACAGGAAATCCCAGCCTGTGCTTAGGGCACTTCAGTCTCCCTGCTGAAAACACCTGATTTTCAGTAGGATTCTGGCTGTGAGCGAGGTCGTTTCTGAGATGCAGGATCAGGGCCACAGAGAAACAGGCTAGGCTATATTATTTCAAACAAAAGCTGCTCTTGAATAGAAAGCACTCTCAGTTTCAAAACATGAAATAAAAGCTGCCCTGAAATTGAAATTGTCCTTGACTTGATGCCGCCTACAACTGAAATTGCCACTAAATTTAACAGACCGATGCTTAGCATTTAATTGCCCCTGAAAAGAAGTCACCGTCAGGAAGGCACAGTATCAAGAAACAAATCTTTTGTTTTTTAGTCAGGGCTTCGTTTCAAGTAGCAGGTACCTGCTTCTCCAAGCTTTGACCCTGACCGGACTAGGACGCAGAGGTCACCCCCCGTGCAAGGGAAGGATCCCACTGCAGTGTCACCTCTATGTAGAGAGGGAAAGCAGCAGCTGCAGGGCACCTCCGCATTTCTCCTTTGGGAAAAAAGCTTTCCATGGGGTCCAAAATGAGGCTGGGGAAGCAGAGCAGGGATTGTCTGCTGGCTCCTGGGTTGGAGAGGTCTGGGGCTGAAGGACTGACATCCCCTTCCCTTCTGACTTGGTGAAGCTTCTCTGGAGATGATACTAGAGCGTGCGTGATCTGTCTGTGGTGTGCTGAAAACACATTTTTACAGATCAGCAGAGGTGAAAGAAAATGGTTTTCTGCTCTTATCATATTTTGCATAAGTGCAAGAACTTTTCCTGTCTCAGGTTGGCCCCAAAAGTACAAATCTTGGAAAAAAAAAGAAAAATTAATATAAAGAATAAAATACAAAAATTTAGATCAGATCAAAAAGAAGTTAGTTCTGAAATGCTGGTCTTTGGTAAGCTTTGAAGTGCTTTGACTTAGGGGGTTTTTTTCCCAATGTTTTTGGTGTAAATTTACTTAGATTTCAAAACAGAAGCTTACTTTCAGTCAAAAAATTACATCTTTTCTTTTGAAAGTATAGAAAGAGGATATTTTGATTATTTTCAAAAACATTTTCCAATTGTATTTGAATATGGCATATTCATAAAAAAAATCCCCTCTCCTCCCTAAGGCTTTGATTTTGACAAACCTACATTTTCAAGTGAAAAACATTTCCCAGAACACTTCCCAATTTTCTCTGATATTTACATCTGTTCTTCTCTGAGAACATGTCACAGCTGTAGATCAACAGGAATCATACAGAACACGGTTGATTTATGGTCAAAGTAATATTTCTAAATCAACTTGCATTTAAGAGTAGTGAATAGTACATGTCCATATACTAGCAATGTATCATAAAGATTTTGTACTGCTTTTATATTTTTTACATTTCTTTTGCATAATTATACACGATTCATGTGTAATTGTAATTTTTACAATTATTTTACATAATTACATGTTATTAGAGCTGAAATTTGGGCAGAGTTAAAGACTGCGAGCCAGTTCCTCAGTGTTTCAGGCACCCACCCTGATGGCATCATCTGTCTCCAGAGCTGGGTAAATTGGACCAAAAGGGACTACTGTCCTCCGAAATTAGGACAACCCTGGCTGCGAAATGGCAAGGAAAAGGAAAACTGTTTCACTCTGCCACTTTTATCCTTAGCTGCAGCTTTGACCTTGTGTTGCGTGATCCTGGTTAGACATGGAGCTCCTAGGGAGTCGTAAGGAAATTTGTGGGAAGCTGTGCACTGCTTTCCTGTGTCTGTCTCCGCTCTGCCTTCCTCTCTGGTCCCCAAGCCACAGGCACTCGAATGCAAGGCAAACCTACCGAGGGGCTTCTGTTTAGTCCCAGAATATTGATTCCTCTGGCAAAAAAATCAAATTTTCCATGCACTTGGTAAATAAGGGGAGGAAGGGTCCTGCATGCAGCAGCCATGGGGCATTTTCTTCACCTGCACCAGGCAGCTCAGGCATTTTCTTCATAAGAGTGGTTGCTTAGTGGGACACACTACCCTCTGTGAAGGTGAACATTAATAACAAGTTTAGCTCCTGGGCTTCACCAGCGCCTGCTTTTTGGCTGGCTTTCTGCTCCTCAGAGTCTTGTCGGCTGAGGCGCGTGGGGTGGGTGCATGCCTTGCTTCCCCAGCTGGATTATCCCTCATCCCCTCTGCATTTTAAGAGATTTGGTGGGCCCGTTAACAGCTTCTACCTGTTTTAAGACCTGTGACAGGAGGCTGAATGGCTCACTTCATGCGGCCCCATTTGCCTGCCCCTCCTGCTAGCGGTGTTGACATGATTTATGTAAATCATAAAATGTGGCGGGGTGACCTCACGAGTGTCCAGCTCTCCTCACGCACGTCTCCGGGCAGAAGGGCTAGTATTTATAAACAGTGGTATATTCAGATCTCAGTAACCTGCTTTATTTACACTGCTCGCACAGGGCCGCTACCGCACAAATGAAATATTATTCCCCGCCATGTGCATTTCGTTTTTCTGTCGGCTGTGTGTTTTCTTTCATGCGTTGCCCTCGCTGTCGGTGAGCTTGTCGGCAGCTCTCCCCAGCACGGGGCTGGGGAGAGGGGAGAAGGGAAGCGGGAGAGTTACATTCGCTGCCATTTCCAGGACAGCGTGCTGGCAAATAAGTGCGGGACCCCCAGCCAGCAGACTAGCCAAACCTGCGCTGGGGCTGCAAGCTCTGCCCTGGTTTCTGCAGGCTGGAGGGGAGTGATCCGTTCCCCCCCCACCCCGGCGTTAACAACCAGTTGGGCTGCTGCGACACAGCCCTTCGTCACAGCCGAATCCCCTGCATTTGCTCATGGTGCTCCAGCCCATCGCATCCTCCTCTTGCTGTGCCACTGCAGGTGGGATGCTAGCTCCTGGGAGATCCCTGTCTTGGCTGTGCTTTGATGAGGGCAGCCAAGAGTTAGTCAAGCCATAATCAAGCTTCTCAGGCATCTGGATATGGCTGAACCAGCAAAGCAAAAAGTGACATAGCAAAGTCATCTTTTCGCAGTCATTTTTAAGGAGATCTTTTTACTACAGCCTCCAAAGAGCTCATTTCTGGCTCATGAATTAAGAGAAAAATGTCTTTTCTCCCAAAATAATCACAGTAATGAACTCAACAATAAAAGCTGCTTATCACCCTTCTGGGTTTTGGGTTTGGTTTTGGGTTTTTTTCATATTTTCTTTTTCACTAATTAAAAAAAGGGAAGGGAGGTTTAATGCTTTTTCAAATACCTTGTTTAAAGTTGTGTCTGGTTCGTTATCTCCCCAGCTTCTGCTGTTTTGAAAATGTCTTTTTTTTATTATTATTTTCTCATCAATATGTTTATGGTAAATATTAACTTATGAACAAGTCAGAAAATCAATAGCTGGAACTCCGTCAATCTTGAAAGACTGTGTGCATTTCAAAATGAATTCCACAGCCTGAAGCTCTAGAGGAGAAAGAGCTCTCTATTGCCCTTACTGATGGAAAGGGAAAAGTATCTCATAAAAAAACTCCGTTTCTGTAAACTGCATACGCATGACTCCTCTAGCAGCGCTTGAACAACATCTAAGTCATGGGGCCCCAGAGTGCTCACTGGCTTCTGGATTTGGATGCATGTTCTGGCCACGTCCTGGCCCTGTGCAGGGATGGGACCTGTGTCTAAAATGGATCCTCCTTCTCCTGTCCCGTAGCGTGGTTTCCACGGAAATAAAACACCCATGTCTGGACAGGGAAGGGACAGGCAGTGCTGTGAAACGTGATGGAGGCAGGGAACATCTCTCCGGTGTTTGTTAGAAACCAGAGCAGGGGCAGAGCTCAGGAAGGATCAGGATTTGGGCAGTCACTTATTTGCTGGGTACCCCAGGAAAGTTTAGCTGCCAGCCTGGGGTCGTGGGCTGTGGGACGGGGGAGTAGCTCCTCTGGGGCCGGCAGGCACATCTGGAAGCAGACATTTGGTTTGTGGCTGCAGCCCATGCGTCAGGTTTGGTGTGTGTCTGGAAAAGTGTGCTGCAAGGACCATCACCCATGGGACTGGGGTGGGGAGAGCGGGAAGAGCCAGATGACTGAAAAAACCTGCTAAGGGAAAGTACTTTTCTCTTTATGTGCTTGCATATCCTTTTACCTGGCCTCCCATGTTCACAGCTGCATTTGCTTTCTCCTTATAAAGGTTTCCTTCTTTTTTTGTTGTTATTCCCAGAACGCAATGGAGGAATTTTTGTTTGTTAAAGGCATTCGGCAAGGCCGTGGTAAGCCTCCCTGGTTTGCTGGCTGGGATCACAAGGTGGTTTAGTTATTTGTCAAAATGCACTTGTTGAAACCTGTGCCCTTTTGCGTTTCCCCATCTTTCAGAAGGCTTTTAGGAAGGGTCTGATTCTTCCCACCCTCCCTCATAGCAAATAAAACTTTTTTTTCCTAGCAGCAGCGGGATTGCTTATGCACAGCCTGCGTAAATGGAGGTAGCAGAATCTGGCTTCAGGAAATTTTCAATATTCTTGAAGTATATAATAAATTATTTCAGAAATCTAAACGATGCTGAAATGAAAAATTGCCCCACTGAACCAAAGGGAAATTTGGCTGGGGAACCCCCACATTTAGTATTTGATATTTTGAAAAATGTCAATATTCTCTTCAGTTTCTAGTTGAGGAACTGAGACCACATTGTAATTCCTACAAGATGGATTTCCTGCTCTCACTCAAGGGGTTTTCCCCATAAAATTTGGTAGGAAGTGTGTTGAGCCTCATTAACTCTCATCTTGTTGCTGAAACAGTGCTGGAAACTGTTGGAGCTGTGTATTAGGCAAAGCTACCTTGGCTGCGTGGACAGCAGTGAGGAGCTGCTGCAAGGCAAGGTGAACCATGGTGTGGTGAAAAGCTAAAGCAAATCAAATACGATTGCAGAAGGAAGTTCGTCTCTGGCAACATCTACTGTATCCCATCATTCCTGTGTGTCAGTACCTAAAGTCAGATTTCCTTTCCGAAATCAGACAGGACTGAGTTGGGAACAAAGGAGGCCATTTCAGAGCGCTATCCTTTGAGGTAGCTCCACTTTTATTCCTGTTATATTTAACTGACTCTCCACAAAATCTCCATAATGTCTCTATAGATCTCAGGAAAAAAAGTTTTGCTTTTGCTTTCTCCATCATCCATTTTACCCTGGCACTGTTCTGTCGGCTTCTGTAGAGCTGCTTCTCATTTGCAGAGGGGTGCAGGAGAGGAGAGCTAGAGACCTTGCATCTGATTTTTTACACACTGTACGTAGTCTTCCTTTATCCCTACCCCAGCCTAGCTCTCAGTGAAACAATTAGAAAGTCGTCTTGAGGATCTGGCTCTGAAAACACTTCAGCACCTCCTAAAGAGAACACAACAGGAGCCAGCAGTGCTGAGGATACTGCGTCTCACAGGACTAGACTGCGATCTTGCGCACATTCTGTCTATTTTATTCCCTGGCTCAGGGTTGGGATAGCCCACGTACGTGACTCCAGATGCTAGCAATATAGAGCACATTGAAAGCAGAGTTGGGCCAAAATGTTCTCTTTGGACTTCTTCAGGAGTATGGGAAAGTACAGATTGAGATTCAGGGTGTAAACTTTCCCAATGGAAAGACTTATACAGTCAGTGCGATTTCTAGGCGGAGAGAGAAGGCTGGGGAAAACCTGTTCCCTCCAGCATATCTGCCGCGTGATGCGAGCGGCGACACTTTCTAACCCAGCATCAGAAATTCTGCCTAGGATGCTGCGTACGTTACATCGCTGAAAGGAGAATAACATGGTATTGATGTCCAACTATATGGGCCTTAACCTTTTAGCCCCGAGGGACCGCTGGGAGTTTTGTCTGAAAAGCGCCCGTAGGGTCAGGGCACAAATTTGCAGGTGCAAAATAGCATTTGCAACTACAGATCACAAAGGTGCAAATGTCACGTTCTGGTCTTTTGCTCTGCCATCCGCCAGGCTGCAGGCAGAAAGCTGGGTGCTGCGCAGAGCTCCGGGAAAACCTGTGATCCTAATTGTTTAGTAACATTCCAGTCAAAGGATATATGTCCTCCTGCTTCTCTGGTGTGCATTTTCATTTTCTGGCTGGACTCGGACACCGCCTCTTTCTGACAGTTTCTCAAGTCGCGACCTTCAGAGTCTGCGTGTGGCTTCTCTTTCTTTCTGCATCCAGCCTAGAGATTTTACAAACCTCCTGCCGGGAGGGACAGATTATTTTAGATTGCACTGACACCTGCATTCTTCTACCTTTCTGTGTTCCCAAAGAGCTGTAATATTTACCAACAAGAATATCTTCTCAATCTAATCCAGTTCACATGAATATCACATGAGGCTACCTCCTGCAAGAGGCAGCCTTAAGATGTAATGCATGTTTTTGTGCTTACCATCTTCCTTCCCTTGTCCTTACTTTGCCTTCAAGGGGGCTGCCTGTGTGAGAAGGGCGAAAAAACATGGGCCTTGGAGTGCAGACCTGTCTGAATTAACTTAACAGCGAGTACAGCTGAATATTTGCTATCCAGAGAGCATGCAGTATAGTGACTGCATTTATTAAACACATCAGGGTAATTTCCAAACTCCGGCACTGCCACAGCACTGTGAGAGAAGGCTTGTATTGCTGTACGAGCCCAGCTTGTCTGCCAACATGTCTACCCATTCTGCAGGTGTATGAGTTACAGCCCAAGGCAAAAATATCCATGCCTTCCCCAAAGATCTCATGGTGCTTCTGCAGGCCAGATGGTTCCAATTTGAGGCCTACGCTCGGTGATGTAGCTGTATTGAGTTTCTTCCCTGAAACCAACAAAACCTGCTTTAGCATTTTGCTTGGATTAAAATATTTGTCCCTTTTTTCACAGGGCAGAAGAGGGACTCCTGAAGCCACTGAAGGAAGGAAATCATTACAGGGTTCTACAGAAGTAGGTCATGTGCTACAGCTGCTCATAGTTTAAGAGGAAGAAACATGGGACCTCAAACATGGAACATGACTCCTTCAAAATGCTTGAGAGCAACCCAAGAAAAACATCCTCAGAGGCTTATTTAATAAACATTATCTATAATAGTCTCAATGTGTGCTCATGTTTCCTTAGGAGTTTGCACCTACTTCCCAGAGCTAACAAGAGTCCAAAATAGAGCGCAGAATAATTTAATGAAAAGGATTTAATAGTTTGTGTTAAAGCTAATATGGTCCATTAGGAGCTGTCATTTTATAAACAATGAAGATATGTTACCCTCTCTATTGCCGTAAAGCCATTCCAAGCAGGGTTTGTAAACAGTCAGTAATGATGTATAGAACATGCACAAAAGACAATTAGAGCCACATTTGAAAAATGTGCTTTCCCTCCCATTTGATTTCTTTTTAAGTAAACCTAAGAGGAGCATATATGTATGTAGATGGATAAATGCATAGCATGAAGACCGCATACATATATATATATCTGCGTGTGTATATATATGTATGCATATGTGGATTTCATTAGCAATCATACAATGTTCATTATCTTAAAAGCACTGCTATTTCCACAGTTCAAAAAATGCCTAAAGTGAACTGTTAAATCAACTGAAAAGTTTTTAATTATAATTAAAGTGTCACTTCATTGCGCCTTTTTTTTTCCCAGCAAACTAACGTTTTTGTGAAGACTCAACCTGCTTTCTTTAACAACTGCGAACACAAAAGATTATAGATCGAACTAGTGCCATTTTCAATGTGCAGAGCTTTTTTTCTTCACAATGAGACTTAATATAACGGTAAAACGTGTACATAAATGAAAAAAGGGACTCTCAAAGGCTTGGAGCTCCTTACGCTTGGGGCCGTTTTCCATCAGTGTGATCCCAGAGGATGGCAACACTGTTGTAAGCCACTGCTTAAAGCAGCCTGAGAAGGAGAGGGACAGAATTGCTGCCCAGTCCAGGTCCCCCCCTTCCCCATGCCCCCATTTTTTGGAAGTCAGGCAGGAATGAAGTATGAGAGAAATCAGACCTAACGACTACAGGGGAGTTACTTCTGGTGTACAGTGAGGTAAGTGTTTGGAAAATCAGGTCCATAAAGTGCCTTTATTCCTTATTACTACATGACCTAGAAGCAGATGAAATAGTCAGAAGATGACTAACTTGGTAAAAGAAAATGGATACAAACTTTTATTTATAAAGTGAACTCCTCATTAAAAAGGGGCAGCTTTTTTAAACAGCATTTAGATCCTTACTCAAGAAAACAGGCAAGAAGGAAACTTCAGACTGAGGTCATTCTGTTACACAATTACCTTACAAAGATTTATCTGAGCTACTCCTGCAAGGTTTGAGCAGTGTCTTAGGACTGCCAGGTGCTTGAAAGCCAGCTATATGGAAATCCTACTAAAAACCTGAGCAGACACATGTATAAAGAAATAGAATCAAACCTGGGTAAGCAATTGTAGCAAGTATTAAACAATCTTTTTGGGACGTTTGATTATTCAGTATATTTTGCTCCTTCTTTTTATAAATGGTCCCTCATTATTTGAAGATAGGGTTGGGCTGAGATCGAACATGGAACAAGACAAGAGTTCCTACTTGAAATCCCATATAAATTGTAAGCAGAATGAGGCAATATTATCTTTTTCTTCACATGACAGCAACACCAAAAAATTACAGGGGAAAAAAAACCCCAACAATGTGCTGCTTGGGTATTCCCTTCTTTCCTATAGCATGTTTAATTTCTCAGGTGAATAAGAAAGGAAACAGTTTTGCATCTATATTCTCAACTACTGTCAATGGTTTTAATTGAAATTAGTATTACTGATTTACAGCGCTGCCTTGGCTGGCTTCATGACAGCACGCTTAAGAGACTCAACCCAGTTTCCTTGTTGGTCAATGGACATTTTTTCGATATTTTTAAAGGGAACTGCACCGAGTCTGATCTAGCATTAAATCCATGTCTAAGATTATTCAAATCTGTTTCTCAGGTGCTAGGGAAAACTGAAAAGAATACACAAGCCACCCTAAACAGGAGAGACATTCATGGCATGAAATTACTTTGTCAGTTTACACTACAATTGTCACAGGGATAAAAGCACAAGTCAGTTGTT
The DNA here is from genome assembly GCA_013401275.1 of Pandion haliaetus. Taxonomy (NCBI): domain Eukaryota; kingdom Metazoa; phylum Chordata; class Aves; order Accipitriformes; family Pandionidae; genus Pandion; species Pandion haliaetus. The sequence goes on along the minus strand of VYZV01017295.1, from coordinate 33,590 downwards.
TTCTAATAGAAGACGACCAAACAAAGCTAATGCCAATGGACGAAGGTAGAGCCTAGCTGAAGAAGCTGAGTGGACATGTGAAGTCTGAGGACGCATCTGAGCACCCAGCATCCTGGGATTCATCTAACTAAACACGGATGCTTCCAGCCGAGATGGTTCCATCGCTTAAGGCTCCTTTTGAAGTCAGTACAGAGAAATAGGCATTTGTAGGAGGTACCTATTCATCATGTCCTAGGGCTGACATCTACATCTGACCAGATGAATTGAGTCTTCAAAACACCTATTTCCCTCTGTTGACATTGAAGGGACCCAAGGAATCTATCTCGGGTGTCAAGGTACACAAGATAGATGTCTGAAGCTAAGGACTGGAGGAGCCCATCCCAAAGTCTACAGAACTACTGTTGCAATTCAAACAAAGGACACAGAAGCATATTGCGCCGCTTCGCATCCTTTGAGGTGGGCAACATCTAGATTTTACCGGTCCCGAGTTTCTATTGTACCATTGTTACTGGTCTTGACCCAGGCAGATAACGGATACAATGGACTTGTTTTAAGATTTCTGATATTTACAGTATATTTGTGGTATATTGCAGTATTATGTCTTTGACTTGGTGAGCACAGAGCCAGTCTCATAGTTTCAAATGTAATTTAAAAAATTCCGGCTACCTGATGGTTTTTAAATGAAAATTATTAAGAAAGAGATAATTTTAGGATTTTACCCAAATGGATATGTTTCTAATGTTTACTTACTTTTGAAAATTTCCTTACAGCTGGAGAGGATTGAAAGAGGGGATGCAGGATGGGAAAAGAGATTCCTGTGTTCGCATTTGCTTTGATTTCAAGGAAAATTTCAGTGCTTAGATGTCTTCCTTCCCACGTAAAAGAAGAGAAGACAAAATATTGGTGCCAGGGACAGGTGCCTCTAATGTATTCTTGTCAGACATGCTGGGAACAGGAGAGCTTTATTTTTGAAATACTACTGTTAGCTACATTACGTGGAGGTCTTGTTAGCGCTAAGCAGCAAATTGGTGTTTAGCGATGCAGGTGACAGCACTTATTAATTTGGGGGAAAAGGAAAGAAATCTCCAAATTCTCAGGGAGACAGGCATAGTCGTGTGTGTCAATATGAGGAATTTATGCAAGCATTCTCTCATTCTAATGAGGTAGAAAAAGCAGTACTGCAGAGACGGTAGTAAAATAACAGCTTATGCCCTGATTCAGGAAACATGTACTTAAGCCATCTTTATGCAGGACAGCACTTAATCCTCTGCTTAACTTTGATTTACATGGGTGTTTATGTGGTATCTCGGGTAAGGATGACTAAAGACTGGGATGAGCAGTGCCTCCATTAATAACAAACTCATCTCTGCATTCATCTAGTAATAATAATAACAACAATAATAGTAATGACAATAAATTCCAGTTAGGTAGCTGCCTTCATTCAATAGGTCAAGTACTAAGCTGTACAAACACTAATGGCTCCCTGCATTCCCAACCAGGAGGAGGTTTGGTCATTCTTCTATGGTGGTAGAGCACCTAAGGATGGCCGCTGTGAGCATCCCACCACTATGGTGTCTAAGATGAAGAGAGCAATGAGCCGGTCAGCCTGCTTGGTCTCCAGCAGCTCATTCTTGGTATGCTCACTAGGCAGTCCGAACAAACTGCAAAAAGTGAAATCTCCTGTCCCCAAAGACAGTCTGTGGCAGAATGCAGAAATATTGGAGTGTCCTGAGCCGCCCAGGCTATCGTGCAGTCACAAGGACATCCTTTCCATTGTCATCATCTAATAACATACAAAGGGGAATTTAATTTAATTTACAGTCTTCATTTGAAACAAAAGCACTAAAATTTGCATCACCAGTGCAATTTTTTTCTTTTAAAACAAACCAATTTGGAAAGAATAGAAGCATGAGATATGTCTGGTTTCTTGTCTGGGTTACACTCCAAAGTTTGATGATCACACCCAGATGACTAAAATAATGAAGGTGATAGATTAGTGTATTGACGCATAATCACTGTCTAGCCTGCAAAACTTACGAGCTGCGTGATTTTGAGAACAATTACGTGTAATTAAAGCAACGCTGCTCCCCCCCTCAAAGAAATATTTTGTGGATAACACCAATTAATTACATTTTTCAATGAGAATAGCTCTTAAATGCCTGCACTGCTATTTATTTCTGACCACATTCAGAATTCTGAAGAGATATGAATTATGTATTGTTTAGTGGTATTATTTTGGCTTTGGGATTGTAAAAAATACCTCCCTCTTTTTTGATAGCATCTCTTGAATGAATTAAAAGCTAACCACTTCCACAGGGTGAGGATATGAACTGGCTCTCATAATGATGAAAGAGAGTTTTTAGCCAGCCAAACATTGTCTGATGAACTCAATATATCTATCCAGCTTAACTATCTGCTTATTCGTCTCTTTTTGATTTTCCACACCCTTCAAAGACAGATTTGGTGAAACTAAAAGGCAACTTCATGCCCTCAAAGAAGAAATCTACCATTGTGCTAACTAAATGTTACTACATTTGCTTTTAAAAAGCCAGAACATGTCTTTTTTCAGACTAAAACAGTGTAGGTTTTCCTTGCACTGAAGTTGCAGTATAGGGTTATAGCTGATCTCAATATTAGAATATTGCTGTGAGAAAAGGTTGTTGCAGTAGTGTAGCTCTACATGTTTGAGCTATTAATTTAAACTTGAATTAAAAACTGAGCTTGGCATCTGAATCCTGGCTTAGTATTTGAAACCTCACATAGACTTGAAAGAGTGGTATGAAACAAAGGAGGATAGAAACCATCCATGGTTTGGTTTTTCTAAAACTGCAGCTTTACCTCACTGATTCTGCTAAAATAAACTCTACAGTCCATCTCTAACTGAAATAAAATACAAAGCCTGAGCTTTATTCTAAGAGATGTTGTGCGTATGCAATTCCTATTAAATCTTTTCTGCCCCTTCTCCCCTTCCCTAGTTACCACTGAAGCCTCTAAAAAATTGGTTGGGTAACCACATCTATCCGACACCTTTCCTTCTGGCAGCTGTGTTTCCCTGAAGAGATAGATAGGTCTCACTCTCTTTTCTGCTTCGAAACAGTGAGTTCTCACTTCCTAAAAATGGCCAGGCTTCTCCTGATAAATCTCTTCCCAGGTTGGTATCACTGGCAGCCACATGAGGTGGTGTTTTTTCCCCAGAACCTATCATCTTCTGTGTGAATTGCCATCCTCATCTTGGTAAGTGCTCTGCAAAACGCAGCCACGGTGGCTGCCAAGAGAGGAGCAAGGAGTGGACTCCCCCTGCCTTCCCAGTTTGTTCCTGCCACCCTGCAATTCTGGCTCCACCAACACATGGAAAAGAGAAGCATCCTCTGAAAATGCCCATGTACCCGACAGGCAGATGAGCAGCTGTACCCATAGAAAAGCATGTTTAATACATCATATATGCCACACGTGCCCCAGGAACAAAAAGCAAGACAAAATGTCCTTTAAAATCAGTCAGTGCTCTCAGCAGAGAAACTTGTCCATATAACCACACACTCACTTGTGAGTGGTAGAGACTGAAATCGTGGCCTTGAGTCGTTTGTGTTTTTTCTGATCTGTCACACCAAGGTCTCTGCAGCAGCTCAGCCACCCAAGGAACGGCATGCTTTGGCACTCAGACTTTTCCGTGACCCACAGAAACATTCTCCGTGTCTGTTTTGGCAGCTGGGCGTAACTCAATCTGCTACGGTATCCACGCTTAGACAATTCTACGAGGAAGCAAAACAGCTACTGTTTTCATCTTACTATGTTTTTCATAGTATCTGGATGTTGAAATAACACTGCCAAAAAATTGACATCTTATGCTTTGACAATGGTTGCTCCTGATCATACACAGTAATACATGATCTCAGGCACAGCAAGGGGCCCAAGCCTCGGCTTTCTGACGTGTCAATCAATCCTCAGCACCTATCAGACACACACACATGCTGCCGCTAGCCAGCAAGTTCAAGCACCTCCGCTTGAAAATAGCTGCAGCGACACTGGAAAAGGAGGCATGTTTTCCAGAATGTTGCGAACTTGTGAAAACAATTCTGCAACTGAAACTGAGAATAGCCTTCACAATCGCTACCCCTCTCAGGCAGCCAGCTCACTCTTGGGTGCTATAAATACACAGTAATAAACCGTACCAAGAAGCCATGATACAGTAATGTTACAGTAAATTCTGGTGGAATTGCTTTTGAGGTGCACCAGCCTGTGAAAGAGGAAGAGAAATGGGAGACACTCGCGTGTTCGAGGGAATGAAGAGGAAATACCTTCGCAACCTCATTTCCCTACCTCTGAACACAGCTCTCCTGTACTTTGTCTGTAGCCTATGGTGCCCTGGCAGCCCATTCATGCATAGAAAGACTTGGCAGAACACATGGTTACCCTTACACTGAATTCTTTCGCCATGTGTGTTTAATATATCTCTGTGATCTGATTCAAGTAGAGCAGATTTGAATACCTCATTATAGGGAGACCAATATGTCTTCATATACACAGTAATTATATTGTTCATTCTGATGTTAGAACACTGGATCTCTTGCTGAAAGTCAGAGGACTCGCATACATTTTTCAGTCACTTAGACATAAGTGACTACAGTGACATTCAAATTCTAAACAAACTGATAATGAGCTTCCCCACTTCTTTTTTTTTTTCTCCCCAAAAGCAGATTTCTCCACCTCTGAGAGAAACAGAATGGAAGAGCTTAAATGAGAAGACACACACACATGACTGCAGTCTAAGGAATAGAAGCCCATTTCTCAGCCAGTGCGAACTGCCAGAGCTGTGTTGGCTCCTTGGGGAGAGGGAAAAAGGCAGGAGAAGCAAGGGGATGGAAATACTTTAAGCACACTTCAGATGTCTACCTTTGTACTTGGATTTTGTAACGAAGATTTATCTAAATCTTAGCAAGTGTTTTCCCCTAATGGAAACATGGGCTGCAGTCAGTCGTTTCTTTCCTTTCTGTGCTCCACTACTTTCTTATTTTGTAGCAGCCTTTTTGTTTCCATAATACAAATTGTGCTTGTGATGCTACTTAATGTGTGCTCTTTGGGGTTCCCAAACTATGTCTGGGGGTGCTTCAGAACTGCAGGGTACACTCTGGACATAAACATGCATAGGATAGACTGGCAAGACAGACAACACCTTATGTGACCAGAAGTGAGTTTTGCAGTTTAAAGAACATGCCTGTGACCATCATAGTGACTAGCACGGGAGCACCCTTTGAGCAATGTCCCTTGGATATGACCTGTGGTGCGCCCACAGGTGATGCCTCAGGCAGGCTGCAAGGCATTCAGAGCACTTAGCGCCCAGACTCTGCTCCCTCCATCACCACCTACAGATATAACTCCCTGGTTTAGCATTACCCTATAAAGATCTGTAGCCTTTGGGTCATAATTGCTTGGCAGTCATCTTTTCTTCCCTTCCAGTACCTTGATACTTGAGGTCAGGTGTTGAAATGCCACTTGGGTGTCTGGGACCTCAGTGTTAGCAGCTGGCTTTCACTCCAGTTCCCAAACCATTTACTGTGGGGGTCTGTATTCATTCAGTGTTCACTGTGACATTCATACCCTTATTATTATCCTGTGTTAATTAAATTTCATATTGTTCTTAATTGTGTGCATGGCCCCTGGGACAATGTGAAGGATTCATTATTAAAAAGATAGAGTTTTATTTAGTGCAGAATTCAGCGCTAAGAAAGACCTCACTTCACCTACCCGGGGAAAAAGCAGCAATAGAAGGGAAATAGCTGCTCGCATATTGGTCAAGAGCAAAGCCAGCGGGCAAGGCTGAAAGAGGCAAGACTGACAATAAGAGAAATTAAGAATTTAAGGACATGTGTTTCAATTTAACCTTAGACTAAAATGCACTAATAATATTATGTGGCATCCCACTTGTCTTTCACCAAAGTTGTCTCTTATGAGAAAATTCCTAATGTAGAATTTACTCCATTTTCAGTCACAAAATGATTCAGCTGTGGGAAGGAAAGTCATGCAACAGGGTGACTGACTGCACCTGGGTGGCTCAGAGCACGTGTACAGAGCCAGGCAGCGATAACATGCCCCCTTTCCCTCTCCCACCTCGGGGGCTGCAGAGGCCATCTGTGGGCGTAACTCTGGGCCTCTTACTTGCTGATCTGCTCCTCCACTGTACTGAATTTCTTTCTACTTTCTGTGGAAAAAAAAAAAAAAAAGATACCACTGCGCAGCAAAGCCCATAACTTCTTCAAGGGGTGATGAACGTTTGGTAATAAAATTCCTTGTCAATCTTTGTGGCTCACTCCGTGTATTCAGACTAACGGTTAGCTGCTCTCCCTGGTGATAACTGGAAGTACATGTGCTTTCTCTGCAGTAATATAATATGATGCCCCAATGATACTGTCCTTTCACAAGCTACATCCTCTTGTCTATCTCCCTGTTTGTGGGAAAATAAATGAACACACAGTGTGTGTGTGCTTGTTTTCAGAAACTTCCAGATGGGTTTTCTGGTTTCCATGTTTTTTGTCAAACCGCTGTGGATGCTCTTCCATTGCTTCCCATACAAAAAGGAGTCCCGGTCGAATACAGTACATACCAGCTGGCAAAGGGATGGGTTCCCAGCAGGCTTTTGGCATTTGATACGCTAATGTATGTGAACAGGTTGATATGATTAAAGTTAACGAATGAGACACAATTCCAGACTTTTCTAATTATTGTATAGCATTAAATATTTGCTGGCGCTTTTTATTTTGAAGCAGTCAGGAAACCATTTAATGTTCATAATGGCAGCCTGATGCTTAATAGATAAGGGACGTTCAATCCTTCTTCTACCATTGTTATGACCATAAACCACACTTGCAAGCAGAAAAGAATACAGCACAAAATAGAATTGTGTTTCAGGATGCCTCAGCTTTAAAAGCTTCAGTATCAACAAGAGAAAAACAACATGGGTTTCATTTTCACAGCATTCAGTAGAAAGTTATTAGGAAGCGATTCGGGGACCTCTACAGCTGTAAAACCAAGGGGACCAAGGGGACAGAAATCAGTGTAGCCAGCACACTGCAATTTGCTGGTTGGCTTGGGTCTCCTTCCAGCCCCACAGTATTCCCAGTTCTCTTTGTGCTGTACTCAGGAAGGGCACAAAGCTGTTTTCTTTCCAGACAATTTTACCGATGGGCCTGACTGCTTAATTGGTTTGGCATAGGATACCAGAGCTCCACCATTTGTCTACGCTTCCTGTTTCCTTCTGGTCTGTAATTCAGGCTGTAGAACTGCTCTTGAAAGTTTAGTGTGCTATGGTGTGGCAGATTGTGTAGCAGATTGCGTGGCTTCATATTTGGTGACAAATTTGGTGTTATTTAGATGGCCTTAGGTGGCTTTTGACCCTCCAGCCCCTCAGCTACTCATTTCCAGCTCCACGTCACTGCAATGCTTTGCTTAGCCAGGTGTTTATGTGGCCATGAAGTGCAGCAGCTCAAGGAATTGATCTGGTGGGAAAAGCAGATCTTGCTTCCCCCACCTTGTTCACTGTTTGGCCGTGCAGACAGCTGTGCCAGCACTGCCCAGGACACCAGCCCTGGCACTGAAGGACCACTTGAGGAGCTGTGGTCTGCACCAGTCCTCATCCCGTGGAAGCTCAAGTCTCTGCAGAGCACTCAGCATCAGCCTGGAGTTTGCACTGCTTTTTCAGCTTTTGCCTGCAGGGATTGGAGGAGTTTTAATATCAGTGTGATCTATTTAAGCTCAGTTGTATTCCACTCCTACTTTTTTCATACAACATTCTTGGGAACGAGCACCTTAAAAAAGGAAAAGGAGGATGCGCCCAGTAAAACTTTTCCAACAAAAGCCTGTCAAGCAATATAGAGCATGTGACTTTATGAGCACTCCTATGTGTTAGCCTGAATGACACCAGAGAAATTATGCCAGGACATTAATCCTTTAGCATTGTCCAGTTCTTCCTTCAAAGTCAGGAGAAGGTGGTGCTGTGTATATTATAAGACATATACTTTATCAAGGCTGCACAACTTGATTAAAAAAAAATAATTTCTTAAAGATTTGTCTTACTCCTAAAATTGTTAAAACAGAGAAATTGGGGGATCTGTTACAAAAGAAACATCAGTTTATGACTGAGAAACTGTAAGGGCTTAAGACAGATGTTCGGTGGACGAAAAGCTGGACATGAGCCGGCAATGTGCGCTCGCAGCCCAGAAAGCCAACCGTACCCTGGGCTGCATCACAAGAAGGGTGGCCAGCAGGTCAAGGGAGGGGATTCTGCCCCTCTGCTCTGCTCTGGTGAGACCCCACCTGCAGTACTGCATCCAGGTCTGGGGTCCTCAGCATAAGAAGGACATGGACCTGCTTGAGCAAGTCCATAGGAAGGCCACCAAGATGATCAGAGGGCTGGAACACCTCCCCTATGAGGAAAGGCTGAGAGAGTTGGGGTTGTTCAGTCTGGACAAGAGAGAAGGCTCCAGGGACACCTTATTGCAGCCTTTCAGTACTTAGAGGGGGCTTATAAGAAAGACAGGGACAAGCTTTTTAACAGGGCCTGTTGCGATAGGACAAGGGGTAATGGTTTTAAACTAAAAGACGGTAGATTCAGACTAGATACAAGGAAGAAATTTTTTACGATGAGGATGGTGAAACACTGGCACAGGTTTCCCAGAGAGGTGGTAGATGCCCCATCCCTGGAAACATTCCAGGTCAGGTTGGACAGGGCTCTGACCAACCTGATCGAGTTGAAGAAGTCCCTGCTCATTGCAGGGGGGTTGGACTAGATGATCCTTCAAAGGTCCCTTCCAGCCCAAACCATTCTATGATTCTATTCTATGATCCTGTGTTAACTTAGAAACAATATTTTGTTTGTTGATTAGGGAGAAAAATTACAAAACAATTGAGGGTCAGATTCTCATCTAACCTGCCTTAGTAGAGCTCCACTGAAATCAGTGGAGCTTTGCTGATTTACGTCAGTTGAAGATCTAGCCACGAATTTTATAACTTAATTCCTGCAATAGGTTTATTTTGGCTTGAAGGAAGGATTTGCAGATCAGGATTGGTTAGCTCTTTTTTTTTTTAATTACTAGAGCATCTTTAGTTTTATTTTAAATTTGCTTTTACTATCGATGGTAGCTTTTGTCTCTTGTCCTCATAATTTATCTGTTAAAAGTCCTTCTGAGTGTCAAGTACTTAGAGTATCTTTCAGATTCTCAGGTGACTAAGATAGGATTCTGTCTTTAATTAAAAGGAAGAAGATTGAGTTTCAGGGCAATCATGTTTTGATATTCCCATATGTATCTAAAGTCACTCAGATTAGGAGAATTGGGCTTCAGTTTTTGAAATTAGACTTTGTTAAATTGAACTCTGAGAGTGCATTTTCCTATCTGACTAGAATACCAGTGCTTTTAAATATTTCAAGGTAAACCCTCATCAACTCTGATAGAAGCTAAATGGCATCTTGCTTTATGACTCAATTCTGACCTCATTTCTTGCACTCTAAATCTGGTGTAACTCCTTCAAACTCAGTAGAATTACTTTAGGTTTAGATTGCCATAATGAAGGTTAAAGTCTGCCTCTCGACTTCTACTCCCCTGAAGAAAAATGGTTTGCCATGGTAACCAGTGTAACCAAAACCAGTATGTCACATCATAGAAATTAATACAGCAACGCTGAAGGGTTTGGAGTTAGGCTAATTTATACCACATAAAATCTAACCTTCTGTTTTCCTGAATTAAAATACCATCTTTGGGGTATTTTACTGAACTTGACTAATTATTACAACTAACTGGAATTCAGAATGTCCACCTCTGAGGCACCATATCATTAACACCACTGAATAGTGCAGGGCTAGGCTTCCTTCATTGAGAGAAAGAGAGGTTTTGTTGGCCATGTGTGAGGGTGGTCAGTGTCACACCGTTCAATGTGATCACTTCTTCAGACCAGAAGTGCTTAGAGTAGATGGTCAGCATCACTTCTGAGGTCCCCCCTTGCACACAGGCCCTGGGCCATCTGCACAGTTTCTGGGCCACTTCTGCTTGCTCGTTTCCCCAGCCCATCAGAGATGTCCTGCTCCCCTCCCTTCCAGCCTGAGGAGTCTGCATGTCATCAGCCAGCAGACATCCCTAGCTTGCCAAGCGAATGTGTGCAAAAGCAAACCAGATGCAGGAGTGAAGACAGGGCTGGTGCAGGTGAGCAGCAGAGTCCAACAGTGCCTCCAGCTTCAGATTCCACAGTTGGACTCTGGGGTCATCTCTCCTGTCGCCCAGCGGCAAAAGCCCTGTGCACATCTCTTCCTTCCAATGAAGGAAGCATTTCAGAGTTCACCATGAGAGTTCCTGTTGAGATTCAAGTCCTTACAATGACCCTGGCTTTTAATAACACACATACCCACCTCTGTGGTTTCAAACCACCACACAGTCACACTTAATCACAAATTATTCTGCCTAATCAATCCCTGTAAATGGATTCTTGCCTTGCCTTGCCTTCCCTTCCCTTTCTCTTTTTTCCCTAGTGACTTCTCACAACAGAGCCCCACTCTTCACTCTTCAGCATTTCTTCTCCCATTGCCTTCCCAGGATAATGGCGTAGTGATGGTTGCTCATTGCAGGTGCAGGTGAGGAGGAGCTGGCAAGGACAAGCTGGAGTAGACACTGGCATCAAGACTTGCATACAATGAGGGTTTATGACTTTCAAAGCAACAAGCATACAGCACGGCAGCATCTCCAGCTGTGGTCTGGACCTCTGCAGAGAACACGTGGGCAGAACATCCATCACAATTTGACTCATTTGCCTCTGCTGGGTAAATGAATGTGATTTCACAGTGTGTGATCCACCTCGGTCTCCTCCTCCAAACTTCTCCCATCTATTCCCCCTTGGTCTTGCTGACATTGTGTAGAATGTGGTCTCAAGCCTGACAGAGAAAGTCCACCATCTTGCTCTTAAAAAAATTGGGGCGGGGGTTAGAACTAAAAAAAACCCCACCCTTCTATTTCCACTCCACATTTTTTTTCTGGTGAAAACTTAAGTGCTCTACATGGTGGCTGAAATTGGCAGCAAAGGGTCACTGAGATAAGATGGATAGCGGATAGCATGATGGTTCTGTTGGCCTGAGGTTTAGCTGACAGGACAAACTGAGATACCTGCAGAGGCTTGAACAAGCAAGGGCTGTGGAAAAACCTGGCGTGATAGGTCCTGTTAGCTGGGGGCAATGGCAGTGAAACAGTGCAGTGAACAGCACTACAGCTAAAAGCACAGTGCAAAAATACACCTTTCAACTGATGTGTAACTGAGAGGTCAAGAATACAGAAAATGGAGATACAGGTCTTCTAACGGCCCTGACAGAGTCCAAGCTTTGTGCATCCAATACCTACAGGCAGCACAGCACAAGAGTCTCCCAAATGGGACATACCACCCTGTGAGCGGTCTTTCTGTTTTTCATCATTCCCACTTCAAACTGTCTAGCAAATGTAATTTGGGTTGTAAGTTTCCAAATAACCTCTACAACCCCTTCCTCAGCATTTCCTGGGAATTATGATAGTCACCTTCCTCATCAGTTGAAATGTGGCTCAGATTTCCACAAATTTTTCTTCTTTCCACAGCTGATCACCCTTCATTTACAGCATGTTCCTCTTGCTGTCATGGGTCCTTAGCAGCCCAGATCAGGTTCGTACCTGTCCTGCCACCAGGTAAAATGGCAGTCTGCAACTCCTTATGGCAAGCAACATGTGCAGTTGCAAATTCTAACTCTGCTTGGAGCCTAGGTCACAGAGCAGTACGCAGTGTGAACCTGCATGCTGTCACATCGACACTTGTAGGATGGCTGCCATGACCAAGAACATCCTACTTTTCACTGCTGTTTGCAAACGGTGTGGAAGCAGCGGTGAGATGCGCTGGTATCCTACTGCTGAAATAGCGTCCTAGATATAGTGTGAGCTTCTTTATTTTGAAAATAGGAGAACCAGCCCTCCCCAAGGAGCTCTCCAGAAGGATCCTCAGAACTAATTCAGCAGGGCTGGATGCCTACCCTTCTGATGAGCCAAGACCAGCCAAAGTGCAGAGTGAGCTAGCAGGCAGTAGGGATGCAGCATACAAATATCACACGTGGAATTCAACTAAAACATACACGCACCATGTATGAAGGAGACAAATAATGCATAAACCCAGCACTAATAACTGCAGAACAGGTGTTATAGGTTAAAAATACTTTCACAGACATGCCACAGACTGCTCTATGACATCGTGGATGCAGTACTCACCTCTCATTTAGAAGAGCTTTGGCCACATCCCTGCACTTGGTTAGGAAGAAGATGGAACTGAACACTGCTTTCTGACATGAACATCCAAACTGGACCAGTAGTTGATCCTACCCACACTGCTGGTTTTGCCTGGGGTCCCATTCAGACATAGCAGAGTCTGTGCACGTGCTGTGGAGGAGCTGTTTGCACCCAGCTAGAGCCGCGAAAAGCAGCGGACACCTGAGACAAGCTGCCATCAGCGGAAGCCATCAGCAAGGAAGTCTTCTGTATTGCTCAGTTTGTGATTTACACTGGACCTGTATTTAAATATACTGAAGAAAACTTGGGGCAGGCTTGTGATTTCAGCGTTTAAGCAACCTCATACCCCTCTCCTGCTCAGCACTGCACAATACTTTTACTTCCATCCTCTGACTGATCTCATGTGATTTAAAGTGGCTGAAATAGGTAAAGACAGTAGTTGTTATTGTGTCATGTTTACATGCATTGATGTGCAGTAGAAACAGGAAAAAAAAAGTGATTGTGGTCAAGTGAACTACTGTAGGATAAAGAGAGATAAATAATTCAGATTCTCATTATAACGGAAGAGTGCAGCTCCCATGGAGAGGAGGGAGACTCTCTTTGTGTGAATTGGTATGCAGTGGCTGTTTAGTAGCCATAGCATGTAATCTAGCATTAGTATTAACATAAATCAGTGGCAGGAATTAACAATATTTCTAAAGTCCTGTATGATAACTGGATCCACACTATATTGTTTAGTCCTCCTGGGCATTTTAATAATCATGTAATAGAAATGTTGGAGTAGCTGAGATATTCTTTATATTGCTCTATGAAAGGTCTTTAACACAATGTCTTTAGCAGACAGTTTTGATAGAATGTGTTGTACAAAAAGAAATATGCCTATTTTGGTAATATGGGTATGTTTCATTAGCTCAGCCCGCAGCGACATGACATTACATTTAAAAAGGAATACAATTAATAACAATGAGAGGGGGGTTTTTAGCTCTCAGAGTATAGCTGGAGGAACTGAGCAAGGTGTCAGGGCAATTAAATAGAGGCACTGTATTACCTTTGTCTGAACACTCATAACATCATCCTGTCTCAATATGTTGAATAGGAGATTTCTTTGCAGTAAGATTCCTAATTTATTTTGATGTTTCCTATAACTCAGATAATAATAAGATGGACTTTTTTATTAATCTTTAAAAATGTACAAATCTGGGGAATTAGCATGTCTGTGGATCCATATATTTTCCATTTTCCATAGAGTATGGAACAACTGTATGAGAGATACACACAATAGCTTCTCAGCACTGAACTTAATGGAACCATCATATCGGCGCTGTGGAAAAGTACAAAATACTGCCAGTACATGTACAGCACATGGATTAGATAACTGCAGTCCAGGGAAAAAGTTATACTTTGAGACTATTAAAATAATCAACATGGGTATTATTTTATTCAGCATTAACCTTTATGTTCTACGTTAAATGACAATGAAACTGGTGGAACACGATCCTTCCCTAGAGTAACGGTATCCAGCATTTCTTTCATCTCTAAAGAGGCTTCTTAATATCCCACAATCCTAAAAATACTATTTTTCCCCCACTGCAGGTCAGATTTAATAACAGTAACAGGAGATAAATGGTTTGGGCTCAGCTGAGCCTTCAGCAGCCCTGTGGATGGGAGGCAGGGATCTCTGCCCTCCCTGGAGAAGCAGCAGCAGAAGGCAGCAGGGGAACTGCAGGATGGCCTCAGGGGTCCGAGTCCTCCTTCCCACTTGCGATGCAGTCCTTCCCGTTGCGCTCACTCCTCTGCCGGAGGCTCTTCTGCTGGTCCCAGTCTGGCCTGCACGTCTGGGTGGGAAGGCTGGGAGTGTGCCCTGGCCCCAGGGACGAGGGTGGCAAGGACACGACCTGAGGCCTCGCCGCAAGCGTCACCCAAACACGTACGGATGCTTGGAGAGAGAAAGGCCGAAAGCGCCTCTTGGGCAGGGGCAGCTCACTTGTACCACTCATATTCCCAGGGCAGTGGCAGTTACGTGTGAAAAAGCGTTAGGCAGGTGCCAAAGCAGAAGCCACCTTCCCCTCTCCCCACACCTCCATGTGCCCCAGGCGCGCCGGCGCCATTTTATGGGTGCCCGGCAGCAGCGCACCAGAGACCGCGGGAAAACACCGTCCCGGGGCGGGGGAAATTAATGAACAACTCCACAGCCGTTCATGAGTAACGTATTACATCGCAGCAGAGAACAGTTTCCTAACCCGCGGAGCTCCGGGTTACTCCTCCCGCAGCAGCGCCCGGGTTAATGGCACACGGCGCCGGCCGCCCCATCCCGTCCCCGGGCAGCAGCTGCCCCCGGCCCTGCTTAGCCCCGCACGTATGCGGCGGCACACGGCGCCTCGAGCGATTAAATCGCCCCAACGCTCCCGGGGAGAGCCCCCCTCCCCTGCTAAGTGTTATTGACAGACCCATCAAAGGCAGTGATGCATCGGCAACCTGCCTCAGCCCCAGCAGGCCAGGCCAGGGGGGGGGACATGCGGTCGCCGTGGCAACGGCAGGGCGCGGGGCCTGCCGGGAGGGGCGTGGCGGTCGCCCGGCGGCCATGTTGGCGGGGCCCGGCGGTGAGGCCTCGTGCCCTCCCATCGATCCGCCGGGCCTCGGCGCTATCGACCGCTCCAATTTGCAGGAATTTATGGTATCGATGTGGGGCTGATTAACATTTTGCGCCAGAGCAGTTCAATACGGGCTGGTAACAGCTTTTAATGATTAATTGACTTTTACGATTCCGCCTCAGCGCTGTCAGCGAGCTGTGAACTGCGGGCACGCTCCTCCCCGAGCCGCTCTCCAGTGGCACGGGGCAGTGATTGAGTACCTGGGAAATTAGTGTCCTTGCTGTCTCGTTTTATGAAAGATAAATGCGATGACATTTAATGCAGACCTTAATTTAGAACAGAGCTAAGCAGATCATTTTGCAATTTAATCATAAACAGGTAAATATCAACACTTGTTTAGCATTTCACGAGTTAGGTGGACAGGCAGCAGGGGTAAAGCAAAGTAGGCAGCGGGGGAATGGCAGAGGTAAGGTAAGGTAATGAGACTTGGAGCCAGTGATGTTTTAATAATAACGGCGGTATAAGTGTAGACAGTATCACATCCACAATTCACGTATGGTCTTCCCGCATGGCCATCTCGCTCACTCTTTCTCTTTCCTCCTATAATCTCATTCACTGTTCCCACGCTAGCCGTAAAATGAGGGCTTCTGACACCAGACATGATATATGAAAAAAAAAAAATGTCACCTACAGTTAATCTGTTACCTAAAACAAACATAAACATTATGGAAAAATTGCAAAGGAAAACAAAATTTTATTATACTCCATAACAACTGAAAAAAGATTGTCTGGAAGGCTGTGTGCTGTCAACTCCTACCTTCCTGTGTTCATATTTATAGCCTATTCCTTTGCATTCATTTTAATTAAAAAGATTGTAAGTTTCTTTTTAAATAACTGTCTAAACAAAATGTCATATTATGCATGTTTATACATACAAAAGCTAAAATGGCATATTTTGATCCTCTTTGAAATTTTATTCTCTACCTTCTCACCACTCCATCATCCCCTGTGTTTGAGCTGATTTGCAGAGGAAATGAGGCCGCAACGGGCCAGATTCTTAAATCATTTTGACCCACTTCGGAAGAGCTGGAGAGCTGCCGAATCTCCCCATTCAAGGATTCCCTTGGCACGAGGGAGTTCCTAGCTTGTACAAAGCTGACAGAGCCAATTCCTATGCCATCTGTTCCCGCAGAACCCATTTAGAGGAGCCTAGTGGGGGCAGAGAAGGGGTGCAATTGAGGTATTTCTGCATTTTCCCTCTCCCTTTCCAAGACCCTCATGGGGGCAATAGCCTCTTAAAGTGCAGCATGAACCCCAGAAACAGAAAGCTACAATGGGCTCCCTTGCAACTCTTCATGTCCCTCTGAGCTGCACCCACTGCTCCTTTTACAAATTGGCTGGGATACTCCAAGAAGCTGTGCAGACAAGGCCAGCTCCAAAGGCTCTTCTCTCTTAACCTGAATCACTTTATGGAAGTCATTGTCAAGGAGCAATCAGACAAAGAGTTAAATTGCAGAACTGATTGGGCAGTAATCTCTGGGGAAAGGGGACAAACTTCTGGACATGGCTGAGTGCATCCACATGTTAACCCTGATCAGCAGAAGTCAGAAGAGCTCATCTAATAGCAGCCCTCAGTGCTGCCATGCTAGCTGCGTGATACATGGAAGGGGGTGCTTAGCTCTTGAATCAAAATTCACAGTGCTGAGCAAGACACCTAAAGCTCTGTGTACACTGGATGTTTGCCTATGGATTTGTCCTGATGAGCTTTGTGACCCCCTGGCGCTGTGATCAAAATGGCACGTACTCTGGCAGGTATCTCTGCTCGAAAGCACCATTAGCTGGGAGGTAGTAAGGGATGGCTTTTTAAACTACTTCTCAACTGGTGCTGCTTGTTACACTGCCACCTGACAGTAGGAGCACGTCCCCTCCTTCTCAGCCATGGTCAGGCAGGCTGGCGGGGAAGTGGGGTGCCCGCTTCCCTGGAGAAATCAGGGACAGAGTCCACACAGTCAACCTATCTCAGCAATGAGGTGGCAGCTACGTGCTGAGGGGGAGCTTTGACATGCTGTTTCTTTGTATTGCGTTTTTTTTAACACCACCGTTCAGATATTTGCTTTTGTCTCTCAGCCTGAGCTTCTGTGCGACTGGCACATTCGGAGCGTGACAGCGTACCACGCCGTGCATGGGACAGCCCAAGAGGTGCCCTGCAGCATCCCAGAATCCAGCCCCAAAGGAGAGAAAGCAGAGCAGGTCCCCAGGGCTACCCCAGCTATAAGAGGGGAGGGGAAGCAGTGAAATGTGTCGGAAAGCCTTACCTGGACACTGTCGTCACTGGGTAACTGGGGGAATTACTGCTGATCCTGGGAGGAGCAGCAGGTTCCCTGATGCGTACTCTGACCTCTCACTTCACATCATCAGACAGCCTGGCTTTCAAGGATGCAGGACACCAGTTAAATGGCTATTGTAATAGCCCATTATAACCCGGGCAAAGGTCAGTCTAAGCCACCGCTTTGACTCTGCTTGTGCTAACAGCTGGCCCTCGACAGAGCTCAAATGTGTCCACACAGACTGCCTCTCCACTGACCCAGCAGTTGAAAGATCCAGGCTAGAGAGTGTGTGCATTCTGGCTTTAGAGATCAGCAGTGAGTAAATTCCTGAGTTAGATCACAAGGTTGGGCTAAGGTATAGGCAACGTGCAGGTAGATAAAGCTTGAATTCCCTTGACATTGACTGAGGAAAGCTAGCACTTACCAGGTAACCATGTGTAGATGGGTACAGTGAGACATATGCCTGCTCCTGTCATGGATGGTGACCCAGCTCTGGTCTCACAGCTGTGTACCCATACAACAACAGCACTAAGCTCACAAACCTTATCTCCTGGACCAGAAAGCCATATATCCATTCGGCCTGGATCACAGATGGACGAGACATGTCCGTCCGTACCCACCAAAGTAAACATACCCTAAGAAAGGGCACAGCAAGCTAAGTGTGCCACCGAAGCCAATAGGAAATCCAAGTGAGAGGAGTTTTGCTCCCCATCAGAGCTGCAGTTAAGTGTGTCTGAATGCCAGCTTCTGAACTGGGCTGTCCTGTGTTTAGCTACCTTAGTCACACATTTGGAGACAAGTGGCTCATCGCTGTTCTCCTTTGGGATGGGGCTGGTGATGATACCGCTTTTAGCTAGGAGTCTGTTGAATATGTGCCCCAGAAATGGGACTCCAGCCCTATCTCAGCAGATGCTACAATAAGAGAAGGGGGTCTCATTAGAAGGATTTAGGTGAGAGTGGGAATAGTGATGAGAGAGTGCTTCTGTTTTCTTTGTACTAGATGGGTCACTATGCAGCCCAGAAGGCACAGCTCATAGAGCCAGAGGGAGTAGAAAGGAGTGCCGCGAGTGGCACGGGTAATGAGTATTCCCACTGAGAATAGGAAGCTCTGAACCCTGGTTTTCAGTCTGTGCCTGTCTACACACAATGCAAAAGCAGTACCTCGCCTTCGCTCTATTTAGCTCTGCAACTCCTGACTTCTCAGCTGCACTGTGACTGACTTCAGTGTGAAGTATGACATGGTCCGGTCCCCTGTTACCTCTTCTCTCAATGACAGTCTCCTTAAGAGACTTTCAAACCCATACCTTAGGCTAAAGAGAACTGAAAACTTTTATTTCCCAAAGTGTTCCAGCTGCCAGGCAATTGCACAAAAGGTAGACAGCAGTTGTCGCGTTTGAAAGGAAGTACCTGAGAACACTAAAACCAAGAGTGGATGAAACTATGCTGACGTGGTCTTTTGCAAACGGAGGTGAGCCTGTTTTCTCCTTTTTGCAAGCCAACTGGGGAACTGCTTTACTGTAAGCTGATCCTGAGCTAATGCGACTACACAGCTTCATGTTCAAAAGGTTCTAGTTAGCACCGTGTGCCCCTGAAAAAAAGCAGGGGGGGTCTTGATTGCTGTCAAAAGCCAGAGCAGTCCTACATTCTGGTCCTGTGCAAATCTCGTTGGTTCTGACCCAACAGGGTATAAGGTAGGGAGGGCCCAGCTTGTGAAAGGAAACAGGAATAGTTCAGCTATGTAGCCCGGCAGCAGGCCAGTTCAAGATGTCAGACAAGCAGGCTGTTGTTTTTTCTGCCTCTTGTTGCAAAAAAACCCCAAACCCAAACCAAACCAAATAAACAAAGAAGTAACAGCACTACTTTTCTTCAGACTGAGCCCAGGAAAATGAGGCAGAAGTCTGCATTTTGGGGCAGTAATTGGTACCTCTGCTTCTTTATTTCCCCAGCAGGACCAAGAGCCTTGTTCTCCTGAACTCTCCTGTCCTGCCCCAGGCTCTGTCCTAGCCTTCACTGTACCTTAGCACTTTCTGCTGCAGGCAAAACAGGCCCATCTCCTCTCCCTGCAGGAAGGCTAGGCTCCTTTTTACTTGAGCTGGCTGTGGCTAGGAGTGGCTGGACACATACAGTAGGACCATACTGGGCACCTAAGGAAGGTTCATCTCATAGTGCCTTGAAGAAATTCTGCCTGCTTACCTGCAAAAATGAGACTTTATGCTTTGTGCTCCTTCGGTGGGGGAGCCGAGGAAGCAGGAAGCTTCCTGTGTTGTCTGAACAGGACAGCAGAACAAGAGCCACAGAAGAAGTCAAACTGTGTGGGCAAAATCTCAAGCATCCTGTGTTGTCTGAACAGGACAGCAGAACAAGAGCCATAGAAAGAGAAGGCAAACTGTGTGGGCAAAATCTCAGCCCCACTGAAGTCCTTGGCAAAAATTCCACCGACTTCAACAGCTTTCTATTCTATGGCCACGTGTCCTTGTGTCTGACCACAGACCCCTTTCAATGGTACAGTGTTAATAAGTTGTGTGACTGCTACAAAGGGCAGAATGCGACCATCTCCATTTTTATTATGGCACAGTACCTGCACTCTGAGTAGCAAGCAGCATCTCTTTACATCAGGCCTTGTGCATCAGGTAATACAGGAAGACTATTGTATTATTAAGAAAGTGTTTCTCTCACAATGTAGAATGACAGGCATTGAATCTTTTCCCTCTCTGTTCTGTCACGTTCCTCTCTATTCTATTGCATTTGGGGCCATACATATGCTGCATTCACTGAATATTCCCATATTCAGCCTCACTGACCTTTGTTTAGGTGCATGGCTAGGGATACTGGGGGAGGAGTATGGTGGACTGTATTTATAATTACATGTCTGATATTTATCCATTCAAAAATAACACAATTTTTGAGCAAAAATAATACTCAGCACTTTGCCAAGAGAGACCATTGTTTTTCTGCAGCCACATGCCAGCTGTTCCTCAACAAAATTCCACACATTATCTTTTTTCATGGGTTCAAAGGGCAGTTACCAAGTGTAATTTCCACCTGTAGGCACTGATTCAGTTTTGTTTTTACGATTCCTCTTCTAGATTTATAAGAGAATTTAATTAGACTTCTTATAGATTTCTTTGGCAATTTTTGAATATATATATATATATATATATATTTCTCCTTCTTGATTACGATCCCCTTTAACTCACTGGATGTCCCAAATTATAAGCTTTGCATGGAATCAGTTGCCTTTGGCTATGTTTGGTATTATGTTACCTTCTGTTCAGTTAACGGTGTGGAGATAGGCCATAAGCACTGGAAAAACCTCAAAGCTCTTTTCTGCTGTTTTGAAATTGAGAAAGCAGAAACATAATTGCTTTTGTTGGATCACAATCCTGAATAGCAAAAGACTTTTTAAACATCTGCCCTTCCTTTGATTGGCTTTACATCTTCTCTCTTTTTTGTCTACTGTTCATTATTCTGCATTTTATTCACTAATGAAAAATTCTATCCATGACAATATTTTCATATGCTGTAAGATGACTGGGATTCAATGCATTTAATCTGATCTAGCCCTACAGAAAACCTTAATAGAATGTGACAATATATGTTAATTCTGTGAGGTTTGTATTTCCTTCTTGCTCATGTAATATCTGATCTGTCCTGCCTACAATCTCAGCGCAATCTCCTGCAACCCTGACTTCTAACAGAGCCAGAGTAACTCCCAGCATGTATTTGCAACACCTATTGAAATCAAACAACGCTGCGTAGCTATATGGGAAATAAATTTTTCTTTCTTTGTCACTGTGCCCTGCTCCCATTCAGATCTGTGGCAAATCGGCACCGACTTAAATTCCGCCAAGATCAGGCATCAGAATTTTTCCAGTTTAGATGGGATTCTCTCTGATGGGAGAACTTGCATGTGTCTCCATGTGCTGATCTCCCACCCTCTCTTGATCACTAATCGAATTACTTGATATGTCTCTTTTT
>VYZV01017295.1:0-12387 GCA_013401275.1 Pandion haliaetus | reverse complement strand
ATACCGCTGTCAAATACCTGTCATGATATTAGCATTCATTCCCAGGGAAACGTAGCAGCCAGAAATAATGCTGATCCCTGAGTGGACCAGAATAATCTGCTCATTCTGCAGGGAATAGCTATCCCTATTCAATAATAATACTGAAATTAAGAAATAACATTCTGTCTTTTAACATGGGAAGACAATACAAATAATTGGGGAATTTCTTAATGAGTCTGTTATTAAAACAGTATCTAGAGGAAATCTGAGCATTCAGCCAACTGAAATGTGTCCTTTTCTTTTTTTTTCCTGGTTTGAGCATAATGCTTGACATCAATACCACAAGTATTTTCAGTGCTACCTGGGAATAAGGGGGAATGAAGGCAGGAGGCTTTTGAAAAGTCACTTCTGATTTTGCTCATTTAAGAGCTAAGTATTTCAAAAGCAATGAGGGCCAAATTTTCAAGTGCCGATAGTCCCCAGTTGGATCCAGATTTTCAGAAGGATTCCGTTCTCATTTACACTTCTCAATAGAGCATTTTTCCACAAGTGCTCAGCAGCCAGCAATTCTTTCTGGCCAGGAAGCCATTGAGAAAGCTGGCCTTTTTTTTTTTTCTTCAGTGCCTAAAAGGGGACGGGGAGCTCTTTTGTGAATCAGGTTCTTCAGACAAGTTATGCCTGATGAGCCTGGCTCTGAGGAAAGAAGGGAAATATAACTTTCCTCTCTGAAACCTCTAGAGGCAGCGGGTGCTAGAAAGACCCCATGTACTGCTGGGCAGGGATAGCTCCGAGAGCGCTAGCTTGGAGACTGGAAGCAATGGAGAAACACCCATAATTCCTCCTGGAGCTTTGGAGTGTGTGAGGGAACAAGTATTTCCATGAATACCAGAATTATTCCGGAAGCTAGTTTCCAATGGAGTTAGTGTTTCATGGCTGACTGACATTTTAAATGAATTATACTATTGCTGCGATGTGAATTCTGCCCTTATCAGACACTGGAGAATCCATAGGGGAGAGAAGCCTTGGCTGCGGAGTGGATTCCCTTATATCTAATAAGGTATAAGCTCTGACTGAAACTTTCCTTCACATACATCCAGTCTCTCTCCCAGGTGGATTCGCTCCGTGTCAAACAAGAACTGAGCGTGGGCTGCAGCCTTTCCGTCAGTAGGAAAACTCTTCAGCTTTCTATTTTCGCAAGAACTTACGAACTTGTTTATCTCCAAAACCTCTCCCTTTCTGCCAGGTTTAGCTGCAATTGGCCAGTGGGATCAAAAGTTATTAGACAACCATGTGCACAAGCACACACACGCTGCAATTATTTGAGCTGTGCTTCCTTACGGAGCCAGGCTAAAAACACCCACTGCTAAACTGTAAATGACTGCAGCCTGCTGCATCTATGAGTGAGTTGGGGAGGCTGTAATAAAGGAGTGAGTGGAAAGAGAAATAAATTATTCCATATCTCCTGTCCCATGTAACAATCAGTCGCATGACTCCCTCCATCCCTAGCCATAGGGTCTCCCCATCAGACGGGACCGCTGCAGAGCCCCTTTGGCGTGGAGCATGCTGGGGGGGCAGTCAGGGGAGCTGGAAGCGTTCCTGGCCAGTCTGCCAGTGTGAAGGATTGGCAGTGCTTCTTGCAGTTTCCTTTCCCATGAGCAACTAGCAGCAATCAAATACAATCTAGGCCTCATTATTTGCCGTTAGTTTCTTTGATTGTGATTTGGAAATACGTTGCTAAGGAAAGCAAAAACCATGGTTAACTGATTGATAGAAAATAAGAGTCATAGAAAACATCTGGAGAGCCAGATGAGTACAAGCTATTGTTTAGTTTAATACCCTTATAATATTTGCTGCAAACAGCCAGGCTGAAGGGTGGATTCTTCATCATTTTTATTATGTGCTTATTCCAAAATATTAGTGAATGGGCTTTGATAGCAATGTTCGATCCCTGCCCTTTTGCCCGGACATTACCATGTCTTGGCTTCCTGCGGCTGCGTAAGGCCAAATTATCAGAACATAATATCAAAATGTAAGAATGGTCATACTGGATCATACCAACGTCCCTCTAGACTCTTGCTGCTGATGGTGACTAATAGCAGATGTTTAGGGAAAAATACAAAGCCAAAAAATGCAGCCGTTGTTCTCCAATACACCCTCCTAGCTTCAAGTGATTAGCAGCTAGAGAACAAGCTGAGCCAGAGGTGGTATCTATGTATTTAATATGGCTAGATGGATTTTTTTCCTTCTGGGATTCTCCCCCTCAGCCTTTAAAGGTAGAAATAATGAAGAGCTTATGTTTCTTCTAGGGAAAAATGCTGAAGAGGGAAATCCTACCGCTGGAAACTTTGGGAGTCACCCCTAGGAAATGGGCTCCATCAAGCTGCAGGGGCATGTCTAACCCTACATTAAAGAAAGAGAGACTCAGCCTTCAATTCAAACTTTTGGTGTTCACTCTTCAGCTAACCGTACAGTTGTTGGGCAGCAGAAAGCAGGGCGGGGGAAACAGGGTGGAAGCAGACTGCAGCTGCCCAGAGCCTCCCTCCAGATGGGTAGGAGAAGACCAGCCCATCACCTGGTTGACCATACAGCCCACCAGCTGCAGCCCTGGGAGCCAATGCCCTGGTTGAAACACACTCCTCGGACACCTTTAAGCATGGTGGTCTCTGAGTACATACAGGTAGTTGACAGAAACGTGGTCAATGGCCAACTTTCTTCAAGTCTTTCCAGGTCCGTTCCTATGCTGATCATAGTTATTCAACAACCGTGCTTTACACCTATGTCAGTGCGTTGTGGATTTGTTAAGGAACCCTCTGCAGGCCCAGAAGGGCAGGTAAATATTAGCATATTTCCAATTTTACAGATACTGAAAATGAGACAAAGAGTTCAAGCCACTTGTCTGAAGTCCACAGAGTGAATCGGGAACTGAACCACATGTAGAAACTACACACTCCTAATTCTCTGTTTTCAATGGCTAGCCAGCACTTACTTTCACCTAATTTACTGTTAAATGTAGAGGTGTAATCCACAGATATATATACCAAGGGGGCTATTTCCTCACAGAACTTTATTCAATATTTATAGTATGTGCTTATGATGGTGATCATCTACAAAATTACATTGCTTTGACTCCATAAGTGACATTTTAACTAACAAGAATTGTTGCATTAAAAAAATGGGCTGACATTTCCAGAAATACCATGTTTTTTTCCTAATTCACACATCAGTTCTGAATTCATTACAATACAAAGCTGTTTGTAGTGCCAATACATTTTTCCACTTCATTCAGTCAAATTTTACTGTGAGTTTAGATCAGCCATGTCATCTCACATTCCACAGAAATGCGAGCCTTTTAAGGATGAGAGGAGAGGAGAGGAGAGGAGAGGAGAGGAGAGAGAAAGGGAGAGAGAAAGGGAGAAAGAAAGGGAGAAAGAAAGGGAGAAAGAAAGGGAGAAAGAGGGAAGGGAGAAAAGGAAGGTGTGGAAGGGAAGGAGGAAGGAAGGGAGGGAGGAAAGAAGAGGGAAAGCAAACCTTGAATGCATTTTCTCTGCCCAAGTCAAGTGACTACCTTGCTTCTTCAGCTTCATTTACAATTAAGTCTGTTGTTTTCTTATATATTTGCTGTTGTTATGAAGTCACTCATATTCTAGGTCGGTTTTTTTATACCTTAACAGGCTTGGAATGCTAGTTTGCCAGAAGTGGCTACTGAGCTTGTGTTGAGCCTACAGCTCAGAAGCGCTGAATCCTGAGGAAGTTCTGTGAGCAGAGGACATTCATGAGGGCATCCACTGTACCCTTTTTTAATTCTACAGGGCCTGTTCCTGCCCCTTCTCACATTGCATTCATTTCTACCCCAAATTGTTGTGGTCCTAAAGCCATCCGCACGGAATCACCGATTGAAAGCAGAACGGACACGGTGCAGTCCCTGCTCTCCGCTATTCCATTAGACCTTGTTCACTACACGTGAAAGGGCTTGCCAGCAAAGCTGCACTAATATAATACCAACAGAGCCACCTCAGTGGAACTGTTTCGATGAACAAAATAATAAACCAGCAAAAAACCTCTCTTTTTTTTTCCCTGATATTGTTCTGTCTACCTCAGGCAATTGTTTTCATGCTTCTGACTGACACAGCAAGGATGGCAAAACTGCGTAGACAAGAAATCCTGAGGGGGTGGAACAGAATATTCACTGCTGGTTCCAGTTGCCTCTCAGTTGTCTCTCTGGGCTGGCTGCTTGCATGAGGGAGTTTCTTTTTAGAACTGTACTACTGGAGATTTGGGGCAAATGTCATTACTATTTTTTAATTTTGCTTATTTAAAAAGAGCACTAGGGTCTAGCATTTCCTGATGCTATAGGAAATAAAAACTAGGCCAAAGAAAAAGATGCTTTGAGGAAGATCAACAGATAGCCAAAGGACTGGCAATGTTTGACCACTGGGAAGTATTTACTGAAAGAAGACCCTTTTTGAAGGACAGAGTCCATCTGAGCAACTGTGGAAATAGCCTTCTGGAAGCAAGTCTGGCGGAACTGATAAGCAGAGCTTTGAACTGAGAAATGAAGGGTACAGAGTGAAAGACTTGAATAATCTCCACATGCCCGTAGAACACCAGAGGAGAAAGCCTAGGTACACGAGGGTATGCCAAAGGATAAAGAAATTTCAGTGATCAGAATGGCGGGGAATAAGAAGAAAGAAAGTGCAAACTGTGAGGAGAACTGCTTCCAAGTCAGCGATACAGTGAGTGTCAGGAGCAGGTCTTAACAAAGCTGCGGTATGGGGTACAGAAATACTTAACAACAATATATGTACCAGAAAAGGGAAGAGCATGAACTAAGCTGGCAGGGCATTAGGCAGGACAGGTATACACTGGTAACACAACGGAATAGCAATCACGGCTGGAACACTGGTCTCGAAGCATATGCATTATTCAGAAAGGCAGAGATAAAGGTGAAGGTGGTGGCAGAGAACTGCGCATTAATGATAGGAGACACTGCAAAGAAGGATGTGCAGAAGGGATAGCATGCAAAAAGCAGAATTTTTTCCAGTTAAAATCACTTTGGGGAAACCTGGTAAAAGAGAATACTTGGAAAGTGTGAGCCCCCTGATTTAGCTCTGGTTATGGGTAAAATCAGCAGTAATGCCATTAGAGAGACAAGTTCTGTTGGGTTTGTGTCATGCAGGGAAATTTTTACCTTCCCAAATACGGATCAAAGAACAAATGCCACTAATGATGACAGAATCCAGGTGCTTCTGGATGTAGTAGTCAGCAAATTTCTTAATAAAATTCTCACAGAACCAGTAAAAAGTGATGCTGATTGAGACTTGGTTCTGGTAACTGATGACTACAGCAAAAAATGACCTCGGCTCACATGGTCAGGGACTGACACTTCCTAATTAAATGGAATGGATAAATGAGTCTGTTAATAAGGCTTTGCATTTCAAAAGGGTAAAGTTTGGTAAACTCATGGAATTGATTAGTAAAGTCAGATGGATTGCAGAGTCCTGGCATTAAAACGTGAAAGAGGCCTGGAGCTTCTACAGGTCTGAGCAACTAAAAGTTTCAGGAATCCGCGTAACAGGCAAAAGAGAAAACCTGGTTGTATAACCACTTCAAGAGAGGTACTAGTACGTTGCCTTATGTCTTTTAAAAGAAAAACCAAGTGCTAAAATGTGACAGGAAAGATCATACCAAAGTCCTCCTAAGCTTTCTTGGACAAGATGATATCCTACACAGAGAGAACAGGGTAAATACTGTCTATTTGCATTTCACTACAGCGCTTGACACAGTAGCACAGAAGACGTTATTAGCTGGAGCTCTGCAGAAAAACTGTATGTATAAAAAGGATTTGGCTCACAGCACACAGACATCACTGAAAAACAGCACTACAAGGCTGGAGAGAAGCAACTAAGAGAGCTCGTAAAACTAAATGTTGGGACGAATCTTGTTTAAGATTTTCATAAATTATCATGACATAAGGACAGACTTAAATTTTTGATGATGCAACATTGAGAGGTATCATTAATGCAATGAAAAGCATATCAAGACTCTGAAAACAGGTAAAGATTAAAAAAAAAAAAATTAAATGCAAAGTTAGGGCTAACAATACAATTTCCCCTAGTTGGTCCAAGCTTATAAATGAGCAGAAATACCTGGCCACACTATCCAAGGTGACTCTCGTGCTACAGTATGACCCAGCCTTCAAAACAGGCAACTAAAATCCAGTGCGACAGAGCTTGGAAAGTGTTAATCCTTTAGCACAAAACCTGATGAGACCTTGTGTGCAGCTTTGAGCACCCATGGGCAGGAAAGCTTGATTCCAGCTGGAAGCACTGTGCAGAAACACAGCTAACTTCATCAAGAGGAAACAAGAAGAGGCCTGAATAACTTGGCTTGTTAAGCTGGAAACAAACAAACAAACAAAAACCCCAAGAAGCAGGAGGACTGAGAAGGTACAAGCTAGCCACAAGAAATCAGCAAAATCGGAAAATATTCCCTAGCTGTTAAGAGTCATCAGTCTTGCTCTGGGGGAGGGTGAGCACCAAGAATGTAATGGCCTTTTAAGACTGAACCTGATGCATCGTTGGAAGAAAATCTATGTGTTTGTGATAAGAGGAGGTCTTGCTAGTCCAGGAAGCCTCTTCTAGTCTGGTGGGCCTAACTGTGGCTGAATATCTGAGGGAGAGATTAAAAGGAGAGATTTGTGTGATGACAGAAGACCACAGGTCTCCTTCAGTGTTTGATAAAACTTTCAGCTGCTTCTCGATTCTATACTTTAGCTAGTTTGCCTAACACAAACTGAAAGACCCAAATCTTGCAAAAAACTTTTAATTTCAAGTTTGAGCAATATTCAGTAGCTTGAATGGTGAAAGAGGAAGAACATGGATTTTCATGTAAAATTTAAAACATTTTTCTCAGACTCAGCTGAACTTTACCATCTGAAATATTCAGGCTGGCCATGTCCTATGTAGAGAACAAGCCCCATTCACTACCTGCCTGCCAGCCAAACATCAAAAGTGAAAACAAAGTGGCCTAGGACGTGTGTTTAATACCATCTCGTATGTATGCAGTGTTCCTGCTTGCCAATTTAAAGCTAAACCTACTTGCAGAGCTAAGGGCTTGGGCTTCTTCTTGCAGGAGGTCATAGGAAATTAGGCATTGGCTTCATTGGGATAATATACACGGACTTCTTATAGCTGAGCAGGTGGGTATTTTCTCCTCTGTCCACAGGGTCCGTCTGCTTCTGCTGCTTCTCCAGAGAGGTGCTTGGAGTGAAATGTTCAATAAAGGCGACAGGGTCCCCTGAGATAGGTTCTTCTGAAGAAACTGGTGCTTGGTTATTCTTCTGCTTCTGCCACTGTTAACTAGCCATTCCCTGGGTCATGTTCTACCCTTGAGACTCACCCGTCTGGCCCCTGTCTTGCAGCATGGCTCTGGCAACTTGCTTGTTTCCAGCCCAGTGCTGCAGGCTGTCTCAGGCTGCTGACCTCCCAGGCTAGGTGTGATTGATCCCCCCAACATGGCTCCAGCTGACACATGAACCCTTGGAGGAAAACACACAAAAAAGGCTTTGGAGCGTGTATGTTTCTTCCGATGTGTCCCAGCACAGCAGCTCCCTTGTCTTCATACCTCCCAGTTCATGGGGTCACACTAACTGGGTAGAGAGAGAAAAGTTTGAGTTTAGTATTGTGTAAATCTAACTCCATACAAGCTGTGTGTGCCAGCCCTTGGTAAATGCGTGGATTTCACCCCAGTGCAACTGCATGAGAAGGTATTCCTATATTCATTTCTGCCACATTTTCGTTTTGGGTTTTGGAGGTCTTTGTTTTGTTTTTATGACCACTCCAATGCTGCTTGGCATTTCTTTTAATGCCTGGCTCCTAGACTCACATGGTTATGCAGAAAATATTTGGACAAAAGGGAGGGTCCAACTCACCCTGTCATGAAGAAAAACTAGAAGACCTCATGTCTCAGAGAAGCACCACAGCCTGGATGGCAAATAAAGGAGTGCCAAAGTAAAACTGCATTTCAGTCGGCATGACTGTAAATTGATCAAATGAGCTGCGGGCTGGGGTCATGTTTCCTGAGCATTTTGCCACTGGCTACGGTATAAGTCAGGCCCCTTTTTTAAAAGTGAGCCTGTCCAAGAGATGTTGTTATGAGCAAAATGCATTCACACTCAGTAATAATAACTCCTCTTGACTACTCCTGAGTCCTGAGACAGTGCTGAATGCAGCTCGTCCTTGTCTGCATTGCCTACAGAGAGGTAGGACACAATCCATCTACCCGAACTTCAGCCATCTGCTCAGGTACGCTCTAACTAAGCTAGCTGTCTGGCTTCCTGCTATAATGGACTGAGCAATGTAGGCAACTTCAGAAGGTCACTCATCCCTCCCATTAATATGTGCCTAAGCTAGCTGGCAGGAATCGCCCTCCGTCTTTCTCCATTGAATACAGAGGGAGCCCAGACTTGGCCTACACATTAACCAGTATATGGCTAAAGTCAGCGAAGATAAATCCCATCTGCAGTCAGCGCTGGATCTGATAACCCAACTGCTAAAGCCACATTTGAAATGCAGGCATTGCTTTTAGAAATAGGTATCATAAGCTTATTGGTATCAGATGTTCTCCATAAATGGGCAGTCCTAAAGGGGGGACGGGGCGGGGGGAGGGATAGTAACCCCTTGATTGTGAAATTACATGATTACTAAATGAATATGATTCTTCAGCAGGCTGTTTTTAATGTCTAGGTTGTGTTTCTAATGAAGGGAAACATGTTGTATCACTGATCCGTATCACAGTGCTCATGCTTTCTGCTATCAAGAGAAGGCAAGCTCTAAACATAGGGTCTCTCCGATTTTTATTCATACCTGCAGAAATAAAACCAGAAGGTTGTTCTTTTTTGAAATCAAAATAGTCTCTGTGCAGTGTATCTGATTCAAACCATATTGCTAGCAAGGTGGAACCTTGAAAACATTAAGATTTTTCTATGGTAAAAGTTAAAGATTAGAGGGCCCTGAGGAAACAGAACACATGGGCCAAAAGTTTTAAACCCAAATATTAAAGATAGTCAGCCAAGTCAAAACATTGGCATCTACATGAAGAGGTCATGAATTACAGAGGGACTGAGCACCCACTGAGTCTATTTATTCCCTAGCACTTCTGAAAACTACTCCAGTTTTAATTAAATACCTTCATGTGACTGAAGCTGCTTCAATTTTGTACAAAGGAATTCGTGTGCTCCTTGCTTTACTGGAAAAACCCCAAAAGAGTTTCATCCCTTGTCTTTCTACACTGGAAAGAGAAGAACAATGAGAGAAGCCTTTGGGGCTTACAGAGTTTTCTTCAGCTGAATCAGAACTAACCGCCCCAAAAAACACCAAAGGGACCTGTCACATAATTCGCCAATGGCTCAGCAAAAGGACTTTGGGGGAACAGACAGACACCTCCCACCACGACTTCAGCAGGTTCAGGATCAAAAGCTTAGGATGGGCTAACCCCCGTGAGTTGCACAGCGAAAGGTACCTTTGACTTGCCACAGCTGATCCTGCCTATGGTCCTCCTGGGGCTGACCTGGGAAATCCATTGCCTTGAGTTAGCTCAAGGAGCTGTTCTCATCTTTCGAGTATGAGAAAACTCACAACACTCAAATAATTTCAAAACCAAAGCTTAACTTCTTTGAATGATAAAGAAAACCCCAAGATACTCTATCTAGATCATATAGTAAAAGAAAATAGGTGCCATATTTTAGGTTGAATTACAATGTTGATGTCCCACCTGATAGAAGCAAATGAATATCTGCTACCGTAGGGCTAAAAGTAGGTCTCCCTCACCGATGTCGGGAGGACCTTTGCTAAGCTGGAAGTTGTGACAGCAAAACGTGCCATCTGCCATCCTTCTGGACTTGCACTCCTTGTGGGGTGACTGAAGAACAAGCGTGGGGAATCCTCTGTTTGAAAGACATCGGTCAGCTGTCCTTCCATCACTCTTCACGTACAAGCGGAGGAAAAAATTTCCTCTCTTAGTTTAAAAGATTCTCTTAGTTAAAACCAATAATTCACATTTCCCAATGTAACCACAAGCCTGGGCTTCTCTGCTGTTCCTGTCCTTTGCTGGACAGTATGGCTTTGGACAAGGCCCAAAAGATTTGTCTGTACGCACCTTCTCCATTCACAGTATAGCGAGCCCTGGTGCCAAACACAACGCGTGGGATGCCAGTGTCGGGCCAAGGCACTCGAAAGTTAAGTGCCGAGACAACGAACTTTTAAGGTATGTCAGTGTCCCACTGGATCTAGTCATAAATCTCTCTAGCCTAGTGGCTAATGAACTGGAGTGTGTCTGATTTTTCATGCCTACTCTGAGACATCCTAGCCTGACTATCAGGGGTTGTCTGTTGTCCATACACCTGAAAATGCATTCTTATTTCAGCGTAGACAGAAATTGCCCTTCCTCCCAGCCATTGAACAAGATGAGCATTCCCAGACTCAAGAATGAATATCTATTCCTGTCTGTGGATACACACGTTAAAATTTCTTGTCTATAAAACCAGTTCAGTGACAGTATTCTATTTCATTTTTGTCATACAAAGTTTAGTTTGTACTTACAAGCCTTATTTTGATACCAGAATAAATGTGTGTTATTTTTAATTATTAGTGCTCATAACGTGTCAGAAGATTACATGGGACGGGGATTATGAATCACACTTTCACCTCTGAAAATGCAAAACCTGATAAAATTTGACCAAGCAGCAGAGAATTGATCAGGCAGTCATTACCAACGCTTAATTGTCTTGTTTATGTAGTGGCCTGTGGTGCAGCATGATCAGAAGGGATAAAGTCCTGATCACCTTGCACTTCACATTCCTTCTGGTGCGTAGGAATTTTTTGCTCCGTATGATAAAGCAGGAAAGAGCACCTAAAAAGTCTGCTTCTGGCTGTCAGGGGACGTCAGAGTTGAATTTCAAGGTGTAAGTTTTTCGACTTATTTACTCGTTCCTCTGTTCAGAAGGCACAGGCAGCCTAGGTGGGTGAACCTGGTCTCCAAACGGTGCGGGTCCCATCAAAGATGTTTCAGATGCTACATCAAAAATAAGGAGGGGTTTAGAACCCAAACGTTTTAGTTCAGGCTTTAAGACCAAGGTCCACATTTAACAAAGGATTTAGACTTGTAACTCTCCGTTAGGCTTTTATCTCCCTGTCGGTGTCTGAAGGAAGTCAGGACCTCACACAGGAGAGTTTGTAGCCTAAACCCTCTGTTTGGGCTGGGCCTTAAATGCCTTAGTAGCGGCAAAGTTGGGAGTCAATGGATGTCAGTGGCACTCAGGTACCTAATCTGCCAAAATCACTTTGGCAAATGTAACCTGGCCATCGAAGTCACATAGGATTTGCCACACGCAGAAGTGATGTCCAAGGGCATTGGACAACCCGGGCTGAAAAATAAATACAGTTTGAGTGGCTGATGCAAATACAGTTGTTGCTAGCCAAAGGCTACACTACCATTTTATGACTTGAGGCATGGACAGAAAGATTTCTGTGCTTCTTTGGGACTCCCTGCCAACACGTGTGTGTACAGAAGACCTAGGTAAACACAGCCAAACTGGTATGTGTAATTGAAGGTGTAGCTCGTATTCTGTGCCTGTAACAGAAGTAGAGAAGCAGAATGAAGGTAAACTTCAAGCCTAAAGAAAAACCTCTCTCCTGGTTCAGCAGAAATGCCTGTATTCTCTAATTCTAACTTGAGCCCTTAGGGGTGGCAAGAGCCATAGAGAGGCAGGCACCCGTGGAGACGGGCTGTGATCTTGCGTGAGCCCAAACATGTCCTGGAGAGCGTCTGTTTCTTTTTGCTGCCCATGCCACGGGCCTGGGGCGAGCCGGCTCCTCATTCCGGCAACTCATTGTCTTAAACGAAGTGGGGCGACCAGGTCAGCTGCCTCCCAAAATAACCATCACTCTGGCTGTGAACACAGGCATGGCTGCAGTGCCCTGGCAAAAGGGAAGCATCCTACTTGAACCTTAAAAATTAAGCCTATGCTCAAAAGTTTTGGGAACAGAGAGCTTCCTGGGATACCGAAGTAGCAGCAGAATTGGGGACCCTATTCACTCGTAAGACGCAGCAGCTGGCTGGGCCCTCCCTGACCTCCCAGAAAAGGGAATGAAGTCAAACATACTGGGCTGGGAGGGTCTCCTCCCATCCACCCTCACCTCCCTCTGGCTTCGCTGGGATTTATTCATTTCTCTCCCCAACCCCACCCCCCCAAAAAAAAGTTGCTCTACCAGCTATTCACAGCTACAACGACATAAAAAAAAAAAAAGAAATAAAAGCGCAGAGGCTGGGGGAAGCTCCCAGGGGATAACCCCAGGTTACAGAGCACTTTTTTTAGTGAGTTTTGCGCAGAATATCAGCACCCTTCCTCTT
>VYZV01017293.1:69514-117802 GCA_013401275.1 Pandion haliaetus | reverse complement strand
TCCTTGTCTTGACCCACGAGCCTGCCTTTGGATTTTCTCCTCATCCCAATGTTGCCAGGGGAGGGGGTGGGGAGTGAGCTAGCGGCTGCGTGGTGCTTTTTACCAGCTGAGCTGAAACCGAAACCACGATAAGAATAAAGGTCAAAACACTCAGTGAGCAAATTTTTCCTGCATATCAAATGATACTCTGGGGTAATGGTTGCTGTGGCTTCCAGAGTCCTGTCCATGTGGTGTATTTTTGGATTGACACCCATTGCCCATTGTCCCAGTTGACCCTGAGATTTATTGGCCCTGTCTGGGGAGAGGTAGTGTGTCAGGAAGGTTGCGTGCTTATGGTTGAACTCAATGATCTTAAGGGTCTTTTCCAAGCTAAATGATTCTATGATTCTAAGATTCTATGTGGTGCACAGAGACTGCCTCGTGCTGCTCTCCCTGCTCAGTAATGCAGAACAGCAATTTCCCAGGAGCCTGAGGAACTTCTTTTCCCAATGCAATTGCATGTACCTGGATTTACTCTGTTACCCACTAAGAGCAGCAGTATTAATCTTCTTCAGACGTGGTCAGTGCGTAACTTGTTGGGAGATGTCTATACATTCCTATAGCACATTTTGTCCAGTTGTTCAGTGCAACACACAGTGCATGTTTGGGCATGCATTTGAGATGGCATACCTGACTCACACTGTCCTGTGGAGAGCATCTTCCGGCAGAGTGGTGTAAGTGTTGTGTGTGTGGAGATGTCAGTGCTTCCAGCTTTTTCCTGGATTAGAGCTGAGAGGTCAGTTTGTGTTGGTAGGATTTGGGTTTGCTGTTTTTCTGTTTTGTCTTTAAAGTGCACTCCACTATATGGTTATTTTAGGAACTTCTTTTCTGTGCGTATGTACATACAAGAGAACTTCTAACCCAGTACAGTCAAGTTAGATCCAAAACATTAGCTCTATTTATCTTTGCACTGTGTTTAACTACAGTGACTTGATTATACCCGATCTGACCATTACTTAAATGACAAATACAGACGCACACTTACCTGAGAAACTAATGGAAAATGGCAGAATTTTAAGATTTAATTAATGTAGGAGCACTTTTGAAAGATTGCAATTCCCAGGGACACCATCCTGTTTGTCTCATAAAATCAATATTATAAGTAGCCAAACTTATAAAACATTTGAAGTTCCTTTGGCACAATGATGAAAATATGAATGAAGTTTTTGTTTTTCAGATCCAAAGTTCATGTTAGGCTAGCTGGTGTGATTATCACAAACTTCAAAACCATTTTCAGTCTCATTTCATGTGATTGCTTTCTTAGGAGGCACAAGATCTTCTTGCCAAGAAGGAAGCACTGAAGGAGGTTCAGGAGAATTACATCTTCCTGGAAAGCGAAATCAAGTCACCCAGAGATGTGCCTGGAGGAGGAAACAGGTGGGAGACTTAAATGAAAAAATCAGTCTCTGGTTACCTTATTTCCTATTTTGCTGTACATCTCTCTTAAAACTATATTTGAGTAGTCACATCCCAGATTTTTTGAGTTTTAGAGTAGACAAAGAAAGGTCTGTGCCACCACACCTCACAACTAATTAGTCCTTTACTTCAGGAAAAAGAATATCAGGTTGTAAAGGCATCACTGGAAGAGTATGACATAGCATTTCTTTGTTGTGTTCTTGTCATGTTGTGCTAGACACAGTTTTGCCTTCCGAGTTCCTACCAGTTCTTCCTTTCTGGAGAGCCCTGTTATTACCCCATCTAACCTCCTAGAGCAGAGCATGGTGTTCACATGCTGTTGGCTCATTTGTCCGTGTTTATCTCAGAAGTACCCATGAGCCTACATGGCAGAGCTTGTATCGGATCCCCAGTTTTCTCAGGCTTCCAACTTGCCCAAGTCCAGCAATTTTAATTCCCGTACTAGGTGTACTCTTACTCTTTGCCATGCTCTGTTTCCCTTCCCTGCTCAGTTAAATTTGTTCTGCTTTGTGGAACCTTTGTTAATACCTGTTCCCTCTGGCGGAAGTAGTTTTGTAAAGCCTAGAAAGGCCCCAGCCAGCAATCTTAGCTTCTTCCTTGTATTCTTCCAAGCCAACTTCCAGTCGCCTGCATGCTAAATTACCAAGAAATCCTTTGTGTGGGAGGCACAGAGACTTGCCCAAGGCAAAGCAGCCTATGTAGACATGCCAACCCCACCTCACCCCATCTGTCTCTGAGCTATTCCTGACTGAACTCAAGGAGCCCTTTACCTGTCCAAGTAGACTCTGAAAGTGGGAACCATCACGTGACACTGCTGAAGCTCATACCCAGCCTCCTAACCCAGGTCCATATTACCTTATTTTGTTTCCTGCACATATAACATTAAAGACAACTGCTTCCTTCTCTTAGAGCAAAGGAAGACAGCCACAAGCACCTGCTGGAAGGGCAGTGCCTGGCAAAAGCAGGGGAAGAAGAGTTGTGAGAGAAATTACTGAAATGACCATGCCAATTTTCATTCTGCATTCTCTATCCACTTAACAAGAACTGTTTGCTAAGGTTCCACCTAGCAGTCAGTAGCTGAACTGTGTTGCGGGTTCCCGGAGTAGGCATGAGTTGCACTGGTGCAGTTCTCTTGCTACTCTCTGTAGTTCAAAACTGCTTATGCTTGAGACCTGCAAACTAGAGTGGAAGGAAGAGAGTTCACTAGCCAGCTGTGGTGCCAAAACCTGCAAAATTAAAGGCCCTTTTGAAGGAATGGATAACTTGAAGGAAAATGTAGGGGCTGCATATACATCAGTAAACATAGGCCAATCTGATCTCTTTTGATTAGAAAGTCTAGAGGAGCAAAGAGCAAATTCTCACATATAAACCTGCTTTAGTGATCTGATCTACCTGTCACAAATGGTGTGTTTTACACTAACATAACTTACTGATTTCATGCAGGAGTGCGTGGCCTGCTGAATCTTGCTGACCATTCATTTGTTCACAGACATATATCTACATATTTATCTGTACATGTACATGCATAAAATAATGAAACAAAATAGATAATGTAATATAGTGTAGCACAACAACATAATTAACTTAAGATATCATAAATATAATTTATGTATTATATAAAGCAAGCCATATAGCTTATTATTTTCCGTCTGGTGGAGCCATTTGCTAGTTGATAAACTAAAGAGCTCGCCAGCCATTTTAACCAACATGGGCTCATCTTTTGCCTTTCTGACTGGAAACTGCAGAGATTTATGTGGAAAATTTGAGTGGTTTTGGTTGTGATGTGTCATCCCCAGTACTACTACTGTCATTAGTTGCCTCCTGTAATGCAGGGAGACTTTGGTCCACTCCTCTGATTAATCACAACACACGTAGTGCAAGTGTTGAGCTTTGTACTGTAAGCAATGGCACAGTGGGGTGGACATTTTAACATCCTCTTGTTCTATCCAGTATGAAGATTGCAACAAATTTATCCGTATTTTAGATTTTGTAATGTAGTTTAATGCACAGTGCTTGTGGATGACATCCATTGCACAAGAAGGGTTTTTGTTAGGTATTAGAATCAGGCTGCCAGTCTCTATGGATGTTTTCTATGAGCTGGTGCTTAGAATAGCCTTGCTCTGGGCTCAGCTGTGCTCTCGCTGACACCTGTATAAACTCACAAGTAATTTCACTGAAGTTATTGCAATTGCTCTGGACTTGTACCACCATAGCTGGAAGCAGGAGGTAATTAAGTTCATTTTTAAATTCTTCAACATAGAGCAAACACTCAGCCCTACCCACCCACACAGACAGTCATAGGTACATACGTGCAGGTGGAGTTCATAAAATAAACGGCCTGACCAAGTGTATCCACCCAGATGAAAGCCAGATGCTTGGGAAGGAAACTCTTTTCCTGCCAATGTGGCCTAAAAGCCGCCAGCTTGTATACAGTCAGCCTCAGCTGTGTTGCCATGACCAAAAATAGTGTTCTTGGGAATATTTACAAGGATGAATACACACACACTTTTTCTTCCTTTGAGGTTTTCAACAGATGCTGCTAAGCTTTGCGTTTTCTAATTAAAAAAAGTCCTACGCATGTCAGTATCGTATGAGCTGTGGCACTTTTTCTGCTGTCCTGTTTCATAGTGTCGATCCAGGGAAGTCCTTAGAGTGCTGGTTGCTGTATGTGTGCAGGGGTGTCCCTCTGCATTTACAGGCATGTTGTCTTTAATCACATACATTCCTTAAAAAAGTACGCAAGTTAACTTACTTGTCTCTGATAGGTAAATGCCTTCATGTTTTCAATGGCCGCATAGGGCTAATGGAGTTGCAATGCATGGCCCACCAGAAAGGCAATGCAAAGGACTGATGCTTTGAGTAGAACACAAAAATTATGCTTCAGAGGACAGTAACTCTTGCTTGGACAGCATACTCTCCTCACAAGACATGCAGCTTGCACCCTTTTTAGGCTGTTGGAAAAGCCCCCACATTCTGTCCCATGAGGCAAGCCTGCATGAGGGACACCACCATGCTTCATCTCCCCCCTTCCCTGGACCTCTCTTGATGTCCTGACTCTGCAGCAGCAGCTTTCAGTGCCACAGTAAGGAATTCTGCAAAGTCCCCTGAATAACAAAATGAACCATGTATTTATTTAACTTCAAAAGAAGGACAAAGACTTTCTTCTGAAGGGCTTAATGTGGGGAGCTCAGCAATTCCTGTAAGATTGTGGTGGAAGATGTTTGCAAACCCCGTGGCCCTGTGGGCTAGCTGTGCTAGCAAATTATCACGGCTTTCTTGAACCACTGTCTGGTCATCCTTCTAAGGGAGCAGTCCACACAGCTGGCACCTAGAAACATGTCTAGTTTAAAAAAAGCACAGAGAAATCCAAATCACTCTGTGTGCTGCCAGCAGGATGGATATAAGCCAACTCTGGTCCAAAACCTGCATAGCTGTGTTATGATAAGCAAACATATTAGTTAGGACATGGTGCCGTGCTGACTTGGCAAGGTGGCTTCCAGATGGGAACTGGCTTAGGTTCATCTGGCCCAGGGAGCAGGCACTACATGCTCAGCTCTTGTCTGCTCATGCCCATGGTGGCATGCAGAAGGTAATTAGAGTTACAGATTTCAGCCAAAAGCTGCCACAACCTGGCAGCTTAGGTAGCCTACAAGAACACAAAGATCTCATCACAGATATGGACCTGCTCACGTGGCAGGATGTGACAAATAGTCAACCCAGCATGCAGACACATTAGATGGTACAAGCATATTGCTCAGAGCTGAAGACAGGTTTGTTGGCTGTATCACAGTTAGGACTGTGTCCACTTTAAAATGAGGAAGAGACTGGGATATCATTCAGCAGGTTAACATTGATATGACTTGTCCCCATATAAGATCCTGCTCTTATTTATTTAGTAGACAAAGAGACCAGTGTGTGTTTTAAAGATTGTTTTCTTGACAAATTACTAAAGGGTCATTTTTGCATACAGCACAGAGATGACATCCTCCCAGCTGTCTTCCAAGCTATTGGTCACAGGCTCCATGACTCCAAGCTCCACAGCAGATGGGTCAATGTATTCTTCAGACATGTCCTTTGTGGGTTTATCTCATCCTGCCTCTGTCACGAGGACCACAGAGATGTCCAGTCTGGCACAATCTTCTGGCCTAACTCAGGCTTTGCGAACGAGAGGCATAGGTAAGCCTCTGGAGACTCGAATGCGTTGTATTTAGGACAGAAAACCACAGCCCCTTATTTGTCCATATGCACACAGTATGAAAATATAACCTTATAGCTTGAGAGGAGGCTTTGGTTGTATTTCAAATAATGGAATGGAGTAGCTCACATCCCATTTCACATCCCACTCTGGCTGGGACTGATGATGTCTCCAAACATGAGAGTGGCAGGGGAGGCTTTGGGTGGTAGAGAATATGCCTGGACCATGTGTTGTTATTTCCTTGTGTTTCACAATGGGTTTAGCCACAATAAGGACTCCATATGTAAAAAGAACCTTTCATTTTCATGCCTTATGTTACAGTAGGCTTAGCTTTCCTGCGTAGAAAAATCTGCAACTGTGCTCCAAGCAGCACGTAGATGCCTGGAGAAGGTTTTTCGAAAGGTGAGTGTATGTGTTCTGGAAGCCATGGCTGGCCCAGAGTAAGCTGATGAACAGTGAGCATCCAGCTTTTTCATGTTGGAGGGATTTTGATTTTTTCTAAATCACAGCAAGGGCTGACAACAGACCCGATGCCAGCAGAGGTTCTGCACCCCCTGCCTCCCTCCCTGTCTTATTTTCTCCAGTGTTATGAGACAGAGGGCAGTGATACTAGCAGTCTTGCAGCAGGGTGTTGCTGATGGGGCAAAGGCCCAGGCTTTGCACTTGGGCACGGGATCTTTCTGGCTCCCACAGACTGACATGGCAAGCCCAAGAAGAAACTGATGCTGGCTGGGTATTGGTGTGAGTGCTGCTCTGTGCAAGGGAAGCTCATGAAAGGAGGGCAAATCTCTGTGACATGCCTCTGCAGTGAAGCAGAGCGTATTTGTCCCCACAGATTTTTAAATGCTCTTTAGTTACTTCAGCACAGACCAGAGCAAGGACACCAATCATATCAGGGGGTTTGCTCAACATCCTGCGAAAAGGGGATGCAGCACAGCTCTTGAAACACAGTTACGACTAGAGTTTCTAGTCAGTGGGCAATTCTGCTTTTTTAGCATTTGCTTTAGACTTGCACAATGCTAAAAAAGGAAATATGTTTTGGGGAAAACAAAAAAAGTTGGATTTTTTATTCTTGTGGTACCTAGCTACTGATCTGTGTGCATATGCACCCATTTTCCTAACCTTAATAACTTTGGAATAGAAGGACCAGTTTCTCCCTTCCAGGTTGGCATGGGCATAGTGTCCTCAGGGATGAGGTCCTACAGGTTTTCTAAAAATTGACTGTCAGGCATGAGACATACTGTTAGTGCTCCTATTGATGAAAAGGTTGATAGGACCTTCCCATTTATTAGCCATCAGAGAACCCACATGATGCCAGGGCAGGGGTATGGGGAAGCAGAATGAAAGGAAAAAGTAATTAGAAACTCGGCTTCATTAATTCACCTGTTCTGTGAACAGCATGTTTGGAAAGGTGGAGATGTTTCATTTGACCTAAACAAAAAGCTTGGACATTCTTCAGTTGAAATGTTTCATTCCTGCCTATTGAACCAAATCAAAACACTTAGCTTTGGTGAAGCACTGTAATGAAGAGCTTGGGAGGCAGCAGCTGCAGCTTATTCTAGCATCACTTGTCTGCCCCAGCACTGGGAGAAGGTGACGTTCCTTCTTCAAACGTGCAATGTTGATCACCTCCAACATATTGATGAATTAAGATGCATTTCACCCTATGTACTAGAAAACAATGAAAGACCCCAATCTGTCTGCTGTCCCAAAGGAGTGTATGTCTTCCTGCTGTAAATGGCTGTTTGAAGGGAAAAAGAAGTGAAAATGTTCTAGTGGTCTGGAAAAGGGGCCGATGTGACCTCTCTCTATGTGTGTGCGTGCTCACATTTGTCTGTCTGTCCTAGTTGGGTCTTTAGGTAATGATCCACTTCAAACAAATTTGAGTGTGTTTATACATATGATACAGGGTAGCTATGTAGAAAGCAGTGGACCTCTGCTGTTCCACCCTTTGGAGTGTGAGCTGGCCACTAGCCTCAAGTCCTTCCCTCCTGTTTTCATGTTTGTATTGGTGAACAATGAAGGATATTAGACAGCAGGATTTGTTGACAGACCCCTTCTCCCCTCCACACCATAGCCTCGAAGTTAAACCAGCCCCCTAAGTGGAAACCTGTGATCAAAATCACTGCCCTGATATGGATATGGTGAGTTTGAAGTCAGAGCCTCCTCTCTCTTAGGAGAGCTTTCTAAGCACTCCACTACGAATTTTGGGGTATAGCTATCCCTTGCTGTGGCATGACACAGCAAAATGGCACAAAAGAAAGGAAGGGAGAGCCTACAGGGCAGGCCTGGTGCCCCAGGGTGAACTGCTTAAGGCAGCTTAATGACTGATGGCGCTGGGGTTTCCCAGAGTTCAGGGTGCCACAGGAGAGGAGTCTTTGCCTGAGAGATGCTCTTCTGGAGGCTTCCCCTACAGCATTTTTCCCTGCTGAGTGTTTGTGGAGCACTACCACAGTTTAGACAGTAGTTACCAAAGGAGCATAAGGGAATTAATCATTTGATCCCACTGAATTTCAACAGTGTCAGGGCCTCTCCTAGAGGCTCCCCAAAAGCCCCTTTTAAGGATGCCAGATCCTAGCAACAGCAAAAGCAACCATTGGTCTGATCTCAGGAACAGACTGGCTTGTTGACACATCAGTGAAAAGCAGCTTCAACACAGTCTGTTCACCCTGCGGCTGCCAGTTCGGCTGCCGCTCTGAGTGTTTGATCTAGCAAAGGCTCCAGCCCAGAAAAACAAAGCCCAGAGTTTCTAGTTCCTGGCTTAGGGAACTTGCTGCTCCTTCTGCTGTTTCTCTGCTACCAAAAGCCCAAAGGCCATTCTCTAATGTTTCCTAGTTCGGTTCATCCTCAACCAAAGTCACACTCTGTTAAGCTGTACGCCAGCTGTAGGTTTCTCTTTAGACCACTTGCACTGCAGAATTTCACCTCCTTATTATCCGTGTGCTATTACCCTTGCCTGCCACTAACTGCTGGTTTAACACAGGCAGGTGAGCCAGCACCACTGTCCCAGGTCTGGAGCGGTGCTTCCCCGGGTGTCCCAAGGGGAAGGATTACAAATGATGCTATGCCATAGCCATGCCATGATGAAATGCACAGGCAGAAGGGACTACAGGATTTCGAACACCCTGTTTTTTGTAATAAAAAAAAAAACTTATATGGAAAATATGTAACACTGTAGATGATGCTCCCAGGGAGCTGGTGAGGCTAATCTGCATTGCAGTGATGCTGTCTGACCCAGACATTCTTCTGAGTGAAGCTGATTTGTGCTCCAGTCATTTCAGAGCTAAGATGAGCTGAGGGATGCATCTTCCCCCCGCCAAACTTAGACTGCCCCACCAGATCTGGTTAGAGATAGATTGCTTGGTGGAGTGAGTCTTGTACAATACTCAAAATATTGAAGGAAATCTCAAATGTGTAGTCTGAGAAACAGGCCCTGAAAAGGATTTAGTTTGTTGGGGAGACTTTGATGTGAGAGATGAGAGAAGTTTTCCTGGTGAAAGACGGGTTCACTGGGTATGTTCCCTCTCTCTGGTTCTCCCTGCCT
Source organism: Pandion haliaetus (assembly GCA_013401275.1). Taxonomy (NCBI): domain Eukaryota; kingdom Metazoa; phylum Chordata; class Aves; order Accipitriformes; family Pandionidae; genus Pandion; species Pandion haliaetus. Next base: position 108,608 of record VYZV01017293.1, on the reverse strand, counting down.
TTGCCAGGATGGGGAGTCCTGCATAGTCCCTCTTGAACACTTATATTTGAAAAGGGGAATAAAAAGGGGATTTGGAGGTTATCACTTTCATTTTGTAATTGGATGGGAGCCTTCATACATTCATTATCCACTCACAGCTGATGCTATGCTATCTAACAGCACTGAAATTGCAGGATGACAATTATACCAGTGATGGCATAATTTACTGGTTTTTCATTACCTACGGTAATTCCAATGAGGTAATAAATCTACAGGTCAGTAAGAAAACACTCAGTTTACCAGCTGTGCTGTATTTTATAGCCATAGGTTTAACACTTTGAGAGGTGCATTTGCTGAGCATCACTTTGCAATTAGAGGCAAAGAGAAAATTAAATGTTGCATTTTTTGTTAAAAAGAAAAAGATTTGTTTCTCATAATTTGTCTTTCTGTTAATATTGCATAACTCAGTGTCTTTGTCTTTTGCTTGCTCATCAGCTCAGCCCAAAGATGGTATTGAAATACTAGACTGGAACTCTGCTCCGTCAAGAAACCTTAGTCTTTCAGTGATGGTGTCAGGAATATGCCAGAACTGCTTCAGCCCTTTGTTTACTGTCTCAAGGAAGACTGCCCAGAGCCTTGGATGCATGGAGAACCATGGAAGGACACATTCTGCTTATGAGGACTACCAAAGGTCTGCATCCAGGTACAGGCACAGCTGGGGCTTTCCTTCAGGTTATTTTTACAGGGAAGAGAGAGTGTTTGCTGCAGTATCTCCTTCAGAGGAGCTGCAAAACACAAGCAAACCCTTGATAAGACACTAAGACGTTATCCAGGAAGCTACTGGAGAACATCAAAGGCTTTGAAATGTAAGGATCTCAATTATTACTTTAGGGACAACTTCCCCCAAAATGGACTTCACCCTCAAAAAGGATAAATCACCCTTCATTCACCAGGTCCCTATCAATGTTTGTTAATACAAATTCAGAGATACCTCCCTTGTGAAGGCAGTGTGCAAAAGGAGCAGAAACATGGTATCTCATGGCTGGTTTGGCCTTGTCTTCAACTGATCCCACCTCATTCTGAATCCAAGAATCGAACTTATATTGCAGGAGACTTCAGAAGGTCCCACCATGTGGGCTGCATGAAGCTATTTGAGGCAGTGACAGGCAGCCAAAGGAGTGAACTGGGCTGTATGTGGTTTACACCCACCTAGAAATCCCATTAAAAAACAAAGTATTGTCTGCTGGAGAAGCTAGTTGTCCCCAAAAGGCATTTGCCATCTTTAATTTAGCTTCACATATACTAAGTTTGGGAAAGACCTATCAGAACAGATCCTCAGCTGGTTTCAGTTATCTTGAATCTGTCTCCTTCAGAGAAATAACAGTTGACAACTCCAGTTTTAAGGCTAACCCCTATGTGGACACTGTATGCTACAGACTACTTCCTACTGCGTTGTTCAGTGGATAGGCCTGCACATGCTTATTGCTGAGGTTGCTTTCACAATAGTCAATCTACAATTTTCCTTTTACAATGATATTTTATTGGTGATAGTTCAGCTGCACAAAGCCTTTGCCTTTTGGGGATTTTCCACCCACTTGCTATACCCATTCTGGTATCACATGTCCCTGCGATTATCTACTGAAGACAAGCATTTTAGCTCTTTTACTTTTTTTACCCCACAAATTAGCCCCTGGATCCCTCACCATTTTTGTACCCTTCTATAATTGCTTGTTAATTGTCAATATTTTTCTGGTGATGAGATGTCCTAAAATGAACCCGGTGCATTTTATTCTGGTCTCATGCCAGCCTAAATCCAGAGTTTCTAGCAAAGTAGTACTTAAAACAAAGCATCATGGATGAGGTCACATGTTTGGTGCCTCAGGCCAAGATGTGAGGAGTGGATGCACTCTGTGTTGCCTGTATTAGAAGTGGGAGAACTCTCTTTACTTGCATTTACTCCTAGGAGGAATTTTCTTATAGTCAGTGAAGCGTGGTCACACCAGCCACTGGTGCATCAGGATCAGTATTTCCAGCTTCCCCTCTCCACAGGTGCACAAGGGGAATCTTCCACTCCACGCTCCCTACTCCACAAGGACAGTGCCATAAAATTGTAGCAGCCTTTTTTGTTCTGTCAGATTGCAAATGGATCATTGGCTTCCTCCTAGCCTTCTTTCAGCATTATTGCTCACCATACTTTTCCCTCCAGTGAATGCTATTTCCCCCCGGATAAATTAGTGTACCATTTTCCAAGAGCAGCATCTCACTTATTTCCTGCCCATATTTCTAAGCTCTCTAGGGCTCTTTGTATTATTTCTCTTGCTCTCATTTGTGTTCCCCTACCCTCTCCTCTCAATGTTACCTACATATTTTATTAACCAGCTGTTTTATTCCCCCTCACACATCACAAGTGGAGATGCTTGGTGAAATGGGAGCTACCCATTGTCCCTATAGGGAACATATGAGACGCAAGCCCCTTGTCTATTATTATTCCTTGTTTGCAGTCCTTCAGACAGCTCCTGTGACAGTATTTATGTCTAAGCCAATGGGAGATAATATTTTTAGAGGCACTTTATCAAATGCTTTCCTGACTCCCAGCTCTTTGATGCCTGCTGATCTCCCTGCTCTCATTCATTTTGTAATTCCATCGACTTTATATGCATTTTTCTCATAGACTTAGTCTTTGTAAACCCACGGTGCTCCTCGCATATGTTTCCATAAAGAGATCTGTGTAATTCCCGGGACATTATAGAGAGCGCCATGAAAAGATACGTTTGAAAGCCAGCATGAAAGCTCCAGTTGTGTTCAGAACTCTAAAGCTCTTTCCAAATAATGACATATGCCATACTGTTTGACTGGGCTTGAGGAGAGTAACTCTAAATAAACATTAGGAGATAGGAGAGATCACCTTCCCCTTTATGCATTTCCGTGTATTGTGTGAACTGTTCTCCAGTGGGAATTGAATCACATCTTGTCCATACAGAAAGCAAAAGAAGTCATTAGCTCTGCTAATTGTTGAAGATAAAGAGTAAAAGGCGATGACAGTTTGCTTTGTGTGTGGTTAAACTTGTTAAATGCATAAATTAAGCAATTCTTTTAATTCTCATTTGATTCATTACTATTATGGTATTCCATGATGCCAGTACATTAGCACTCTTTTTTTTTTTCTTTTTTACTCCACTCAATTTGAATTTAAACTATACCTTGTTATACATATCAAATAAATAAAATAACATTGTAATACACAATACCCAATGTTTTAATTTATACAACATCCTTTGAGTGTACACAGTGTGAACACATAATTTGGTAATACTTCTATAGAGAATTGATGAGTAGTATGGCTGGATCTGATTTGTCGTGAAGCCACAATAGAAGCATACACAAACTTAGTAGAAATATGTGGGTTTGGCCAACTAGGATATTTTGGGTTTATTGTTTATAGTCAAGTTTAATTTACATCCATTTGCTTTTGAGAATATGTGAACATTCTTAAAGCACCTTGAAGCTTACGTGTTTAATTAGATTGTTAACTAATGTCATAATGAGGAAAGGATGGGAGTTGAGCCATCAGGATATTTAGCAGCATCTGGATTTTCAGTGGCGTCAGGATTCACTGCATTAGGATTTTCAGCTATCAGCTGTGTGCAGAGAAGGTGATAGTATTGTCACGTGTTCTGGCACTGATTCTTAGAGACAGTCATAGTGTCTGTTCAATATGAATGTCACCCTAAACCTTTCTCTGACTTTTGCACCTGAGCAGTGTTAAATCTGCTGTATTTTTGGGGTGTCTGTTTTGCAGAAAACAAGAAAAATAGAAACTGATACTTGAAATTTTGTGCATGGTTATTGAAAATAATCAATATCTGTTTTGTACTAAGTGCATGTGCTACATACTAAGGATGACTTAAGTTAAAGCCCTGATCTGTAAAGCACTAGGTGTGCAATGTTTCACAGCCTTTCACAAAGAGTGAGCTGAGCCTTCTCCTAGGACTTTTCCTGTCCTGTCCCTCTAGTATAGTTAAATCTGTTGCCATACAAATAAATAGATTCTTAGTTCTGGAGATAAGCCTCTCCCAATGTAGTAATAGTATCAATCTGTGACTTTCTTAAAGACATAGGTGCTTAGAAAGACTTGAATTCGTGGCGTGTTTTATGGTTAAAATGCCTTGTTGCCACCTCTATCAGCTCAAAGAGGAGCAGTTCAAATGGCATCCTAATGGCAGGTCATAAGTCCATGGCTGTTGCACCCCATGCTACTGACAGCATTAACATTTTTTCCTCCCTCTGCAATGTGCAGTGCTATGTACATTATAGAACATGGATTCTGTCCCACCAGAGAATATTAGCACATAGCAGAAGAAACTACAGCATCAACACACACTGACCTCTCTCCCATGCACTTTAGCTTCTGTCTCGCAGGAGCTGGTCCACTATTTTGAAAGGTAAACTAACTTGCTGAAAAAAGCTTCGAAGTCTTCAGTGAACATTTCCTTAGAGAAGTTATTCCCTCTTAAACTCAAAGTCTGTTGCAGTCCAGCAGCTAGCTGGCTGTACAAGTTCTTAGAGAAATCCTGCAGGTCTCACTTTCCCCACCAGCTCTCTCCCTCCTGTTATGTGTAGGGCTTTGGCATAGGAATAAGATCTGCGTGTACACTTAGAGTGCAAAACCCGAATTGGTTTGGGGAAATTAGTTCAAATGGTGCCTATACATTTGGGATTTTTAAGGTCAAGCATAGGAAGTGCACAGGCTAAAGTCCAAATTCCCAATGAGACATACACATAGATCGTGATATTCATAAATTCAGAGTCTTGTTTGGCAGAAAATAATATAATGGAACATGAAGGTACAAGCACACGTATTTTATTATAGGGTGACAGTTCCTTAAAAATAGTTGCTGGAAAACAGGATTTCCAGTTCAAACAAAGAATCTTATCTTTAGTCAGTCCTTTGTTAATTTAGCCACTCTGAATTTCCTCAAATAAGGGCTATATCCCCAGGAATTCCTCTAACAAAAGGGTCCCCCAAAATATGGAAGATTATCCAATTACAATTTAAAGAAACATATAGCAAAGATGACTGACTAAAGACAGATGTCTCAGGAAACAAGCAGAAAAAAGCATGAGGGAGGGTGTGTGAGAGAGCTTCAATTTCTCTTATAAGTGAGGAGAATTATACCTGCTCTTAAGTTTCGTGGTGAGTGGAGTCAAGGTCCATGGTGTGGAGCTGCCTGCTCTCCTTCCTTTCTGCTTTTCTTCCACTTCACTCTTTTGCTGTGTGCAGACCCCACGCCTATATGAAATGTCAATATGACACTGATTCTTAAGGAGGGTTTTTTTAGATTTACCTGTTTTAACAAAAAAGGGGCTCTTGACTTAGAGGCTCTGTTTGGGACGTACTGGCAGAGAATAAAGATTGCTGTTAATCCTGGGCTGAGTCAGGGGATGGCTTCTCCCGGGAACAAAAGGGAGATGCCAGAGAGTGATTACCTTGGAAATCCTACCCAGAGCAGGATCATCAAGAACTAATAGCTTCTCCTAGGCTCTTGTAGGTACTGGGAGTTGTCCACAGAAGGAAGCTATATTTTCATGCCTGGAAGGAGAATTGCATGATGATCCCATTCCCATCAAAAGTACTGTGCTCTCTGAGCTGGCACAGGAGAGTGCCCAATTGATTCAGAAGCATTTGAGATTGTAGGATGATCAAGCCCATTTGCTTCTTTATCACTAACAGCTCTTGCCTGATTCACCCCTAGACGTGGTTGAGCCAACTTTGCTGTTTAACTCTTGCAGGTTTGGATCTGACCTCCTCCTTCAGCCAGCATGGCTGTGAGGCAGTGGATTGCCTAGACAACGGCTGGCAGCTCTGTGTTGCGTGCTTCAGCAGCTTCCAACACCAAATTCCCATGTCCTATCATTTGCTCCTTTACCAGTCCTGCTTGTTGTATCAGAAACTCCTGTCAGCCCATTTTATGTTCCCAAGCCTCCCTGGCTTCATTAGGTTCAACCTGAGGTCTTGTTTAGGGAAAGTTACAGTAACCTGGACCCTCATTATTCACTCCTTTATCAACCAGGATTCTGCTGTTTGCAATGTTACATCATAAAATGGCCTTTTAAGACCATTTTAGGAGGTGTCTTTCCCCATCTGCTTTTTCCTGTCCTCCTCCTAGATACGTTTTGGCACCCAAAACTTTTCCTTCACTTTCCTTGCACAGATAGAGAGCAATGGGAGATCAGGAAGTTCTTTGCCTTCTGTATGGTTTAAAAGCTTTCTCCCATTGACTTAACTGGCTCTACACCCTTCCAGAGAGTAAAAATGTCAGGGATTCCTTTTTGGTGCTGGTGTCATTCTGTTTTTAGAGCCCAGTGGAGTCCTAGGCCACTGCTGGAGCTCTGGGACTGCAGTGATGTATGTAGAAAGCAACTGTGGATTTGAGTCACAGCATTTCATATCTGCATGTTTACTGCATGTGTAAATGATGACTTACAAACCGAGGGATCCCAAAGGATCATTCTCTGCATTGGCAGTTTGCAAAGTTTTGAAGCACAGCTAGCCATCCCTTCAGCTGCACTGATACAGCAGCTTGCGGAGACTGCCAAAAAAGCTCAGGTTAAAATAATGTCCCCCCAAAACCTTTTACACTGGGTTATTTCGGCAATCCAGTTTAGAGTGTAGTCCTATGACCAGGAAGGAAGGAGAAATGTGCCTAACTGTGGCAGCCAGATGAAAGCAAGCAGTCTGAAGAGGGGGAGAGTCTGAAGATGAGGAGCCTCTCAGCCTGCCTGTGTTGCCAAGACTCCTCGAAGGCTCTATGTCTCCAGTGAGCTGTCTCCAGGTCTCTCCTTGCTGATGTGAAGCACAAATAGACCAGGACTGAGTGGGAGGAGGGGCACTCTGGAGTTCCCAAAGTTTGCAGGAAGGCAGACAGGCACCCAAGTGTTACATTTGCGATGCAGGTCTTCTCTGGCCAGGGAGGGGGCAGTTCTCCGTGGCTCTGCTTCCAAATCTATCAATGCTAGTGGCAGCCTGGAGGCAGCCTGGCTGTCATGAGCAAATGTGACTCACTGCTACATCACACAGCTGAATTATTTGGGGTGGGTGAGCAGTATTTGTCACACTGTTGATGAGGATTTGGCTATGTTAAGCAAGCACATAGGCTGTCTGGGCTGTTGGGTCAACCTTTACTATACACACAGAGGTCTATGACTTAAACTTACTGGAACAAGACGAATGTGGCAAGGGCAAAAGCATTACACGCATGGAAGACAGACAAGATACTGCACCAGTGCTAAATAATGAAATTTATTGCAGTAGATGCCACATCAAAAGCTGAATGATTCTTAGACTTCATTCAAAACCTGTCTAATAAGACCTATGATGAGTATTAGAGTCTGGGACTGAGTGTTTAAAAGTGCTCCCTTGACATGTGCGCTACTTAAAGGAACACTCAAGTAATAAATTTGTTTTCCAGTGCTCTAAGGGAGATTGAGTGTTTCCCTGCTCACGCAAGAAGTCCCTGATCTTACTGCAGATGCAAAACAGACCCCACTTTGCTGTGATTCTGAAGCAAGGGAGGGATGAAATCTCAGTCTTGTAGCATGGAGTCTCTCTGAGTTAGTTAATAATAAAGTGTTAATAATGAAGATTTGTCTTTCTCCAGGAGGGAAAAAACAATGAGAGGCAGGAGGAGAAAGGTATACTGATGAACAGGAGGAATTTTCTAAACTTACGAAGGGAGTCAGCTACACAACTTCCACTAATCATACTAGGCTAAATACCCAAGGCAGCCTTAGAGGTTGTAGCCGATATAGATTTAGACAAAATCAAATTCAAATGGTATACTGATGACTTTTTGCCCCACAAAGAATCTTTTAATTTCTGATGGTAACGGATGCTACCGAAGTGTGAAAGAGAAATGGAATATACTAATTTTAATGCAAGTGGATTTTTTCAGATGAAAGGCACTGCATAAAAAGTAGAATGGCAGTGCTGTAGATATTCTGCCTGTGGTATGTTTACTTACCATTAATTACTGACATCTAGGCTAGTTGTTATAAGGAAATACATGTATTTTTTCAATTAAGCAATACTTTTTCACTTTCAAATCAACTTCTGTTCTTTCAGTGCTATTGGAAATTTGAAAATTGCTGAAGTTGATCCAGGTGGTCATTTTGTAAAGATCCTGAACTGTGCCCCAGAAAAAGAGGAAAGCATTGGGGATTATCTCTTGAAGCAGGATGTCCAAGGTCAACCAGTGGCTGTATTTCAGTTTCCCCCTGAGACCAGGATGGGGCCCAACTCCACCATGACAGTGAGTGTGGGGGGTTTGAATGCCTTTTCTCAGCTGGCAGACTAGGGTACACTTTTAGCCTGATGGTATAGAGTCAAACTTAAGTCTGTATTTTCAGAAAGGCTAACACTCACAAATAACGATGAACTCAGAAGAAGCTACTAATGTCCATCATCAGTACAAGCCTGGCATTTGCGTGACATGTCCACCATTTCATGTTGCCCAGCAATGGGAAGGTCTCCTGGAAAGTCCTTGTTTGATACACTGCTTTTTCCAACCATTGCTCCCATAAAAACCTCCCCATACTGTCAGAATATTGAGTTGTGCAGTATTTACCAACAGAGGGTGTGCACCTTCGATTGGAAACCCATAAATAATAGAGCTGGAAAGCAAATGAGTTTTATGTGTTGCTACTGAAGCAATTAATATGGTTTTGCATATAGTCTGAGGTATCACTGTAGTAGGGTCTCAACTGAAAATAAAAAGAAAGACAATGTTGCTTTCTGGACTGTGCCCACTATCTGAGGACAGCTGTTACCCAGCAGAGAAAGCCATAAACCCCTGATCTGGCAATGGGCCTCTGTTCCTGGCTTTGCCTAGAATGACTTTAGGCAAAATGATGACACTCTGTGTCTTAGTTTCCTATTCTGTGCTCTCCTTTGATGTTGTGCAGAACTATACGTTAAAAATTCAGTGCATGGGCTGCTGCTCTTCAAAAATTACTTCCCCTCCAGCTAGTTCAGATGTATCTTTTTGCCAGTTTGCATAAGAGTTAGAGAGGTAGGTAGGATCTAAGATGCAGAGTCAGATGACTTCATCATACCCCAGAAAAGCTTTAAATAGAAAACAACAAATAAATGCATCTGATATCCATGGTAATGAAAAAGGCTTGAACATGTGAACTAGATGTGACCAAGGCTCAGTTGAGGAACGTCTGCTGGTGTCTGCACGTGGCCTCCAGCAACCTCTGGGATGTACCCACACCCAGAGTAGGCACAGCCTTTACTGTACTGGGCAAAGATGCAGGCTGCAAGACACCTTGCAGATCTCCCCAGAAATGGTTTCCTCTTAGTTGGCTTTGATGTGCCAAACATTCCCACCCACCCCAAAAGTAGTCCTTTCTGAAGTGCTCTGATCAGTGCTTGAAGTCATTGACAAGGTTGCTGTTCCCATTATCATTAAAGGGCTCTTGGGTGAACAACTGACTGAGGTAGAAGGTCCACCACAGCTTCTGTTTCAGCATACACAAGCAGAAAATTTCTGCTGGTTTAATTTCAAAGGGTCATATTCAGTCTGCCAACTCCTGCATCTAAAATTCATGTACAATAGTGTCTGTGTCAGAAAGCCCCCTAGCAAGAACTTCCAGGCCCCAGCTCCCTGGGAGAGCAACACATGAACCAAGGCAAAATGCTCAAGGTAGATGCCAGTGTAGATGGTTGGAATATGGCCTGAAGACTCTTTTATCACCAGTGCTTTTTTCTTTTTCTGAGATGAAAATTGAAGCCTCGTAGAATAAAAGGAGGCAAAGTCCATGTTCATCACCAAACTCAGTACTGATCAATGCATCCCTGCATGTGCCCTCTTGCAAGAAAGCTGGAAATGCAAGCTGCCAGGGGCCCAGAAGAGCCACAGTCAAAGTTGTCTTCTGGTGTATGTGTGAAAAAGCCACAAATACACCGTGGCAGAGTGCCATATGGTGAACACTTTTGGAAGAGACCATTGGGTTTTTTTCAAGATACTTCTCCTTTAAAATTGAATGAGAATTGATTTGGCTCCCAGGAAATTGTTGAAGCTGTTTTCTCACAGATGGCAAATGCCAAATCCTTTAGGAACACGGTTTGCAAAAGCATGTTGTGGTTGTCTTGCATAAGAGAAATGTTTGCATAATGGGTCCTTTTGCTACTGTGATAGTGATAAAGGTAACAGATAATTGTGTTCACTTTATAAAGCACAACATTGTTAAATCTTTTGAATAAGGATAAAAGTACAAAAATTTTCTAGTCTCCAGTAGAGACAGCTTCTCCCCGAACAGAGGGAATCCAGAATCAAGCAGAGACTGGAATTTTAAAGCTGATATTACAGATCTCTTCCAATGCCCCTGGTAATTCAGAAAATAAAAGAAACTGCCTATTTTTAATCTTACTCTTAGCAAGCCAGACCAAAAGGCCCAGGATTTACTATCACACTTTGAAAAATGTGCCTTTGCTAATCTCTGTTAATCCACAGGAGACGTACTTGAAAACAATCACTATAACTAAGCTGTGAGTCTTGAAATATAGTTCTTTCAGCTTTGATTTCACAGATCAAATAGTGACCAGTGTTACGAAAATAAAAAAGGAACAGGAAAACCTGATGCTTTTACTGAGTTCTTATATTGTATAAATACCCAGGAACCATTTTGTCTTTAATCTAATGGCTGCTTGACCTTTGCAGGTTTGGGCAGCAGGTGCTACAGTGCTTCACAAACCTCCCTCATATTTTCTTTGGAAGGACCTGGAGAGATTTGGAACAACCCTTGACTGTGCTACCATTCTCTGTGAGCCTAGCGGTCGAGTGAGTACCCTGAGCAAAATCACCGTGTTCCTTTACCCAGACAGCCCTATCACTGGACTTCCTTCAGAGATTTAGGATCATACTGTTAATGTCCTTGTAGAATTAAGCACAAGGAGTCCAAACATAGCAAAGCTGTGATGTCTCTCTGTTAACCTTGCTTCAGTGTGGTTGTTAATTGTTAGGATCTGAAGGACTGAAGAAAAACAGTAGATTGATGACACCACTTGTTGAATGAAAGGCTAATGTCCTCACAGCAAGTGAAGCAGGGGCTCCACAAGTGTGAATTGCCAGACCACTGTCCTCTTCCACTGTGTTTCAGCATGAAAGATCCAGCTATGCTCAGGGCTATTCAGCCCATGGCTGCTCATTAGTAACAGCCATTGGATTGGCAACTGTGTTGAATATTTTTAGGCAAACTTGTGTTGACTTGGGGATGAGAAAGGGCCCAAGATCATTTTTTACCCTATAGCTGTCCAGTGGCAACTATGGGTTTGGTCATTTTTAGCTAGACAAACACGTACTAGTGACAATGTGGAAAAGACCTGTGATTTTCATAAACAGTGGAAGTTATAAACCTTCCCCAAGGTAGCATAATTTACACCTTACAAACTCTTAAGTGAATGTTGACTTTTGGTCTCACCTTTTCACATTTAGTCCTCTTCTAGCTCAGTTTGGCCATACTTGCTATTACATCAGTGCCAGGGAATCAGAGGCTCAAAGGGAATTTGAGATGTGATTACCTCCGCCAGGATTGCTCCTGGCTGTCGCTTGCTTAGGTAGTGCTGGAAGACCTTCAGTAATGGAGTCTCCACCATGTCCCCAGGCAATCTGCTTTAGTGCCTCACTCTCTGTATGCTGAGAAAAGCTTTCCTAGTGCCTAAACTGAACTTTTTCTGCCTAAGTGTTAGTCCTTTCCTTCTTGTCCTATCCACTGTGGACATGGAGAACAGATCACTTTTTCTTCCTTCAGCAGTCTTTGACATACTTGCAGGATTGTCATGTCCTCTTTTCTCTCCTTCTTTGTCTAGTTTACTTAATTGGAGCAGTGGAATGTCAAGGCTTTTAGATGATGAGTCTACCCTAAATATATTTAAAGACTGGAAATGGATTTCAAAAACCAAATTAAAAAAGCTGGAATTTGGTGGTTGTGATTAGTATTTGTCTTTCAAATAGTAAATAACTCGGAAATACATTGGAGTGCCTACCCTTTCAGCCCTTCCTAGTTTGACTACAACAAACAATTATCTTGATGAAAAAATGTAGAATATAAATAAGCAGTGATATGTTGGTTTTTCTTTTTTTCAGGCTGTGGCTTGGTATACTCCTCTCTACTGGAATAGAAGGCAAGGATGGGTGGAGAAAGAGGAAACGGAAAAATTTGAGAACACTGTTATACCAGCTTTCTCAACAACAAAGAAAAAAGAGGGATGGGAAAATGAACAGGAATTTACAATAACTGATACAGAATGGAAGAAGGCTGACCCACAGCAAACAAGAAAAAAAAGCTTCATTAAAAGGTATCTGACGCTCATTGTGTGTACTCTGTAATTGCAGCATTGTGCCAGACTGGCTCTGTAAGTGAACGCTTTTAAATGAGCATCTTGGCAAGCAATTTTTGTAAAGCTTTGGAATTTTGAAAATAAGAATTAACCTTAACCTTCAAACAAGAACCCAGCCCAAACTCCTGATAGGAGTGCGTTCGTTGTCAGTCAAGACTAAGTGGAAAGTAAAATCCAAGAACAAATCTTCCTAAAATGTGACTTTATTATTACATATTATCTTTTGAGTGTTTGGATGGCACCATTTGGAGACCACAACTTGGAAAGCTTTCAGCCAAAAAATGTTGATGTTTGCAGAGCTATTTACCTTCGTCTTGAGAAGGGTGGGTCTTCTGTCAGCCCACTGTGCTTTGGACTAGGCTAGGAACCGATAACCATTGCTTTCTAAATTGCTTCAGAACTGTCTTCTAGCATTTGTATCAAACTTAAATTGGTAGCACTATGAAAAAGTGTGGTTCATTTGTCTCGCTGAGGACAGTTTAGTTTGGGCACCCAGGTCTCAGTCAGGAACCCCTGAGCTGAGCCATTCACCGTTTTGAATAAGGAATGCAATATTGCTGTTTTTTTCTAAGTACCCTCCAGAATACTGGTTCCTGGAGCTTTTAAGCCAGGTGCACAACAGAAAAACATGTATTTAAAAAATAAAGGATTGGCCAATCTGGATATATTTTCACAAAAAAGGTGGGTGAACCTTCTCATGTTTGGGGTAATTGCTCTTCTCTAAATTTCTTCTCCAGACCATGGCTGGAGATGTTCAGAAGATGAACAGTTTTCAGCATAGGTTAAACTGGCTGTTCTTCACAAGCTTTGTTCTTAAAAATGGCTAAATCACTTTTGCTCAAACTCTCCAAAGAAACTAAGTCAGAAGCAGGGAGAAATTATGTAAAAATTCAGTGCAAAGAGTTCAAGCCTGGCAGACTTATAACCAAAGGCAAATGGTAAGTTATAACGTGATACATCAAAAAATATAGCAGTTGCAGTTCTTCCACCTACAACTAAATGCAGAATGTGTCAAATATATGTGTGCTGTTTGTTAGGTATATTGCATAAATTTAATGTATGTGTGCAGTAAACACAGTAAATCTATGCAAAATACAATAATAAATATGCTAATGCAATACAATAAATAATGCATAATATGTAAAATATACATACTTTTTATATCCTGTGCACATACGTGCATGTGCAAAATGTGTGAAATACACACAGTAAACTTAATTTAATTTCTGTTTACAGGGAAAAAAAGACCTCTGCATCCTTTTTCCCTAATCACAGTGCCTGGTGCCAAAGTCCAATCTCTCCCACACACCCTCACTTTTCTCTGGTTAGACCACTAACTATGGGGAATGATGGCAGCAGTTTGTGCAGGCAGTCCCGGTGTCAGTCATCAAGGCCTGACCCCATGCCAGGTGAGTTCAACAGTGGATGTGGCATATGCTGTAGCATGCACAGTGGCAAAGGGGTGGATTTTCTGGCACAAATAGCTTAAGACTTAAAATACATGTATGTTACCACCTCTTACTTCTATAGCAGTGGTCTCAAAACTTTTTTAATTGTGCACTCCTATCAGTAACAAATTTTTGAACACGCACTCCCAATATATGTACATTTATTTATTTGTAAATTATATACATTTTCTACTGCAGTAATATATTATGTACATTATAAAACATACACACAAATAGAAATCTAAAAGAATGAGATAAAGATAAAAAATAGTATTTGTGAAGTATTAATTTTATTTATTAATATTACAAAAATATTTTCTTCCCACAACCCCAATGGATTTTCTTGCACTTCCCTTGGAAGACCACTGCTCTATAGAGCTGCATATGTTGGTAAGATGTGAGGAGGCTATTGTTGCTAATACTGATGCGTTTAGGAAATGAAACAAAATATTAGGAATCAGTAGGAGAAAGAGACTCTTATATAGGGTTCAAGCATCACAGCAAGAGAGGAAACAGTCTTAGGTCCAGGAAACAGAACTAGAAGGAATAGGACCAAGGGAAACACAGGAAGGGTTAGGTTGAATATGTAAATAAAAAGGAGTTTTAATGATCTAGATTATAGTCTTCCAGTTTTGCTCATTGCTCCACTTAGTATTTTAAACTACGGGCAAGTTTTAAGTGCTCAGCTGCCATTAATTTTAAAAGAACTAGGTATGCAGCTCCTGAAGACAGCTTTGTAGTACTTATTCTTTCTTTAGTGAACATTTAAAACCAGACTGGTCAAATTATTTGAGTATACTAAGGAGGTCACCCTGTGACTGGTGTGGGTAGGTGGCTGTGCAGTTTTCAGGAGTTTTTCCCCATTTCTAGGAGTGCCAGCCTAGGAAATGCCTTTCAGCTTGAGCCAGGAAAGCATTTATGCACTTGCTTAGCTTTACACACCCAAATAATAATCCTGCAGCCAGGGAGGACTGTCAGGAAGATCCTTCTCAACTGTTAAATCCAGGCAAAGCAGATTAAAACCTGATGGAGTCAGTTGTAATAAACCTATTTTCATGGTTTGTTTCCTGCTCTGTCTTAATCACTGGTAGCATCAGCTACCAGGTGCCTATTTTGTGTAACCCCAGTTTGTCTCATTTGCTAAAACTTAGTTTGTCTCGTTCTATATTGCTCTAGCCTTCTGCAGACCTGGGTCCCCCATAGCTGTTCTGCTAGTTTCCTGGGCAGGGAAAAGCTGGGGACAGAGAGGGAATTGGCACCTGCCACTTGGGGGTGCTGGTGGCATCAGAGCTTGTGTTCACATGAGCAAAGGCTGTGGACAAATAGGAGCAGATCTGCAGAGCAGACCCTTGATGCTTCAGACCTGGCATCCACCATGTACACATTTCAAGGGTGATTTACTTTGTCATAGCTCTAAGCTGGTCCAACAGGCCCTGAGGGGGCACCTACCTCTGCATGGTGTAGGTCCCTTTTGAGCATGAAACTTCCTGGGGTGCTGTGTAGTCCACTCATGCACACCACTGGACTGCACAAAGTGGTTTCTGTCTGAATGCCTACAGTCAGAGTGCTTGAGGTGTGACTCTGGAGGACATCCTCTGGCTCGGTTTTGTTCAAGAGGAAGCCATCTTGTGCACTTGATGGTGCTCCATGGTGTGAACCTGAGCACAGTGAGTGGGGAGAGTGGCAAATCCACTCCACAGGTATGCTCCTCTTTGGACCCAAAGCGCTACAGACCTATGCAGGACATCCTCCAGTACATCTCCCAAGCAAAAGGGAGTTTGCCGGCACAGTGTGGGTGAGCTGCATGCAGTCCTATTTGCTACATTCCCATCTTCTGTCACATCTCTGCAGATGGAGGTCAGTGCTCTTTCCACGAGCTACATTTGGTTTCAAGATTTTT
Source organism: Pandion haliaetus (assembly GCA_013401275.1). Lineage (NCBI taxonomy): Eukaryota > Metazoa > Chordata > Aves > Accipitriformes > Pandionidae > Pandion > Pandion haliaetus. The sequence continues at coordinate 92,881 of VYZV01017293.1, read as the reverse complement.
TTGCTTGCAACTGTTAAAACTAAGAACTTTTTCAATAAAGCAAGCAATATGAAACCAAACCAAAACACCTCTGAGACTGTAACTCAATCACATTGGTCCAGGACACAGGGCTGCAGGCAGAGAGAGAGGGCCTGCCTGTAGATTTATCTCCTGAGTGTGGGAACTTTGAAGGCAGAACTCAAAGCACGGTGGTCTGTCATGCATTAAATATATCTGATTTCTGTAGGTTTTCATGTGCAACCTGCATACCCTCAGTCTGTTACTCAGATCTTTGCAAAAGATAATTCAGCTCTATTTACTTATGGTTCATTGGCAGTTCTTTTCACTACTGAATTATGAAATTATTCTTTTTAATACTGCCGAAAGTTAATAACATCCAAGATCTCAGATTAAAAATTAAATATGGGTATAACCATTATTTTCCTCTGATAAATATTCATGTGTAGTACATATTACTGCCAGATTTTTCCAGAAATTACTGTAGAGAGAGATGTAAACATCATTTTTATTTTATTACAATGCAAAAATTACAAGTGCTTTAGGCAGATTTATACACATACACTGCTAGACATTATTACTGATGGTGGTGGAACAATGATTTTCAAATATACGATGGAATGATGATTTTGAAATGTATGACTACTTTCTTTTTTTCTTTTTGATTTTTCTTTCCTTGCTTAAAAATTTTTAACTAGCAGGCTTATAACTGACATGAACAACTGGGGTCCACAGTAATATGCATAAATGTAGTCTTGCTTAGGTCCTGGTACAAGAAAGCTTCCCTATTCAGTAAGGACTCTTCAACTTGTTCATAAATGCTTCATAAGATCAGAGACTTACAGAAATCAGTATTAACTTCTTTGTTTTCCCCTGCAAACATGCTTTTAATCACTATTATCTTTAAATATGGATAGTTATTTTCCTAATGCCATAATACAGTGAAGTTAGGTCAATACCTTTGAATCGAATTAGTGATTCAAAGTATTTTTGCTTTTTCCTCTTAGATACTTAATTTTTCTTTTCAAAATCAGTTTAACATATGCTCATATTTCAGAAGTACAAAGGCCCACTCAAAGCTGCAAAGAGATGGGCCTCACAGATTATACTGTTGATGGTATTTGCTTATTAACTTAAAGTATTTAGTTTCTCATACATCTGCTGTATCCTTTCTGGCTCCTAGCTCTCCTCTATAATTATCAACTGTTATCTTTTCAGTTGCTTTTGGGGGGATGTTAATAGCAGCAGTCCACAATATTCCAGTACAGAACAAAGTGTGTTTAGTGGCATGATGGTGTTTTGAGAACTGTTTGCCTCTCCTCTCCTCACGCAGCTCAGCATTTTACCTTTCTAGGTGCTACAGAACAGGATTTTCAATACCCAGTTCTAGTGACTCTTGTGGCTTTACTCTTGAGTCATTGCAGTTGATAAGATGACAGTAGGGTGTTTGGTGACTGTTCCTGTCAGCCCATACCCATCCATATGAAATTTTAACTAGCACTTTACTGTTTGTCCACTTTGCCTTCTGAGTCCTTCCTGAAGCTCTTCTGAACAGTTTCCTTTGGTGCTGACAACAAAGGACCTCACAAGTTATCTACAAATGGCTTAACTTAATTTCTTACTATCTTTAATTTACAGTCTCTTTTATTAATTGTTGAACTATCTGTTTGGTTTCCTCTTCACCCAAGTAGCCCCATTTTCCTCTCAGACTGAGAGATAAGAGGGGAAAAGCTGCTACTGCCATAGGTCACAAAGTTCAAGCTGAGCTCTAGCCTCCCATTTTCCACAGAATTGCATCACTCTGGTGATGGCAGTTTTTTGGTTTTGAATTTCACTCTGAATCAAAACGCTCAGCTGTGAATTTTGCAAGGAGTTTAAAAATAACTGTGGCGTGTATCGTGAAGTAAGCACTTTGAAGCCTTGGCCAAAACCAGGGAGTTTTGTCAATCAGAATGTTTCCCTGTTGCTGAGGAATGCTAATTAAACTTTCAATGGCAAATTGAACCTGCAGACAAGGAACATATTTAGCACACATTTTCAATGCAAAGGAGCCAATTCCTACCACCATCTTCTCTAGCAAGTGGATCAAGCCTGCTAGCTTTCTGTTCTTCCCACTGGTTCTCATGAGTTTTGTCCCAGAAATTGAGAGTTGAGTAAGATGAGATGCACTCATATAATGATGCATTTGCTTTCTTGACTTGTCCCAAGGACTTCCATAGTCTACGGGACTGCCCACGTAATTTCCAGTTAGCACTGAGAAATGTTTGCAGATTCATCTGTTTTGTCTTAGGATGTTGACATATTATGGGCAAGACTAAGCAATAACATCGGGCATTATAAATGATGATGTACAAACACACAGATGCACTTTTTGATTAGCAAGAGGTCAAACCACGTATTACAGTGATAGCCCATGGTAAGAAACTAAGTCAGCTGCTTTCTCCAGTAGATCAACTGACCAATGTGGGTCAATGAACTGTTCTTAGTACTAAGACACAAAGCGAAGCATCTCAGCTTGCTCAACACAGTGTCATTCACTCTGGCTGACAGTCAAGTGCATCAGTAGTCTGCACCTTTGAGTGTATTTATGTGCCCTCTGCCAGCTTAAGTTCTTATGTAGCCTTTAAAACCTTAAAATAACTTTTCAGTTTCTCACTGGGTGCAGATTAGTTAACTGGAATTCCAAGGTTCTCCGGTGCTGAGGAAGAGGATGGTCCAGTAAAGGAGATCACTCTGGTGACAGAAAGCTATCAAAATACCCTGGCTTTGTTTATTAAGTACCAAATGCTCTACCATCATTTTATGAGAAACACAGTAATTCTGGTTTCTTTATCACTGTTTCCTCAGCTGTGATATCTTATGACCTGACACTGTGTTTCCTTACCTGCCAGGCAGGATGCCAGTCTGTCAAAATTATTTCCTTATCTATTTGTTTACTGCTTAAAAACCACTGATGTAATGTGCATTTGTGTATTTTCAGTGCTCCAGGAAAAAAACCAACAGGTTATTCTGACCTAGAATTTTGGAGGAGGGAAAAACTTGGGAAAATCAAGGGGATAAATAATAATTCTGTGAGGCCAAATATGGAATTGTGAAAGGAATTAAAGATTATTGCCAACGTCTTCAAATAATATAAACAAGCACAGCTCTTTCAACTCACCTCCTTCCATCATGGTCAAATAAATTACATTATGAATACTTCAGTGCCACTGAAAACAAATTTAAGATTTATCCATGGTTTTGGTGAGAGAGAGAGGAGGTGGCGTTCAATAAGAGGCTTTCTTCGGACTTTAGGAAACCCTAATACCTCTGCCACTTTTGATGTGGGCGGCCAGAGGTGACAGCAGGGTGTGTGTAGCAGGCTGTCCTGTGAACTGCCTCAGAAAGTCAGTAGCACCGACTTGCTTGGTGTTCATTAGCATCACTTACCAGACAAAACGTCGTCGCCGTGCTGAGATGTGCTAACACATTTGGCACTTGCAAACTCCAGTTTCCACTGAGAGGAAAATCTGGAGAGCTGCAGTGCCTTTGAGATGTGAACACTTCTAAGCACACAAGTCCCCTGGAAATATCAGCAGAGCTGTCTGAATGAAAAGTACATTTATTGCCCTTTCCTTCTCTTGCAAGCTGATCGCTATGGGGAAACTGTGGTTGCAAGCGTCAAGTTGGCCTGTGAAAAAGCAATTCTCTCCTGGATAATTTTGGCAGAACAACCTGACCTTCAAGAATCCATGACTAAGGATGGCCCTTTATCTTCTTGTCACCCATTACAGCATAGAGTCTGCGACCGAGTCATATAATGGAGTGATAAAATGAAATCCAGAGAGTCACTTCTGAAAATTGCTCTCATGTAATAACTATACCCAGCACTTATGAAATCTCCAAGTGAACTTGCTTAAAGGTGATGTTCATGTCAGTAGAAATGTGGAGTCATTTAAAAGCTGATTCTATGGTAAAAGTATGTCCAGGGCTGAGATTAGGTTTGAACACAGCTCAAGGAACTGATAGAAATCCAGGGTCAAGGAGTGAAAAAGTTTTTTCCCTCCCTGCTAGGAATTTATGGAGAAATGCAGGCAGTGAAAACAGAGAGCCAAAGACATGGTGATTTTTGCAGTGAGACTTGTGGAGATGGTATAAGGCAGATAGTCTGAGAGCATCAACTAGAGGGAAAGTGACAGTGAGGAGGAAAATGACATGATCGGCATTCAGAGGCTGCTAAGAGTTAAGTACATGTTGTTCATAGACAGCCAGCACAACAGTGATTTTGGCCAACCAATGCTTGCTGAAATACAATTCAACCAAAAGTCTGCAAGAGACAGTTTGATCCTTTAAAATAAAGGTATCTTAGCGACAGCTAGTGACCTTGCATGTGGTTGTATATTTATCCCAATGTAGCTTTTATTGAAAATGTTCTTCTATAAAGTCAGAAGAAACAGAGGTTTTGTTGTTAGTGCGCTTGTTTCCTAAATTGACTTTCTTTTTGAAGTAGGTATGTGGAAATAATGAGTGTTGTCATCAACAGGCACTCTGTATGCAGGAACTAGCCGGAAGAAAAATCCTTCAGTGTTCAGCTGCATGAGTGGGGAAGGCAGAAGAAGGCCTACTCAGTCAGCAGGGGTGAGTAGAGTTGCTACAATACAGTTTTCAAAATAAACAAACAAAAAAACAATGAAAAGAACAGTAGAGTTTAAAAAGAAACCACAATTCAGAATACAAGATTTTCTTTATTTTGTTGGAAATTCTTTTAGTCTTCTTTCTGTGAGAAAGACCTATGCCAGACCACAAATACAAAGCATCTTGATTCAGGCATTGCAACTTGATCACAGCTACACACATCTAAGTCTAGAGAAATTTATGTTTGCATCTTAGGTTTGCTTTAAGTTGGAATCTATTTACATTGTTCCTTCTAAGAAAAAGAAGGTTTAAGGGCATACCTAGATATATTTTTTAATCTGTTGGAAGACTGTTGCTTGCACTACCCTACCTAAAGACCTAGAATCTGGGGTCAGTAATGAAGCCCTCACATGTAAATATGTAGACCCTCAAACTTGAGTTGTTGCAAGTTCCTCTTTCAAACTTCTTGATTTGTAGACTCTTATTCAGGAGTTGGTTGTTTGATTTTACTTAATATCAGTTGCATGATTCATTGTAATGCAGCATATTTTCTCTATATTTGTATTTGTACCACAAAATATCATTAGATACGCACATGTTGGAAATGTCTTGTAACATGCTAAATATCATTCTAATTTCCTATCTCTGCTTCTTAGGTTCTGTTACAAAAGCTATAAGAATTGATGGATTTTGTCCATCAAACAACTTGTATATGCAACTTATGATTATTGCCATGATTGTTAAATTGTGCAATATCTATTGATGCTACTTACAATGGTTAGTGTTCTCCGAAGTGCTGTATCCACTTATATATATATATATATGTATAAGTAGTAAGAAGAAAAAGAATAGTCAGCCTATCTGCATCAGGTAGAAATAAAGAAGAAAAGAAACTGGAGGATTATTGCTTGTGCCTGTCTGCTCACTGTATACATGAAGTGGGGCTCTTTGTCCAGGTACAGACTTAAACAAATAAATACATCAGTGCTACAGTTTTGCCTTATGTAAAATGATAGTAATAACACGTATCTCCTAGGGGCAGTGTCAGTAGTATTTGTAAAAAAAGCTTTTCTAGCTTTAGATGAGAGGCACTTTAGAAGTGCAACGAATTAGTTTTTCTCAGTGACACTAGATTAAATGCTTTTTGATTAAGAATCCCACAGTTCCTGAGAAACTTGCTGAATTAAAATGACCTGAACACTCGAGAAAACCATGACCAAGTAACTTGCTTTCTAATCTCTAGGTTTGCTACATGATAGTCAGGCTTTAGTGGAACTATTGCAATAGCCAAAGACAACTATGTGACATTTTACAGCTTTATGGGAAGGAAGCCCTTAGCATTGTGGGCTTGATGCCAGTTCACACTGTGAAAATTTCATGGCTCAGAAAACAGCTCATCCTGTGACCTGTAGTGTTATCAGCAGTAACTAACTGTGTCCACCGTTCTCAGAGCAAATGAAAACAAGGATGTTTGCTTTATTTTCAGCAAAAGAGATTTAAAAAAATACTTCAGATTACAGTATGTTAAAAGTTTGGCTTGACACTAACATAGTGGACTGGTAGCAACTTATTAAACCCTGGTGTCACAGCTGTGCTGCAGAGCCCTAAAAATGTATCTGCTCCACAGCCAAGTCAAGCTTTCATTCAGATACTCCTTACAAAATCCTTTATTCTGATAGAGTTATGCTTTCAGTCCAGCCAGATTGTCAAGAGCACTAGCTTAAATCCTAAGAGAAGCTCTCATTTGGGCTGGCCACTTGCCCATTTTGCCATGAAGAGGTGTCCAAAGCAGCTGAGACAGAGAGATGCAGATCTATAAGTTCTTGCACAGGGTAAGAAATAATAGAGCAGCTCAGTTTACTGCAGTTTAAAAGACTGTGGGACGTGCTTCTGAAAGTGAGGTGCGTACGGCACCCATGAAGACGCAGTAACTCAAGTGTAGCTTTGCAGTGTGGCCTCTCATGCGCAAGCACACCCACATGCTAATTGCCTTATTGAATAAAGATAATTTTATATATTTTACTGCTCGTGATTGTTACAGACACTTGTTAATGATTTTCCCAAATGCTATATACATTTGTAGTGCTGTAACAATGATGATTATTAAGACAACATTTGGGTGTAAGGTCTTTTGACTCACTATGGTCTTATGTTCTTACAGAAACAATCATAATGCTTATGTAGTCCTAACTTCTCAGTCATGAAACTGCATAGTAGACAGGAGATTCTGAGAGACACCAGACACTGATGACTCAGAAGCACAAAAGGTTTGATCCCATATAAAGGTAGTTTCAGTGTGGGAAACTGGAATAAGTAAAATTAAATCACTGATTGCATAGTATATGGACAGTCTTATTCCAAACTAGAATGCCCTTTTTCTGGCTTAATCTGTTTCGCTTTCAAAATGACATACTCTAAACAAAAAAAAAAAACCCAACCAAACAAAAAAAAGCCTCTTATTTTAAATGGAGTATCCATAGAGACAGTTAAATCCCTGTGACCTCAGTGGTATAACTATACTAGTAAGTTTTCCCATACGGACCACCTTAATAAAGACCTTCATAAAGTATCCTATAGACAACATGTCCTCTGCTATATATTAATTGTAGAGGAGTATCTGTGAGTATGAACTGAGCTCAGATAACTCAATAATGACATTAAGCTCCTGGTTTCCCAGTGAAATGCATCTCAAATTGGTACTGAGTGGCTATCTGATGTTGAGAGGAACTGTGAGCTTCCTTCTAATTCCCAGTGGACAGTATTTGCCAACACAATAAATGGGTTTCCTTGGTTTGCTATCTTAGTAGATAAGCGAAAAATGGAGTTGGAAAGGACTATCATCTGGCCCCTCTGGCTCCAGCAGGAGGCATTTCTGAGGCAAGATTCAAGTACCGTGTTAGGATGGACTGTGGAAGCTTGCAATGACTGTAGGCTTTAAAAATTCACTTAGAAAAAGCGTGGACTGCAGGAGTCAGGGCAGAAGGAGATGCCACCTGGCCTGGCCCTTTCTTCACTCATGAGGAGTCCTAGTGAACTGGTGCATATACATTTAAAATCCAGATTTCAGATCAGCAAAGTCCTGTGGTTGATAAGCAATCCTTTTGCCTTTCAGTTTGGTTCTTCTGCAGTGGCTATTGTTATGTTCCATGGTATTTTTTTAAACAATGAAATAGAAACAGGTCAAACAAGCTGTGTGCAGGCATGCAGTCAATTGTCAGAATGCTAGTGCAGAATTAATGTTGATATCCTCCTCACTGCATTTCAGGTCATCTGGAATAGCTCAGGAACAAGTGCCACTCTAGATTACTGTTAGAGAGAAGATGCAGCAGGCAGTCTCTCCGAGTACCCTTTTGTTTTCTTATTTTCTTCCACTGCGCTCCAAGTACCTTTGCAGTCATGCTCGATGCTGAGGTTAAACAGCTCTGGCAGTGGGGATGCTAATGACTGGGATTTAATTGCAAAAGCTCTCTCACCTATCTGTCAGCAGTGTGGATTGCCATGACCCAGTTGTTGTCACAAGCAGATTGCAACCTGTGTGGGACATGTTCATAGGTCTCAGTTTAGTCTGTAGTAGAGAAGCCACTGCTTTATATGCCGCTAGTAGCAATCCCAATAGCAAAGACAGAGACAGAGCGGGCATAGAAAAGAAGCAAACCTGTGGGACAGTTTTAAGACAAATTAGATGGGTAGCATAAAAGCACTGTTTCTACTACTTACCCTGTGTTGTGGACTTATGAATTTATGAAGTTTAGTCTCCAAGGCTAGCACTTTTAAAAGCTAAGTGAGTGTCAAGCACCCCAAAATAGACCCATGCACTTCTAAAGCTCTGTGAAGATAGGCTTGGTATCATGTTATCCCATTCAGTTCTTCACACCCACCTGAGGCTTCTTTGGACACTGTAGGATAAACGATATTTCAAAACAAGGAAATTAAATCTGTACCTTATCTCTGATCCCCATATTCCCTCCAGTTTACAGTTTTCATGGTGTGGAAATCCTTTACCCAGATTTATCCCATTTAAGCAATGTAGGGCAAGGCCACTCCATATTCTGTCTTACCCTTTAATGAAGGAGATTGTTTCAGAAAAAGCTTAAGTATTAGTTGAGAAAAAAAGTAGTTCTGAAAAGCAAGCTGATAGCATGGGAAGGGCTCAATTTCATTCTTAATGCTATGTATATATGCTGCAGCTACAGGCAGCACATCTGACCTGGTTATGACGTAGCTGCCCATCAGCCTCCTTACACGGTGGTTAGAAACAGCAGCACAGAACTGATGGTGTCCCAGGTGATGTTTGTGCACTGACTGCACTCTGACTTCAGGAGAGATAAGACAAGTTGTAAACATGTCCCCTGGCTTGTATACAGGACTTGACAGAAATAAGGACAAGGTGAACCTAGTGGCTATTTAGTGTTTTTTAAATCTTACTAAGAGAATACAGTTATTCCCCTTGAAAGTGAATTTCAGGCTCCATCTAAAGTGTTCTGATGGGAGACAGGAGAAAGCTGGATTTGTTCATTACAGCACTTTAATAGCTTAGAAAATGAGTGCACTAGAAAGTCACTAGCAAATATGCTCACTGGGTGACATTGTATTCTTGTATGAAAGGGTGTGTGTGCACAGTGAGACAGGTGCAGGGGCCTCCCTCCCCTGTATCTGGCTACCAGTTCTTACATCCAATATCGCATCACACGCACCAGCCATGTTTGCCCACGGGTTTGGGTCCTAAGCACTTCATTTTGCAAGAGTATAAGGTGCAAGTGCCAAACAACAGAAGCGCAGACATGACTCTATCCTGGAATAACTGCAGAGTCACAAGATTGCACAGGCAACACGTGGTGGATGGAGATGCCCTATTTACTTTCAGTCTGCCTCTTATTCTGTTAAACAAGATACTTGGTGAGTCACAATTTTGCTGCATGCTCCATCCAGGAGACACTGTAACACACAGTGAACTCCCCCATGGACTTGATATGAGTTTTAAAAATTTATTGTCCTATCTGTAGGTTGATATTACTGTGTGTAATCCCAGAGAGTTGGTACATGTCCATGTGTCACTGCACATTTTCTTCAGATAGAGCTCTGAAAGCAAACTAGAATCACATACTATTCATACCACAGCTATTAGAAAGACAGCAGATGTAATAGAGCTTAGAAAGGCAACAGGGGTTCCTGTGAATCTCGGGGCACTGTAGAAGCCTACTTTGTAACCTTGCTGAAAGAAAACACACTCCCAAAACCTTACAAAAGGGCTGTACTTTTGATAAATCCCCTTTTCTTCCCCACAGTGCTGAGAGAAACTTTCATAACAAAACTTAAAGCCAAAATAAATTTGTCATTGGTACATCTTTACAGTTTCAAAGCTCAAGCCATAAACACTGAAAGGATGACTACATAGTAGTCCCTACATGTATTTTGTGACTAAGTACATGCACGTAGTGCACTGCCAACTTCATCTGTCCAGCTCAGGGCCCATTTTTAAGTTTCAGTGGCAGTGTTAAGTGGGATGTGACTAAGGGGTGAAATAAGGATTCAGTTCTGATTATATTACCAAAATGTCCTGATGCATCCCACTAGGCAAGCCCAGGGCTTCCCTGTGTTTTGGTGGAACGTTACTTAGGACAGTGAGGTGCAAGTGCATAAAACTGCTTGTAAAAGAACTTTAATTGAAAATATATCCTTTGAGTTCAGTAGGGAGAAATTACATCTTATTCATGACTTGACTGAAAAATTACATTACACAGAAAAAGTTACATTAAGAGACTACTCATGTTGCAAAAACTGTGTGAGCAAAAACTTAGAAATACCAGAATTAGGACGTTCTGTGCAACCTCAGTTTAGATCCCCGAGGAATTACAGCTTTGCCTTCCACGCTGTCTTGTTCTACTCTCGATGCATTGTGTGGTTTATGCCTGGCTCAGGTTTTTGCTAGCAAGGCCTAGTGTCCTCCAGGTATCTCTTCCAGTATTTTTGACCAGACACTTCCTACCTCTCCTAGATTCCCCGGTTAGCTCCCTTTCCTTGTTTCTTACCACTTCTTTATCCAACTACTCCATCCTTCCATCCTCCTATGGGCAGTTACTGGCTCCTTCCCAAGTGTATGGATCTTTGTCTCTTCCGACTCTTTGTCGCAGTCTCTGCCTTCAAAATATTTTTATTTACATCACATTTCTTACCAGCATTGGCTTTGAAAATGGTTTATGCAGAGGTGTACAAGGCCAGTACCTGTGTGAGTGCTGAAAATCCTGTGTGGTCCCAGAAAAGTGATGATGCAAGTTGTATTGCATAATCACCGGCAACCACTGAGAGTTCCCTGTGCTGGCTAATGATAAAGACATAGGAATCCTCTAAAATCATTGATCCACTCTATCTTTATGGTGATTTGGTAAATTAATTGCTGAAAGCTTTGTTAGTTCATTTTCCATAGTCCCTTGAAGGGGATCAATGTGACTCAAGCAACGTGAAGTGTATTATTTTTCATGCCTCTCTTGACTTTCAAAACGTGGGATTTGTGTTCATCTGCTCTTTGTCTGCAGCCTTTTCTATCTGGCTTGAGCAGACATTTGCAATAGGATGACATTAATGTCTTCTTCTTTCATCATAACACAACTTTATTTTTTATTTCCATTTATCCTAAAGTAAATGAACTGCAACCTGTGAAACAGCTGGCAGGTAAATACACTATGTAAATAGTTTTATTTCATTAGCTGACATTAGGTTTTAAGGGTGCTGTGTTGTCATTTGCCTTCCTTGCAGCTGTTGTAGTATGTGCTGGACCATTTCACAGTGTATAATGAATAAAACATATCAAATGGCCACAAGCTAGAAACTAGACAGTGGGTAGTGTCTTCCTTTTCTTTAATTATGATTTACATTTTGGAAAGATAGGTGCAATCTATCTCAGCTTTGGAAACACTACTTTCAGAGTTGTACAAGACCAGTACATGTGTGCACATTCAAAATGACACATGGGGCAGGAGGTGCTTCATAAGCCTGCAACATTGCATCGCTGGCCTAGTGACCGTGGGGAGGTGCTTGTGCTGGCTAATGATTATTAAATAAATTGTGAGCAGCTGTTTCTTTAGTCTGTGGAACTGCAAGAAGAGTGAGAGGTGCAGGCAGCAAACCAGAGCGAGCCTGTCACCACACAAGGCAGGGGGCGTAAAGGACATGTCGTATGCTCTCTGTACATGCACAGGAACAGAGCCTGAGAGCTGGTTTTGAGAAGAATTGATTTTTTTTTTTTTAATAACACTTGATTTTGTATTCTTTAATTTTTCTCACTTAATGGGGTTTTTTTGTTTGTTTACACACACTGACTCATAATCTAAACAGAGTTCATCTAGCCATAGTAAAATCTTGATCATTCTCAGCTAGCTCTTCTTCAGACCCAATAATTTCCATCTGGAAAGGCAGTCAGTAATGAATTCAGAGTGCTGTGGTCAGATCTCCTGTCATTTCATTGCTTTCACAACATACTGCTACAGAACACTTAATGGCCCTCTATGAAGTGTTATTACAAATACATAAACCTAAACTTATAATTCGAAATAAATGAACTAAATTCTTTTGGTGGTGCAATATCATCGTTTTAATCATGGGGGTTTGCCTTTCTAATTTGCAAAATTCGTTCAACTTCAGTATGTGCGAAACCCAGGGTTCCTCAGAGTTTCCAATCTGATCTTCCTCGAGACTTCAACTTTCATCCACAAAGCAGAGGGAGCCTGAGAAATGGCAGGATGAGTTTCCTCTCATCGTCTTGCGAGTGTGCTGAAAACTGTTCATGATACTTTAGTCTCTGTACCCTTTCTTTTGAAAGTGCCTCTGCTGAGAGTGTCAAAAGAGATAACAAATAATGCCAGCTGTGTAGTAATTTTATTGAGGGTAAACAATGTCTCAGTAAGAGTGGGGTTAAGAGCAACTAATCATTCACAGAGGTCACCAAATAAGCATGTTACATCACATTTTCATAGCACTGAGTGAGTTATTTGAGTGAATTATCCAATAAACTTTGACCTTGGCTGATTTCAGAACAGACTCTAATTTTTGCAAATATGTCAGTCACACAGATGAGTTTGCAATGTTTGTTATCAAGAGAATATTACAAATGCATTCAGTACAAATGCACTAGTACATTACCATGTATGATTTATAGATAGTCTGTGAGCTTGCCCCTTTTATTCTTTATCCTCTAGGGAGCCAGATTGTTCATATGAGTTCCAAGCTGTGATTCAACCTTTAATAAAAGGTGGTGAGCAGTGATTAAGCTTTAGGGAGCCTAGGCAATACTGTGGTCTGTAGGGCAGCTATTCAAACTCAGGGTAATTTAGACAGACTCCCTGACCCTGCCTTGTCCCAGTCCCCCATAAATCATTACTGGGGCCTTTCCAGTCCCCGAAGCAGTACTGAACTGAGGTGTTACGGGGGGGCTGGAACTAGCAACATAAAGTGCTGGAGACTGGACAGAAATAGAGGTGGCAAGTCAGGTACGATCTGAGCTCTGGTCTGGAGGGTGGTGGGGAGCTTGAGAAGGTACCTTCACCTCATCTCCTCTCACTCCTCATTTCTGTGGGCATTAACGTGTAGCAAACCCTGCTTTGCATCTGGCAGTGTGAAGGTGCAGTTGCCAAAATAGGATAAGGAACAGCCCAGAGCAAAGGCACAAACCGTGCATCAGAAATCATGTAAGTTCAGTTTCATTCAGTCCGAATCTGATTTCTCATATTTGAAGTTGGCTGCAGCAGACCAGCTGATCAGGCAGCAGTGGATACATCACATCGTATGCGACAACCTTGGTGTACTGTTTACGTTCACAATTTCCTCACACATTCTATGAGGTGAGTGAGCGATGCACTATCAGACACAGCAGAAGTAACCCTTCCCAATGGTGTGCGCCATCACCTTAACTAGACCTTAGATCTCTTGATACCCATTTTGTGCTTTTCCTGCAAAGGCCAGGGAAAGAGTAGAATTATGTTTTCTGGGGAAGTGCAGCCCTTCATGTCTCCCCCTGAAAGTACCTGTGCTCAACAGATAGTAAGTTACATTAATAATTCATATAAAGTCATGCAGCCTACAGATAGTTTAAATTCATTCTCAACAGCTAATACTTTGTAGTGGTAAAAACAAGACATAGTTCCTCTCCCGTCTTCTTTCCTGAAGGAAGCAAAACCCAAGGCTGTGTTACTCGGCTGAAAAAGGACTGACTTCAACGTATGTTGTGTGCCAGGTGGGAGTCTGGCTCTGGACTCTGAATTCAGCAGCTCCAACCTCTGAAAAAAGCTACTTCTTCTATCATGTACGGATTCTGCCTTATGTTCAATATATATAAAAAACAACCGTAAACTAACCAAACAGTGACCTTGACTGTAGCATCAGTTAAAGGAGAAACAAAGAACTCCCCATGACATGCAGCATCATTTGTCAAGGCATGCTTCTATTGACCACATTCCCTCTAAGGAAAATATCTTGATCTCAGGATTTATTACTGAAACTTTGGGAAAAGTTTGGGTAAATTTCGGCAGTGGTGGCTTAAAAATTTGAAAGCAGTTAAGTAAGTCTGCAACTTTACAATCTTTCTCCTCCACAGTCCCAAGCAATTGCCACGATGACCACTCAGATATACAACACACTGACTTCCCTTGCCACGTGATGCTTTCCGGTTGCTGCAGTCCCTCCTCATGGACAGTGTATTTCGGATAGTGGCATACTGCCTGTGCTCTAAAGCACCTCTGAATGCTACAAAGCAGCAGTTGTTGTACACACAGTATAAATTCAAACCCAACATAATGTAAATCTGTGATCAGAGGACAGGTGCTGTTTTACCTTGGTTGAGGAGTAGGTGTAGAGACCAGTAGAATATTTTGAAGATTTTTAATAAATAGTTTCAGAAATTCAAACAGTAATTGCATGGGAGATGTCAAACTTTTTTAAAACTCCTAGTAGCATAAAAATACATATATTGTTATATAGACAAAGATATATATATATATATATACACACTTAGAAATTGGCAGGAGAGAGAGTGAGAAAGAATAATTCTCAATGAATATTGTATTAGATTTTTCTTCTTTTAGGGACACTACCTTTTCAGATCTGGAATGCACCTAATTTCCCAGTTACTACTTTCTCCTTCCTCTCTGGTGGTTTGCTTTTAAAAAGGAAAGTGACAACTGAATGATCTTCCACGATTTCCTTGCTCTGTTTTTACAGATACTATTTCCCATTGCTGTCCCTGTTCTTTCATTTGGGCTGTGCACAGAATTATCTGTCACTTCTTACACTTGAGAAATATCTGCATAATATAGAGATTACGTCCTGATCCAAGCATTATTTAAGCCAGTGTGAAATTTCAGTAGATTTTGGATCAGGTCCTAAACATTCCTTGCACAAAGATTCTCCCCAGCTGGGAAACTACTTATTTAAAGGTATGCCTCTGTGCTCTTAAAATCTTGGTTTTCCTTTCCTCAGAGAGCAACTTCATAAAACTGAAATCTCTGGCTGATGTGTCTGTGTCAAGAACATACTGCCTTTTCTTATGGTGCATTTTGGTGATGGCATTGATTTTTCACTCCAGAAGAATGGGTGATACTCAAGGATCAGCAATGTGCTAGTTAACACATTGGACTTGTATATTCAGCTCAGCCTCTCAAAGAAATTTCTTAGCTGCCCATGTGCCTCAGTTTACCCATCTGAATCCAGGGCATAATGCCTTTGTGAAGTTTAAAGGATGCTTGTTTTTGAAGTACCTGAAACAAAGGAGATTAAGTAATGCAAAAAAAAGAGAAGTTATTGGTTTAGGAAGAAAAAAAAAATTCTACAGTATTATCATAGGTCTGCGGAATAACAAAAAAGGATTTGCTAAATACGGGCTTAAAGCCAACCTTGAAAATGTCCTTTTAC
Organism: Pandion haliaetus; assembly: GCA_013401275.1. Taxonomy (NCBI): domain Eukaryota; kingdom Metazoa; phylum Chordata; class Aves; order Accipitriformes; family Pandionidae; genus Pandion; species Pandion haliaetus. Next base: position 77,371 of record VYZV01017293.1, on the reverse strand, counting down.
TTTCTGTTTTGGATCTCATAATAAACACGCCGGGTTCGTCATTTCAAAGAAATTATGTAATGAATGAGAATCTTACCCATACTCTAATCATGCTTCACGGTACATAAATCAAGCAGATTGCCTCTTAGACTCATGTCTCTCTAGAAGAGCAGATGCAGTCTCACTCTAAATGTATTGTGAAGACACGTCCTTTTGGGCCAGAACACTCTGTCCTCAGTCAAAGCCTGGGCCTATAAAAAAAGCATTGCAAATGGGAAAGTAATGTGCAGCACTGAGAAACACCTAGTCATGTTCATCCTGTAAAGTGAGGTTTTACTGCAGGAACCTGCAGACGCAGAGTTAATTGATTCAGCAGCAGGGCACCGCGCTGCGAAGAAGCCTGAGTGCACAAAAAGATATATGATTGTTTCAACCATTTCCATTGCACGACAAATATATTTGCCTTATAACTGCACCACATTTCACTAAATTACATGCTCTGCGGTTTGCTCTGATTGTACGATGGCATCACTTGCTACAACCACAAACCACAGGGAATTGACATTTTCTCCATGATTTCACTGATTTTGTCATAACCTTTGGCATTGCTGCTGGTTTCACCAAAAGGAAATGCTAAACTGGATACACCATAGAACATTTCTACAAACACTTATTCCCAAACTCTTTTAAAGGCATGTCTATAGGCAACGCTTCTGTCTAGTGTAAATCTCCTTGCGAATGCAACTTAGGCAGCTGCGTCCTGCCCTCCCAAGTGGTGGCACTGGACTCCAGGTCACCCAGCACTGAAACACTGCTTGCTTTGGTGGAGGTCATGGGCCAGCTAGCCCTTCCAGCTAGCAGATTTAAATGTTGATAATGAATGAAACCTAGTAGTTTCTTGGCCTGTTGTTTCACCTTGATTACTACAGTTGAAGCATGTGAGAAAGATACTACCCCGTGAGATGAGTTGGCAGGTGGAGGTGGAGGTCAGGAAACATCCTCAAAGTTGGCACAATTTAGATGGTATAGGACTGAGAAGATCTGGGGATCAAAATACGCTGTGCTTATTATGGGCTCCTCTGGAAAAGAAGAAGAATGCTGCTGGCTTACAGTGAGAGTGGCTGATCTTTCTTTCCTCCACTCCCTACACCCAGAGCTAATGGCCTTCACTTGTCCAGTTTTTCAGTTTTGATGTCCCTTTAGGATATTGCACATGCTGAGGCAGCTGGAAAACAAGCTTTCAAATCATGATTTCAGTGGGTATAGCCAGAATCTCCTAGCACTTGAAAGCCATTATAACATAATATTGATAATCTGTAGGGCTGCGGTACTTTTTAAAGATATCTGGTTCTTCATTATCTGTGATAGTGAGGGGTCTAAGAAGATCCAACTAATAGACTAATTGAGGTTATATACATACAATGAGTTATGGTGGGGAGCATATGGGAAAGATAGCCAAGTGGTATAGCAGGGAGCCAGCCCAGGTTGTCCAGAGTGATGCTGCACATCAGTATATGAGCTCTTCTTGTGTCCGGTGAGCCTTTCCATGAGTCATTACTGCACTCTGCCCTCTTCAGCTGGGTACATAAAGCACAGCCACCCACACTAGCGCTGAGTGACGCCAGCTCAGGTTTGTTAGGACAAAACTGCTCAGTGTCAGCTCTTGGCACAGCTATGTTTCTTCTAGAGAAAGCAGTGTAGCTTCATTCAGTATAGCTTCATTCATGAAGACTGTGCTCTGCAATGAACCAGAAACTGCTTGGATTTCACCGGATCCATGGTATGACCTGTCTGTGCCAGATAGGCTGCCCACAGAAAAGGGAAAGTTGACTGTAATGCTGTTTCTGTTGGCAGGAATAACACACAGTCTCATTGCAAGGATGAGAATACATTGCCATTTCTTAGTTAGATCTGCTCTGTGGAAGAACAGAGAACTTCAGTTTCAAGTGCTATTTATTTGGCACATTTTAATAGTGCTGAGATTGGTTCTATGGGATGGAGGAATGAGCTGAACAGAGGTATAGTGAAACATGGGGGCAATTTGTTCCAGGCAGTCATGGCATCACTGACTTGATTAGTTTTCGTGTCATCCAGCTGCACTATTTCAATAAATTAGAGCATTTTTATGGCTGAATTGAGCACTGTGGTGCATAGTCCACTTGTGTCATATAGATAGTTCCATATATATCTCCTGCCAAGTAGGTAGTAAACAAAGGCTATGAATTCCTACACCCAGCTGGAGTAGCTCTGTGTCCCCATTGTTATTTGTGACCAAAATGACAAGATAGGTTGTATACTAATGCTATGGCGTATATTTGGCTCTTCTGAAAGGGCATCCTCTGAGGTTTTACACACATACACGCACTCTCTCACACTCAGATGCTCTCCCTCTCTGTGGGGTTGTACAAAGAGATGTGAAGAACATAAATCTTCCCATTCCAAGAATCTCCTGCTATAAAGAAATCCTTGGCTAGAAACAAGCTTGTATATAGTGGTTTTTCAAAGCAGCAGAGTTCATGATCAACTAGATAAATAAATCACAGGCTAGATTCTTATTTGACTCTCCTCTGTTTGTAAATTTAATTAAAAAGAAACAGGTGAATCACTGTATATTCTTTTCCTTTTTCTCCTAGAATTTAGCAGACTACTTGTGAATCTGGAAGAAATAGGTGAACATTGTCTCTAACCTGATCCAAATTTCAGATTTTCTTTAATTTCAAAGAAAAATTATCTATCTTCAGTCCTGCTGATTCTCATGATAAATATTATTAAATACTGAGCTGTTAACATTGGCACTTATCTTCTATGAATATATCAGTCCCTATTTTTGTGTAATTATCGTTGAATGAACAAGATCTACCCATTTTTGCTTTAAATCTAATGATTCCCCAGTTATGGAGAAGGTAATGGGCATAGAAGGTTCCCCAAGGATCCCCATCTCTGTACCACCAGTGGGACAGGACTCTGTTGGGAAGGGAGGAAAGTGGGATTGACATCCCTTCCGCCTCTCTATCAGGAACGGAAGGCTGCAGCTGTGTGACCTGTTAACCTCATTATTTTTTGGAAGTTCAGCATTCGTTTGGTAAACAAAGGCAGGACGAAACCTTCAGGTGGTATAATCCAGCATACCTCTGTTGTCAGAAATGAACCTTGGCAGATTACTCCATCAAAGGAATTGACCCAAAGTCATGGGAATTTGTTACTGGAATATATGTTGAACATTTTTGGACTGTATTCCTTCTCTTGAAAACTCACTTTAAGTTTGGTGATCCTCCAGAGGCATTTGCAAAGACAGTTTTTTAATTAGTTTGAGATCAGGTAGATAGGAAAAATTCACTGGAGTTGGCTGGAACTCCAGCAAGAAACGACCTTACTTAGAAGAAAGGAAAACATTGCTGCACTGAAGTTGCCTTTACTTGGCAGAAAGAGGGGAAAGGAGGCAGTGAAAGGAATGATTGGAGCCAAGGTGTTTTGTTTCATTTCCCTGGGTATTTTAATCATTGGCACTACTATTATTGTGAAGCAATACAAAGATTTAAGGCAGCTCATGCAGCCACTTTGGAGGGGAGGTAGAGAGAGTCAGCAGAAGCTGCAGACAGAAAAACAGCCTCCACCCACAAGGCAAGAGGTACGTAGTGGCTACGTGCAGATGTGCTCCTGCCAAGAAGTGTATAGCAGCCTTGGAAAGCTTCTAAAAGCTGGCTCAAGGCACATGGTCTGTGTGTGTTGATACCTACACATTCCCTAACTAAGCAGTGATTAGCTTCTTAGACTGGTTCTTTTTCCATACCCTCTGTGCCCATATGCGGAATATGCCCCATATACTGTGCCCCAGTATCTGTTCTGGCTACAATATCCATGAAGCAGAGAGCCTTCTACCTGGTGATGTGGTCAGTTACAAAAGCTGTGTGCATTGACTTCTCTGTGTACACCTCTTTGGGATGCTCTCAAACTCAATGTTGACTCTATTTTTTTGCATAAGAAGGTGATTCAGAGGGGAGCCAAAAGCTCACAGGACTGATTTATTTTTTCACCATACTGAAGGGCAACAAGAAGTTATACAAAAGCAGCGTGTTAAGAACTTTAAATCTTGTACTTAAAGATTATTTTTCTTTACTGTACTAGGTGCCAAGCAAGAGGAATAGCAAGGAAATGCAGGAAGTATACCCAGAGCTTTTACTCTATTTGCAAGGAGAGAGTGAAACCACAGCACTAGAATCTGGCTTTCTTTACTGAGGTTTAAGATTGCCACCTAGTTTTCCTGAGATTACCTAATCTTGATCAGTCCTACTTTTAAATTGGCATTTCTAGAATAAATAGCGCTTCACATTTTAGTATCAGGATCATTATCATTATCTCTGTTTGATTGTCTTTGTGCGACAAATTATTGGTTTTACACCATGAAGATACAACAACGAATTGTTTGGATTGAAACATAATGATACTGTGATTTAGAGTAAGACTTCCTTCATTTAACCTTAGGCATAAAAAAATTAGATGTCTAGTCTGAGTCTGGGCTCTATCAGTAGCCAGTGAAGAGAGAGGTGCTTCTAGAAGATGATTAATCCTATCCAAAAATAGGTGTCTAAGACTGACTGGATGATTTTCCTGCTGGAGGTATCTCTCTCTCCATACAGCGAGGAAACCTGTATAACTAACTTGGACAGGATGCCTGCCTTTTAGATGGTTACATATTTGTGAGAAAGGCGTGCTGAAATGTATTTGGTTACAGTCCTTCTTTGTGGCTTCTCTGTTACATTCAAGGCTTTAAACCCAACTAGAAGTCTAATACGGTTGTGGCAAAATTGACAGAAGTAGGTAGTGAAGATAATTTCATTCCCAAGGAAAAAAACCCAGAGGAATGTGACATCTGTATGCACTGTGGTATAATTTTGCCCTCCATTGAGAAATATGGGTGTGTCTGACAAAAATGGAACTGAAATACACAATTTCTGTCAACAGTCAAAAAACCCTCCACACATTATAAAATGCAGAACTGAGACTCCTTGGGGCCAAACACGTCGTGAGTGGTCACATTAAGCAAGTTGTAAAGATAAGAATAAAATCTAGTCATCCAGAATTCACAGCCCTGTTCCCCAGTCAGTACAAGTAGATGCAATTTGTGTAATGGACCTGTGCCCATTCTCTTCTTCCGACAATTTGGCATCCAGTTGTGTGCCCCAGCCTTCTCTTATAAAAGGCCCTGTATAAAAGACCTGGCCTTGCAATGCAGCATCCACTAAGTGATGCATCTGTGGATGAAAGGGAGCAGAAGTGTCTTAATACAGATGGACATCTCTCTCCATTCCAGAGATGCTGATTGTTTTGTGGGATCCGAACTGTCATGCAGCATGTTTTTGGATCTTTTGAGAGCCTCTGAAGGATGTGGTTTCCCACTGGATCTTCTGAGATGACAAATTATTGACTGCAAAGTGTTATTTTCCACATCAAATTTATTACATTGACTTCTTGGCACCTGGAGTTTTATTAAAATATTCTAATTTCTCCCTTTTTATCAGTAATTAAAACTAAAGTGGAACAACCCACCTTCTAAATGTGCTACTTAGTAATTATCCATGTAAAAAAGCCCTTGCTGTCATTAATAGATAGATAGTCTCCTTTGCTAGGCCAGCAGAATAATTAAGCTGATCTATATATTAGACTGATGTTTACATCTTCTTTCTGATTCATCCCAGATACAGAACAATAGCACAAGTGGCTATGTCTGTCCTTTTAATATGGGTGTAAACCAGGCCACCAAGACCATGCTGTTTCCCTCAGATGACCACCTAATCCCTCTGATGATACCAGGTGCAAGAATGGGATAAATGATGGAGAAATTGATAATAAGGAAATAAATCATGCAGGTTGGAACCCCTTAAAATTAAACATTTATGTTAACATCCTTCCTGAATGAGGTTGCTTTTCTGACTCGGAGAAAGACATTTTATGAAGTGTTACTGCACCTCTTCAGCATCTCTGTGAGCTTATCTGCCCGGGGACAATTAGTTGCAGTCACTGCTGCTAGAGTGAATCACTGCACAGCAGATATTCCTATAGTCAGTAGGTCACATTGCCAGAGCTCAGAGTATCGACTGCCTCTGCTGCATTTTCCAGAGGTGGGATGCAATGTTGTGTCAGAATCTGTACATCTTCATTTTAATCACTAGCCATACCAGACTTCCTCCCCGCAAAAATACGATTCTAATAGAATGGTGACTTTATCCCAGACTAATCACCCTGGCTTTAGAAATGCACTCATTATTCCAGAGCAAAAGCATCTCTTGTCCAGCTTGCAGCGTCAGCACAGAGAGTTATTTTGGTCAGTATCCCATACAGAAAAGCTTTGCGTCATATGGGTCTATACTGATTACAGATAACCGTGAGCTCAAATTAACTTGGTCTTGTGGATGAGAATGAGGTATCCTTTTGCTGCCCTCTTTCTTCTACTTGCAAACATATCTCCTGCATGTTAGTTTAGTCACTTCCACTTTTGTCCCAGGAAGTCAACACTTTGAAATGAGGTGATATACTTAAAATCGGATTATTTCAGAAAGATTCACTGTAGTCAAAACCTCTTGAATCTATAGCCTTAATAAATCTCAGCATATAGCAGATTTTTTTTTTCAGACAGTTTTTAAAGGTGGTTTCATGCATGTAAAGAAATGATCTGTTCAGAATATCAGTCCCAGCAGATTTATTCCTAGAATAGACCTCCTGATTTAACAACTAAAGATAATCATGTTTTCCCTCATTGTACGTAATGGAACTTATTTTCCATCAAAAAACACTTATTCTTCCCAGATATGTATTTAAGACTGCTATTTTAATAAAGAAAAAATATCTGAACAGTTTCGATGACCACTTTGCATTGAAATATAGAGATCAAAAATATCAGCAGGCTGTCTTTATATTCCCCCATGATGAGAACTAATGCAATTTGACATTAGGAGCATAAGGAGGATAGACAATATCAACCTAAGATGAGAGTAATCAGAGACAACTTTTCATGCAGCAGTTCTTATTGAAAGCATGTTTTATTTAATCTCAGAGTGCAAATATCTGTTATTTATTGGGTTTCTTGTAAACATCTTAAGCAACAGATAAATTACTACTCAGTATTAGAAATTAGATAAGACAGAGAAAATAACATCTGAAAGAAATGGTACATTTTCACATTGGCAAAGGATTAGCAGCAGGTGTCTTAATGATCCATACTGCCAGATGTATTCTTTGCTGTTTTTATTAATGGTCTGGAAAACTGAGTGAGCAGTGAGGTAAGAAATTTTGCAGATGACAAAATGGTTGAAGGCCACTGAGGACTAGGGATGGCTATGAAAACTTTCAGAAGACTCTAGGAAAGCAAGGTGAGATAGAAATATGAGAGCAAGTAGAATCTTCTGTTTTGAATAAATAAAAAATAATCAGATTTGGGGGAAAAAAGAAACAAAAACAAACGTCAGCTACTCTTAAAAGGTGAAATTTACTCAGAAAAAAAGTGGGTCATCACTGGCGACAGTGAAAATCCCTACTTAAAAGGCAGAATCATCCAAAACCCAAATTGTGTGAGTACTGCACAGCCCAGGATGGAAAACAGGCTCTGTAAATACTACAACACTGCTTTATATACCAAACATATTGGCATATGTGAAATACTGTATTCATTCTTGGTTATTTTTTTCTTGAAAGTATTTTGCGGAAATAGAACAGTCCAGAAATGGGACATTGAAATTACTAGATAAAAGTGTTCACAGGAATAGAAGTTGAAAAGATTGGAGCTGTCATTTAGAGCTGAATAAAATGAAAAACACTAGAGAGTGGGTAACTTTTTTACTTCAGCTTATTCTTTCTTCTCAAGAAGAATAAAAGGAATTTAAT
>VYZV01017293.1:55955-69488 GCA_013401275.1 Pandion haliaetus | reverse complement strand
AACTGAGCATTTAAAGCAGATCAAAGAGGATTCTCCTCCACAATGTATGGTTAATAACGAGATCTTCTCGCTACAAGGTATAATTGAGCCTGAGAGTCATCCTGTGGGGAGGCTGCTCCGTCAACTCCCACTTAGGCCTTGCTTTCCTCTTCTCTGGGAACTTTTGGTCCTGTCCACTCTCAGTGGTTGGGTATTGAACTAAGTGAATCACTGCCCAGCAACTAACACTGCACTACTCCTAAATTCAACATCAGCCCCCTATACCTTACACTGGGAAATATTTTCACTCCTTGCATTTATATGTAGGCTCATTTACAGATAAAAATACTGCTACTCAGCATGGAAGTTTAACAGATGAACTGCAGGGACGACACCTGCCAACACATTTTTCTTAAATCACTCTGGGTAGGTGATCCGAACATAGCTAGAGGGCCCAAATTATTCTAATACTGTTTTTCACTTTCCTTCTGTGGATTGGAGACTTCAAGACTGCGATTAATTAAGCCCCTCAACTACCCTTATGTCCTAGGTATTATTAGACTGATGCTGAATGTAACCTTTTCAAGGTCACAGTGTAAACAGCTAATTCTGCCAATGATAAATCTCTGAGTTTTTCTTGAAAACTACGTTGCTTCTTTAGCCACTAGCCCACAGCCTTCCACAGTAAAGTCTCTTTCTTACTCCTTTATGAATTTCCAGTCACAGCACTGCAAACATTATAAGCATCAAAAATCATCTTGCAATCTGGCATCATACTTGGCATACCAGTGACTCTTGGCCAAGATTTTTTGACAAATGTGTCAGCTCATCTGTGTCTTACACCTCACCTTTTAAGTAAATGGACAATTCCAGCTGGGTTGAGCGTACTATAGGAGAGAGATCTGGGACTCGCAGTGAATTAACATCATATTCAACCTTATAACTGCCTTACAGAAACCCCACTGACTTAGAAAGAGAACACAGCATTTTCATTTTTAAGAAGGAGCACTATATAGTTTAGCAAAGTACTGCTAAGGTGCAAAAGCCCATATCAGCCAGTGGAAGATCCTATTAACCTTGACAAACTCCGTATTTTGGCTCTTCACTTTGTGAGTCCTTTAGCAGTAATAGCATCACTGAAATTACTTCATACTCATTTCAGTGGTTCAAGAATTACATTTTTTGTTTCCATGGTGCTTCTTTATGCAACCATCTAAAAATGCCTCTTGTTCTCCTCAGCTGCTTTCATACTGATCAGACTTTAGGAACACAGTTAAGGATTGCAAGGCAATGAAATTATCAATTTGTTGGCACGAATTCTTGGGTGTGGTGGCTAAAATTGGGACACACTTTTCCCCCAGCTGCAGAGTGGAAAATATAAACTTTTGAGCTTCAGAATGTTGTCTGAATGTCATTATTTTGAATAGTTCAGGTCCTTTCTGTTTGGAAAGAGACCAGTGATCTGCAATGCCTTAGTATTTAGGTCATCACCTCGAGTAACCATTGATTTTTCCAAAAATGAATGAATATTCATTACTCACTGAAAACTAGGCCCTGTTAGAATAATACCATCTGCATTCTCCATGGTAATCTGGAAAATCTCAATTTCTCTTCTTGCTTGATATTTTTTGCTCAGATGAAATTCCAGAAAGGAGCTAGGCAGAGCAAATATGGGTCAGAGAACTGGGAAAGGCAGGGATGTTTATACTACCAGGGTCCCAACCTGACGTTTTTTCCAATGTGATTTACTAGTAGTGGTCAATTTACAGCTGGGAGAGGGAAATGTTAAATATAAAGTTGTGTACAGTCCAATTCATAGTGAACAACTGCAAATGGCAGTAACACTGTGATCTTCTCTGACACCAGTTAGCCTCCCCATAGGAATCTCAGGAAAAAGACCCAGACACAGAATGGACATTTATTGGACCCTTGGTGTTAGGGCTGAGGCTGCAGGAGTGGCACAAGAGATATTTCTGTTGTCACTTGACCTGCCAAATACTGAATAAATAATCAGAAGCACTCGTGAGCTTTTAGATTACTAAGAGGAAAGAAAAGCTAAACTAAATCAGCAGGGATATTGTTAAAAATTACTGACTGAATACTGTATGCGCTGCCAGTACTTATGAGAGATCTTGTTTTTTACTTGCAGCCTAATTTTGGTGGAGTGATGTATGTAGGGTCTCTCCCCCTGCCTGGTACCGCTCTCCAGAAGTACTTCGTCACTCCATCTTACAGCTCCATGCTACAAATGCATCGCTTGCTCTAGCTTCCAGCACTACTTCCATGACAGGAAGAGATTACCGGGGCCTTTTAAAGAAAAAAAAAATCCTTTGCAAAACCATTGTGCAGGTTTTTGCTTCAAGAAATGAGATTTGGCTCTGTGGTGACTGTCAACCTTATCAGTACAAACTAACATGTCCCATAAAGTTTACTTCAATGGTTCTTATCACTAGCATTTCACAGTAATTCCATATGTGTACTGATGCATGCTGAGGTGGGTATAGTTTATAAACTTTTTATGTATACATGCATGTATGTAATGTTTAAGAGAAAAAAACATTGCTACCTGGGTCAGTGATTTTACCTCTGGAGCTCTTCAGAAGCAACATCCATTTTGCCTGCAGAAGCAAGGAATGTTGAAAAGATTTTGCGGTGTGCTAGCTCTCCTGCAGTCACTGCTTTCTGCTTAAGACTCACAAGCTACTGGCAAACCATCCATGGGAGTGGAAGCTGCTCATATATTCAAAGAGGTAGGCAGAGCTGGTCAGATGGGGTGTCCTCGAGGCCAGCAGGAGGTAACAATCAGATTAGCTGAGTCATAATGGCCAACCACAGATATATATAGATATCATGGCTCCCTTTCAAAGGAACTCACGTAATGAGATCTGTCCCCAGGAATATGTTTATCCCATCTACAGCTTGGCTTTTGAAGCAATTTTTTTTAGATCCCTGCTCCCTGTAAACCTAGGAGTGCTGAGATCCCAAGGACCCTTTTTATTTCACCCATTATGAGAACATTACGAAATCTAAGTCTTGACTCTAAATGCCTAGTTTTTCTCGAGACATGGAAAGCTGTGGTTCAGCCTCAATCCTGCTGTCAGCAAGAAAAACTTGGTCTTTCCACAAATCTTTACAGATTTTTTTCATCACAGACTTTATTAAACTAGTCCCTTAGCTTTGAGCATCTTCTCTGGGTTATGAAAGCACCACCTTACATGAATGACAAAGAATAGCTGCCCCACAGGAAGCTACAGAGGTGCATGGTTTCTGCCACCAGGAGAAGCGCCACCAGAAATAATGCCTGTGCTTCTCCTTAGTGGCGAAGGATAAAGACAGTTTTCATGGGCTTGCAGTCTGCATCCCCAGAGGTGCATTGTTGACCTCACTGATTTTTACATTCCAGTGAACGACCCATATAGCAGCAACAAAGCCAAAGAAGCTCAAAGCTTTCAACTGATGACCCCGAAATGTGAGGAGAAAGTCACCTGAAGTCATTTATACAAAAGGAGGCAAAACAATTCCCATTTCCTGCCTCTGAAGTCCAGCTTTCTCCTTGGCTGCTTGCATTTGAATCTTTCCCCAGTATTAACCCCTGCAGTGCCGTCCAGGTGACCTGCTTTGATCCTTTAAGGCGTAATGTGGAGAAATATGTGTGAATAGGCAATTCTGGAAGTTTTCTTTCAAAGTCTGTGTGTGTGGATTGCACCAGCGCATCAGGTGAGCTCTCTCCTCCTTCCCAGACAGCCTGTCCATCCCAGTTCTGCTGAAGCGATGCTTCTTACAGCTAATAGGACAGTGCTGCAATTTTGAGCCAATGAGCTCAACCTCTCGTTGCTGTTTATTTGCAAAAACATAGTCAACTTTTTTGCCTGCATTTTGAGAAGTGCCTTTAGATCCTGAGTCTAACACATGTGTGCAGCTGAGAAAGGGAAAAGACCTGGGAACAGTGAGGTTTACCCGAAGACCTATGGAGATATTTAAAGTGCCGTTTTGGAAGCAGCTTTAACTGATAAGCCAAAAAATCTCTGCTAGACTTCAATAGCACAGAGGGGGCTGTACAATTACCTATAAGCCATGGAGGAAAAGCGTATCTCTCGTCACTAAAGCCATGCCTGTTTGCTATGTGCTTTGCTTTGTACTGCATTTGTAGCCTCATGTTTGTCAGCTTTTCTTCCCTTTTGTTTTGCCAGGCTGTTACTGCTGCATAGAACTCAATGAACACAAGTTTCAAGTACTTTTTGGTTTGTGATTATGATATAATGTTGCCATTAAACTCTTTTTTCTGTATGCTGGCTCATCCAGAGGGGTCTTTTAGCTTCTGTTAAACTCACAGTATTTACAATAAGCCACACACCCACGAAAAAGAGCGAGGACCACGAGGCTGCAGTTACTAGTGGTGGTGGTACCCTGAGTATTCAATACCTGAAGGGAACAGACAGCAGGTGGTGGAAGATGATCAAGTTAACTCCTTCAGGATGGCCCCTGATGCCATTTTACACCCCTGTGCTCATTCTTTATCCGAAGGATGATGGATAAGGTAGTAACCTGTCTTTTACAACTGATGACTTCCCTTACCTCTAACGCTGGCTGCATCGACCCCCAGCAGCCTCGCTGCTGCCTGCCTTCCTGCATGCAGAACAGCAACTGCGAGCTTTGCACTGCGGCACCTTTGCCGAGGACAGCCTTTGTTGAAAGGGAGCTGCACCTCTTTGTAAGGTCCAGCTGTCTAACAGCGAGCTTTGCTCAGACCTGTGAAGCTCCTGAGGTCCCTTAAACCCATTAATTTGACTAGGCATCACACTGGGTTAGGCACAGCCAACATAGCAGCAAATGCCCCCCTCTTTCTCCTCACTGTCCCAGCTGCAACATCATGCCAGGATCGCTAGTGCAAATTATTCTGCAGGCTAGACTAAAAACATGCTTATGTGTTATTTCTGTGTCAGTCACCCCTCCTTTTCTGATATGGACAGGGATGGTATCAACGCAAGGAGGGAAAAGGAATTGTTTAGGGTGGGACGAAGCGTAACTAGGGGCAATGGGAGGAAACAGAGCAGAGAAATGTCTAGGCTGACTATCAAGAAAAACATCCTGATATTGAAGCCCGAAAAGGCTGTTTAATGATCTCCCAAAGGCAATAGTGGGAACCTTTATCAATGAGTCATTTCAAACTGTGAAGGACAAAGCTCTGAGTGTGGGGAATAGTCATGTGTTGGCAGGGCATGAAGGGTCTTTCCCATTCCTCCTTGCTGACTCCGTGCCCTCACCATTCTGAAGGAAACAGAGCCTGAAAAACACAATGTGAGCAGTGATTTTATAACACACACACAAAAAGAAAAACAACATCCTTAACTGATCCTTTTTGATCGGGAGCCTGGGAAATGCTTTTTAAATTAGCTTCTATAACATGACAGTTGATAACAAGTTTTAGAGTAATTTTCTTTCTTTTTTTTTTTTTTTTCAGCCACATTGCCAGAGCGTGTGTCTATCCTGGCAGCAGCTTTCTTGCAATTTGATGAAACATCAAGGCTGCACTACCAGCCAGATTGGAGTAGCTTATTTCCAGGAGAGAGCCTGAACTGGCAGATTGTTACCTGCTACAAATCAATTAAGGTCCCTTGATTCCAGCACAGAGGGCCACCAACTTACAGCTGCAGAGGATCTGGCCCATTTCCTGTTGGAACAGAAATATTGCTTTCATTTTATTGAGAGCTGGAGTATTTAAAATTTAAATGCTGTTAAAATTTAAAATCCTTATTTAATTTAAAATTCCCTTTGCAGTTTCTTTTAGTGACAGTGTTCCTCATTTCTGCTCCAAAGAGTTGAGACCTTACATTTCCCTGAGACCACCACATCAGGGTTTGTAGGGCTTCGGTGTCCTTTGGCCAGCAGGCACGATATGCCTTGCCCTCGGATTTTTTGCTGATCTCAGTTTCTTGCTCCTGTTTGTTAAATAACTCTGATAAGAATAAATAGCATTAAACGTTAGCCAACGCTCACCACATTGCCCGAATCCCTGGAAAGCAGCAGCATGTCTCAGTTCTAGGAGGAGAGTGGAAGCAGGATGAAAAAGGACACCCTTGCCTATGGAAAAGCATTGGCAGCTTTGAGACTAAGACAAACGGCTGCAAAGACAAAGCTTGCTTCTCACCAGCATGCCCCAGCCCTGCATGCCCTGTGTGTGTACCGGAGGCTTCAGTTTTGGGATGGGGGGCATTGTCCCAGCGCCCTGGACAGACTTTGGGACCTCAGGACATGTTGCAGGGCTGTTGCATTGCTTATATTTGTAGGGAGTTTGACCACAGCCGCGAAGAGAAGCCTGATGTCTTACCACGCAGACCCTGGCAAGCCCTGGTGCATTTCACTGTGCCTCAGATTGACAGGTGGGTGTTTTGCCTTTTTATATGTTATTTCACGTCATCTGGTCCCCAGATAGTTGGGTACTGGGGCTGGCATCAGCGAAGAAGAAAATTCTCATCTCAGCCCACAGGCATAAGGGAAGGGGCTGTCCTGGTGAGCTGCAGAAAAAAGCAATAGAGAAGAGACAATGGTGTCCAGAGACAGGGAGTGGAGGAAGGAGACCAGGGGTTAAAGCATACAGGAGAAATGAGGGTTCAAGGGAGCTTGAAGGGGCTGGGGAGGTGTTGGGAGACCAAGGAGGCTCTAGCACCTCTGCTTGTCCCCAGCAGCTGGGCCCGTGCCTGGGCCCGCAGGGAGAGCTGCACCCCAGTATGCAGCACCGCATTCCAGGTTAGGTGACATCAGTTCAGTTCACCACTTGCCTTCTTGTAAAGATGGAAGATTTCATGCTTCCAACTTGCAACTAGGTTTATAATTTGGCAAAGAAACTAAAAAAAAAAAAACCACAAAAAACAACCCAAAGCATGTCATTACAAAGTGTTACAGCACATGCATTAGTGCCTCGCTACAAAGCCCAGCCAAGAGCCAACTTTCCAGTGTAATTTTCCTGTGCATCTGCCAAGTGGTGCGTGGAAAGAACCATCTGCAGTGTCTTACAGGGGCATTTCCCGGTCACAGCTTCCAAAGGGTAACTAAAACCTGAGTTCTGTAAAACATATGCCATTGCCCAAAAGGGCTTGAGTTTTAACAAGAATATAAGTTAAAGTTGAGACAACAAGTGATAACTCCCACTGTTTGGTCTGCTCTGTCTGTATCTGGAGCTAATCAGCCCACTCGGCAAAATTAACATCTCCTAAGTACTTCATAATCCAATTTATACTTTGAGAATTTTTCTTTAAAGAATTAATAGCATGTCTGTCAGGCACTGTTCATTAAACACTTTTGGATCAGGCAGTATCTTGAATCACCAAGATCCTGATTATGCTTACATTTTAATCTCAAAATGACTGATTACCCATGGGAACAAGCGATCAAGGGAAATGGTGCATTGCCCATCCCTGGGAACCACTGGTCCAGACTGAGCGCCTTTCTGGGATGCAGGCTTTTGTCAGGCACATCTTGTGCAGCTCAGAAGAATGTCTGGATAGAAGTCCATACACAAGAGTCCAGACTACTTGATCTAATGGTCGCTTTTGGCCTTAAAATCTTGAATAAGTGTATTGAAATCTATGAAAAGGAGTCCCCAGCTGTAGGAATGAACTGGCTCAATTGCAAATAGGTCAATTAAACCCAAACTGACAACCTCCTGGGTCATCTTGAAAGTTATAAATTGGATTGAAAGGGATGTGAGTATAATTAAACTTCTGTAGTTTCAAGCTAATACAAAATTTCTCACTTCCCATCCAACACTCCCATGTAATGTTCCTGTGCTCCCCTAAAAAGCTAATACATTATTTTCCATATCTCTATACAAAGGTAGTCTCTAGCTGGGCCACAATGTAGTGAGAGCAAGGCAGGACTGACCAAGTGAAAGCACCCATCCTGCTCTGGGCAGGTGGCAGACACAGATGTCCCTTACAGGTGTTAAGCTGTGTAATTCTTATGGTGAGAAAAGGAGGGAGGCAGGAGGGACCCTCCAGCCCAGATTGCGCCACGCCAGCTCAGGCTGAGCTGTGTCCAAAGGTCAGGTTCACCCATTGACATGGTGGTGGCCGTTTGCAGCGCCGGACGTTGCAGGTAAACCTCTTTGCTTCATGTGAATGACCCATGGAGAAGATCGGTGGCCAGGCACCTCCTCCATGCCCTGTCCCTGCTTCTTGCATGGGGCCACAGCCAGATCCTGGTGGACCAGCTCACACAGCCCATGCTAGCGACTGCCACGCCACAGCAACACAAAACCTCTGTCGTCCATGCAATGATCCTGTGCAAGAGCTCTGCTTAGTACCACACCACTGGGCTTAGTGTAGAGGGATTGCAGGGCCTAGGAGGAGGCAGGTTTTTTATTTTCCATGAGTATCCGTACCAGGCCATTAATTCTCATTTATGGACTACGGATAGAAATTTTCCTCATTTCTTCAGTGCTACAAATTAATTGCATGTTCAGCAGAAGAATAGGCAGGGGGAGAAATTTGAGCAAGGCCAGTTTAGCATCTCCCACCCCAGCTTCTTTGCCCTGTTACTTTTTCCTGGGGCCGTGAATCCCTTTGCTCTTTGCTTGCACGCTGACTCCTCTCACCTTCCTTTCTTCGTTTCCCTCTCCTCTCCCACTGCTGACACGTGTCCTACCCCAGCGCTCTCATCCACTCCTTTTCTTCTCACAACTTCTCGTCCCCTCTTCCCCTCACCCCTCTCCCGTTTCTCCCTGTATCCTAGCTCACTTTAAAACACGAAGCTGTTCCAAAATACTAGGAATCGGATTTTAGAGGAACCAAATACCGCCTGAAACGAGTCAGCTTCGGAGCTACTCTTGTGCCTTGGACCCGACAACCAGGTGGGGATAACGCTGCCACAAGCCCTGCCGCCACAGCACGGTGGGCTCTGAAATCAGCCCTCGGGAATTAAGCAGGGCTGCATTTGGTGGGCGCTCAAGGGCAAGCCCCCCGGGAAGGCACAGCCGCTGCAGGCAGGGGCGGCCGGTCTGCGCTGGAGCCCCCCCGCCCGGTGCGGCAGCGGGAGCTGAGCGCGGCTGCAATGTTAACAGTGCCATCTTTTGGATAAGGTGGAAAAGTGTACTAACTTCCTGGTGCCAGCGAAAAACTCCCCAGGCAGCCCCCCGCAGAGAAAAAGGGGCTTTTTTTTTTTTTTTTTTCCTGCTTTTGCCAAGACCGCTGCCTCAATTCCCCTTGAAGTTTTTATCGGGAAAAGTTATTCTTCCCTTCAAATTCAGAATTGCTTTGTGGTGTGTCTGCACGGCATCCAGCAGTGCTATCTTGCTTCAGTCAACTGCACTTCAGTGGTATAGCACAGAGAAAAACACTTTGAATTACATTTTTTCGAAGGAACTTGGGTGCCTGGTGAAAGCTGCTGCAGCTTGTGTATGTACGTCCCGATGACTGAAAGTCTGACTGGGTGCAGAAGCAGCACAGTTGCAAAGGGGCAGCAGTTCCAGGATTTGTCTGTGCTGCAATGCACTTCAGGGCTGAATAAAGGGAAGAGGCTAAAAACCAAAAATGCCCTGGATGTAATCTTGTACTGCTCCACATAATACACAAGTGATGCTATCGTAGAAATGAATACTGCATCTCCACTGGAACTGGGCTTTTAAAATTCAGTGAAACATCGCAATTCCTGGAGGGGCCTTCACTGAGATTACACTCATCCTCAGTAGTCATGCTGATGCTTTTTGAGTCCGAGCCAAGATTTTGTAAATCTAAGTCAGCTCTGTCTCTTGTGCCTAATAATATGAAGCAAGAAAGAGCCCAGCCTTATAAAAACTGTGGGTTTTGGCCTCAGCCCATATTGATTATCTAGCTCATAAATGAAGACCAAACTTCTGGTTCTTGTCCAAACAACAATCATCTTGGAGCTTCATGCCTACAAATCAGACTGGCAGATATTAGCTGTTCTGAGTTTGTTCAGACTCACACTTCTCAGTTTAAGCTGAGCTTCCTTTTTTTTATGCACATTTGTCTTGAGTAAAGTCTTTTTTCCAGTTGCGTGCTCTTCAGAGAATCAAAATACTCACTGACTTCTATAGATTTTCTCTGGTCAGATCCTACTGCCATGAAATTAATGGCAAAATGCTGCTGATTTTATTGTAATCAAGATTTCCCCACTGGGAAACTCTAGTCTTTGAGGTAGCAGCTAGAAAGCAGTGCTATAGGAAACCAGGAATAACTAAGCAGTGTGATTAAGTAGATGTTCTGCTACCCACCCAAGTAACCCCATAAATGGGAGCTGAACAGATATCTGGGCTACTTCTGTCAGCTCAGCTAGAAAAAAGCGTAACTCTCCGACTAGCCCTGGTCACCCCTGCGTGCCAGCCTCTGTCATCGACCCACAGCAAGTATCCTTTCAGCCCATGACTCATGTCTTTGAAATCAGCATAAACAAAGGTGGCAGAACATAGCCTAGAGTGCTGTCGCCCTGGGTAGAAGCCTAGAACAGCTTCCCCATGTTTACATTGCTGAAAATCACAGCCACTGATTGTCTGCGATGACTGCACCCAGCTGAGAGTTTTCCCCTGCCTACTTGGCAACTACTGTCACACCTGGAACCCATTTATGCCACTAAAATACCATTTGTAGGTCTAAATGCTGTATATAAAGGCTATATTGAAATGCTGCTTCTAATTATGCCAAATGAAGCACGTGCTTTTGAAGAGGTGAAACAGACCCATAGCAAGCTTTAATTTGCTAGGTATTGGTGGGGGGATTTCAGCTGCATAGGTAATTGTGCCCTTATGAAGTCTGCTTGATACCAGGGCCTCTCTCAGCACACTTGTAGCAGAGGGACAAGCCTGTTTGGAGGGCTGGTTCACATTCTCATCCCTCTTTCCCTGCCACGTCGAGCTGGAGCTCTCCAGAAATGAGGGGGGAAAATGCCTTCACTCGGCATGGTAGCGTGGATGGAAAGCTCTTGAGCGTGGGTGACTTTCCAGGCAGCTGGAGAGCCCTTGGATGGGGATATGGCCGCTACCCAGGCCGAATTTGTTTTCTCAGGACTGAACACCAGGGAAGGGACAAAGTGATCACCAAATGGGGAATATGGATCAGTTGGTGGAGGGCACTGGTGCTTTTGAAAGGAAGAGTCTCTACTGCAGGGCAAGCTTGGCCAGCTTTGCAGAGTACTTGTCCTAGGGCACTGAGGGCTTCTGCCCTGTCTAGGCAACTGAGACCCCAAGGAAAACCTTGTGAGTGATGGACTACACTAAGCTCTTTAGCGGACTGTGAGGGAAGCCCTCAAAATGGTGGGGAGATGTCTGTGCTATTATATATGCACTACTATTCTCTCTGTTTTCTTTGTGTGCTGGCTGAAGTACTTTTTTGATCCGTTGGAAAAACGTATGCATCTCTCCAGCTTCACAGGTCCCTGCAGAGGTGGGTTGTATGCCAGGATGCCCTCAGAGATTACTTTCTGAAGCTACATTGTGTGAGTAGGCAGGGGAGGAAAACCCTCCTGGGGTGCATGAGGGTGGTTTTGCTGGGAAATGCCAGGTCCTGCCTGTGGACACTATTTATGTGCAGCAAATGTGGCAGGGGAAACCAGGAAGAGCAATCCTGGAGACCTGCTCAGATGAAGGGAAGCCTTACAGAAAGTCACTCCAGCAAAAGGAACTTTACTAGGTCTCTGCGACAGATGGATTTAATTATTCAAGCTTAAACTAATACAAACTTTCCATGTCAGACACTCTGCGTTTCACTTCATGAGGACTAAAGTGTTTTGGGCAGTGTCTCTTTAACGTGCTGCTGAAATTTGCACATGCAGATATGTATTTTGGGCTGCTAAAATAATTCTGTGTAAGAGGGAAACTATGAGCAACTGAGGGAGGAAATAACACTACTGAAAAATAAAATCTGCTTCAGAAACTGATGGATGCTTTGAAAAACAAAATGTTTTATCACTGAGGATTTCTGGCTTTTGACCACGTGCCAACTGAATCTAGTTCTGCAATTTCCCCTCAGCCATATCAACTCTTACTCTCTGGAATTTTTGTCTGAGTGGAAACAGGAGCATTGGGCCCTTTAACAGCAGAGTTGTTCCTCCCCCAGAGAGCCTGATCAGTAGGCTACAGCAGAGATTTTTCCTAAGAACGTGACATTGCGAATGTCCACATCTATTTAGCAAATTGGCTCACCCTGGCAATGCACTCTGTGCATTTTTGGCCCTGTTTCTTCAAGAGTCCCACTTAACTTTATGCTTACAAGCAGCCTTCTTGAAATGAAGCTTGGCGTGTGCTTGTGTATTTTGTGGGACAAGGGTTAAAATTTTCATAGCCCGAAGCCCAAATAACAGGTTTTTGCTCTAAGCCACTTCGCTCTCTAGCTAAATGCTATCAATTCAGCTGATAGAGTTAACAGCAAAAATGTAGAAGGAAACAGAGCTGGCGAAATAGCTTGTGATTATTATCTGAGGGCTGGGTGGAGTACCTATTGGAGAGGCAGCAGCTGGGAGCCAGCATATCCAGAATAGAGAAGCTGACACTACAGAACTTCTTTCCCTGTTAAATGCTTTGGTTTTCTCTGAACTTCCTAACTTCCTGAGGGGGGTGGCAACTATGTGACCTGCAAACCCCAGGGAGACCGGTCACAGCTTTTAGATCAAGGAACTCAAAGTGACAGTGGGAACAGAGAAAAACAAATGCTTTTTTTTAAAGGAATGCACTTTGAATTATTCATCTGCACATTACTGAAGTCTGTTTTGTTCCTCACTGTACTAGCTATGAGGCACTCTAATTACAAGTATTTAAGACGCACGTAGATTACCTTTCCAGCCATGATGAATGCTGCTTGTAAAGTCTAGAAGTATTATTATTCCTGCAAATGCAGCCAAGAACCCTTAATAGACCACCTGTTAGGTGAGATGCAAAATGATTGCAAGCATGTTATGAATAATTGCAATTGAGTGAAAATAGGTGAGAGTTCTGTAGTGTCCGGGAAATCTCTAGACATCCTCTGTCTGTTTGCTACACACCTAGGAACTGATATTTAGGGGTGTTGCTGGGCTCATTTTTAACTAGATGCTTGGAGAACCAGAGAGGTACTGGGAGGACAATGACCTAGCTTTGGGTGGTTGTCCAAGCTTTGCTGTTCAAATGCCACGGGAGCACAGTACCTGGTTTTCCCTGGCTCCTCACCCCTTTTCACTTTCTTGCCAGCCTTAAGAAGGCATTTCGTGACATCCCCACCCATACGCAGTGGTTGTGCTGGGGAAAAAATGACAACACAGAACATAAGCATCGACATCCAGTGACTACACGGGTGGTGGTGACACTGATAGGGGCAGACTTCTGAAAATACACGACAGACTTCAAATGTCAGGTTGCTTCTTGAGCCCTAAATAAGCCTGCTTAGACTGCTTCTTTTGTTTTTTACGGCTGCAAATTTAACTCCTCGCAAACACATCTTGTGATCTTTCACTTAGTTCAAAGCTGTGGTAGTTGTGTTTGCATCTCAGACGCTGTCTTCCGAAAGCCTTAAAGCGGCCTGAAGCAAATGTCCGTGGTGGCTGGGGAGAAAGCACAGTTGGGATCGGGAT
>VYZV01017293.1:13262-48439 GCA_013401275.1 Pandion haliaetus | reverse complement strand
AACTCTTTATTGGAGCTTTTTGTGCAGTGGGAGAAGGGAGACGTTACGCTTTAGGGCTGACTGAGGTTTCCTGGCATCTCTATCTGTTCCGGGCTGTAAGGCGTTAACGGAGCGGCAGGATTTTGTAATCATTCTGCACTGAAATAAATGACTAAGGTAAGCGAGCAGCAGTGGTGATTTGAACCCGATCTTGCAAGCTCGCACTTACGCAAGTCACCTCTGAGGCATTGGGACACAAGAAATTTTCTGTCAGAACTTGGACATGAGAAGAACAGCAGCTTTTTGACTTGTATCTCCAGAANCCCTTATGCAGCATTTGATACATTACAGTTTGCAGCCCTACTGAAATCAATAGCATTTTCCTCTGCACTTGGAGACTAAGCCGCCTATTTCTAGGTGTATGTGTACTCATACAAATCCTCTGATCCGGTTGATAGCCCCCGCTCCTCTCTCCTTCCCATAGTACCGTTGAACACTGACGCTGTAATGAGAGTTGCAAATGTCTGCACTCCTGTTTTAAAGAAAACCTCCACAACATGCTGTTGGCAAGACAGCTTGATTACTCTGCTAATGCGTAACTGAGAGGAGGATGGGGATGGGGACAGGAACTGCTCCAGCTCTTACTGTTTGGCCGACCAGAGGCAGCATGAGATGTTTCCCATTGGCTTTTATTAGGATTTGCCTCAAACTAGGAAAAGAAGCAAAAAAATGCTAAAGCTTAAAAAAGCCCTACAACAACCTTAAAGCCTACCCCTGTGTTGAGAGTTGACTGACTGCAGGGCTTTGAATAGCCTGAAATAACCTGCTGCTAGTTTCTAGCAAGTGGTTTACTTAGACAGTACTGTGAGGGCACAGATTGACTTGACCCCTGTTTTATTAGAGCATGGCAGTAGTTTCCAGGATAAAACCTAAAGGGATCTGGGAAAGGGAGAGGCATTGTGAGTAAATCAGTAAAAAGGACAACAGATTACCCATTCTTGTTGTGCATTTAAAACTATAACCAATGCCCATTTAGTGCAGAGAATTACTAGAATAGTAATTTTAATAGAATTTGGGTCAGGCCCTTGAAGAACCTGTGTGATAAAATATTGTGATGGGTAAGGGCATTTTACAAGGGCTTTTTGAAATGCTTAAGCTGCCCAATTTTCTTTCTTGTTAAGGATCTCGTCACTGCCACAGTGGGAGAGGAAGAAACGTATTTCATAGGTGGAATGTGCTTCAAGTGAGCTGTTTTTGTTTGGCTGGGGTTTTTTTCTGAACTGCACTTTTGTTGGCATCTACATGAAAAATGACTGCAATGTTTACATTCATTTTTAAAGCTGTAGGTTTTAATACCCTCTGCAGTTTAATCAAGTGAATATAGGGAAATTTACACAGTGAACTGCCGACTGCTTTAGTGTATGAAGTTGATGAGGCCACTAATTCTGCACCTTCTTCGTGTTCTGAATTACATTTCGTAATAAATGAAAGCACAAAACTACCAGATCCAAAAAAAAAAGGGGAGTTAAACTGATTGTGAAGTGTCACTGGCAAATACCATCTGTGTAGTCATATTGGTTGGCAATATAAAAGATTCCCAATTCCCCACCCCTCTACTCGGTAGGTACAAAGAAACGAACTGCTTTCAAATTTAAAATGACCAGATAGCAGCGGGGAGGAAAGAAAGGAAGAAGGCTTTTGCACATTCCAGTTTAAATGTGATGGAGCTGGGCAGCAAGGAACAGACGTGCATACCAGTCCCCTGTGGCTGCTGAGCAGAAGGCTTTTGTTCTGCAGGGCAAGACCAGGTGGAGAGGCAGGGCCTGGGCTGGCAGAGAGGAGGAAAGCAAGCTCCATCTGTGGTAGTGCAGCCTGTGAGGGTAGCTGACTTTTCGAAAGGCTCGTGCTGAACTTTAACAGCCCCTGGTGTGTTCTGGCAGGGATTCATACTTGCTGGTGAGCCGCCCGAATTAGGGAGCGATGCTGAAATCCCTCTGTCCCCTCTCCCAGGTACTCACCTGTGTGTGTTCGCCTACCTGTTGTTCTACTAAGGACTTGTTCTATTATAGGCTCTGATACAGTTGTGCGGTTTTATTAATCACTACCCCTGAAAACTGAATAGCCTAGTGGGTGCCTCAGGCTGTCAGTGTCTTGTCGGCCATCATGCAGCTCCACTGGTGTGAAGTGCCCGATAGCTTTGGGAACAGCACACGCTTGCTTACCATAATTGTGTCCACACTGAGACTTGTGCCTATAAAGGTCTTTAGTAAGAGACACTGAAGACTAATCCATGTAGTTATACCTATATATAGGTCTATATATAGAGAGGGGTGTGTATATATAAATATATAGGTATATATATAAAGGGAAAAATCTGGTTTCACTTCTTTGCAAATGTTTCACAAAGGTGTAAGTTGGGGATTCGCTGACTGTGGGAGTTGTCTGGTTTGAACTGCATTGGTAGAATTAAAGCACTATGGAGCCTGTGACAGGGATACTGTTACACCGGTGTTTCCTATTAATATTTATTCTCTTAGATCAAAGCAGAAGGAATGCCACTCTTAGGAGTTGGTAGCTATGTGGCGGGGAGCATGCAGATCTAATGGCTTGTTGGCACCAGAAGGGAGGTGACCCACTCCCACCCTTCCCTACAAGACTCTGGGGTGGGTGATACTGGTCTGTCCCATACATCCACTGTCTCTGTTGCTTGTCTGTCCCCAGGTAAAGCTGGCTGAATTCACTCATGCAGCAGAAGACTACTTGTACTAAGGCTCATCACAGAAAAAAGTTGCTAGTTCTTTGCTAGATTAAATAGCTGAATTGTTTCCCGCATGTTTTGATGAGCAGTAGAGGCAGTGCGAGGGGCCAGACAGGGCGGCCTGGAGAGGGAAAAGGGGACGCGCTACCTGTTTTGGAGGCCACAAGCCACTAGCTAGGTGCAGGATGAGGCTGGGCAGCACAGCTGAGACATTTTTGTACCAGAATTGCCACATTTGCTTTCACAGTATGGTTATTTCAGTGAAGCTGTAGGAAGATGTCATTTTTCACATACAGCTTTTTGACTGTTTGTAATTGTCTCCTGGCTGAAGACTGCTGTTCCCATCGAGCTGCCAATCTGTGGGAGCACATCTTAATTCTTTTCAGGCAAAAATCAGGCAAGCTGGTTTGAATAGTTGCAACAGTCGGTCTGAGCTCATCTGAAGTGAAAGGAGGAGTGTTCGCTGGAACTGCTCCATAGGCAGTTGGATGAGGCCAACATCCAGCAGAGGGGCTTGGGGTGGTAACAGATTTTATCGGCACAGCCAGATTCAGGAGATGACATAAATTCACAGCCAAAAAAAAAAAATGTCACCTCGAGATCCAACATACATCATACCCTTACAAAAAGCAGTATTCAAGCCTTTTTTAGAGTAGCACTCAGACTACTTTAATGTACTTTTTGTTGAATTTTTCCGCCTGTAATTTGCACTAGTGTTTGGATCCTTATACCAACTTGAGTCGTGTCTATCAGTAGTGGGTCTGAGGGCATTTGGGCATGTGAAAAGGAGTCAGAGTACAAAAACTGGACTTTGGGTTGTGGAGTTCAGCTTGCCATCTGCTTGACAGCATCAAGGAAATGCAGGAGTAAGGGCATGCTGAGTAAGATCCCACAGGAAACATAAACCCGGTGGAGTTGTTGAGGAAGGTGGTTGCTTTTTCACTTACACTAGAAACCCGAATAGAGTTGTTGTTTTTTAGCTGAATGAAGCATACTTCACTGTGAGAATGGATTTTGGCCTTCTGGACGTAGCCCTAAATGTGGCTCTCAATGGGGTCTTTCTTTCCTCTTCTTTTTTCTTTCCTGTCTTGTTAATGATTAATCCAGTGTGTGGAGAGCTACATTCTTCTGAGTGACACCTCCCATGTTTCCAACCTGGGTAACTTGTCTTGCGTTATTAGTCTGTGGACTAAAATTGCACCTTCATAAAATACTGTACTCTGAAAGAAACCCAGGTGGCAGAGAGTACAGAAGGTGTGGCAGCCAGGCCTTGCGGTGTGTTACAAGAACTGCCTTGCTTATCATTATGCTGCTTTTTTAAATGACCTCTGCAGCGTCCAGTAAACTGGCCTCAGGTTGTTGTGGACTTTGCGGTCTTTTCAGCACATGCAATTAATCAGGAGGGAAAAATAAATCTAGCATCAGAATGAGTATTTTACTGGAACTGAATTGCAATTTCTGTGCATAATTTAACACTTTAGGGAGTGAGCATTCTCCGCTTGCTTGAAATAATTTAGAGGCAGTTTTGAAATAGAACACATTTGTGTAAACACGTCTTGGGATTAAAGATCTCACATTTAGTCTTCTCCAACATTACGTCTCTGTCTATAGGATGTGCCATGCAGTAATCTCTAAACTCTGTTCCGCAAACTGCCTCTCTTATGAATAGACTCAGAATAGTTCTCCTAGCTTATTTTCATTCTTTTCCCCCTAAGTAAGGGACTGTAGGGTAAAGCCCAACGCAGGGTTATTCTGTGCCTGTTTTATAGATGGGAAAACAAAACTGAGGAGACGCTTGGCTGAAAGTGGCCTCAAGCTAGTGGTTCACATTTTTCAGTACTTAGCAAGGAAAGCAGCTGTTTTAACACATAGGTTTCCCCAAAACTGCAACCCTCAGAGTTACAGATAGTTTTTTAAAGTTGTCCCAAAGTTACCCGATTAATCTGCAGCAGACCTGAGTGTATAGTTCAAAGGGTAAGTGATAGTTCATTCTGCGTCCTCTCCTGCGTTAGTAATACAGCCCAATTTATGGACCCCTAGTGAGAGATCCCACATTGACAAAGTTGATAATACTTTTTGGTATGAAATTTGCATGAAATCTGGTGTGAAATTTGCAAATATGTTCAGGCCCATTGACGTGCTATTTATAAACACCTCTGTATTGCTCTTCTTTGTCGTTTCTTCTGAGACTAGGGAGTTTATTTGGGATCAGATGTTGTTAATCTGACTCTTTGAAAAGCTCACCGATTGTGTTCAAGGGCTAAAAGATCTCTCGGCATGCACCACTGCAGCAGGATCTGAATCTTGGGCAACAGGCATTAGTGATGGCATTTAGAGATCACTTTTTGCTTTGATGATGTTGTGATGTTTACTCAGCTAAGAATAGGCAGTTGTAATAAGTTTTCCATATATGCTTTCAATATCAGTAAACAAAAGCTCTCTCTAGTAAATGAGCAGCAGTGGTTTTGGTTAATGCATTTTTAAAGCTAGGGCTCATTTATTTTACAGTTAAATAAAACCTGTTGGGTCGGTTAGGGTGTAGGTTGGCACACTTCAAACTACAGTAATTTACACTTCTTTGCCAGTGGCCTCAGCATTTACCTTCACGTGTGTTACCTGTAAGAGAGAAGTTTTGAATTTCTCCAGGACGAGGAACCTCCTTGGTTATTACAAAAATGCATTCTCAGATTTCTGGGTCAAGCATATTCTCTGCAGCATCAGGTGGCACCTTGGTTATACCCACTGCATGAACGGCGCGGTGCTGCCTTACCCTGGTGGGCCGTTTGTGTTCACCAGCACTTGGAGCTATGCAAAGCGCAGAAAGCAAGAACCAGTGAGTTCATTCACTGGGTGAGACTGAGGGTCATACTGATCTATGTGTTAGGGGCCAAGCTGGTGTTAGTAGTGGAACTGAAAGGACACCAATCTAAGACTACCACCCAGAAGTCCCTTGTTCAGCTGCCACTGAACTCCAGAGGTGTCCACACTCACGTCGCGTTGCCCTGTTTGGCTGTGCGGTTTCTGGCACCTGGGGAGCCATCCTGCACCTGCCCCCAGTGGGGCACAGCCGAGCAGGGTGTCCACCCTAGGCAGCCCTTCGCCTGGCTCACGCTGGGGCTGCTCGGGAGGCCCCCCCAACACCTGCCCAACACTTGTTGAGAGGGTCAGGGTGTTTTAGTCACCTCCATCAACTCTGCAGAGGGGATGTAATACCCAGTGGTTAGAGCACCCGCGCAGAGATGAGACATGAGGAGGTGTTACGCCCTCTCAGCCATAGGAGATTCAAAACTGTATCTCCCCTTCCCAGGAATGTGCTCTTGCCACTGTAATATCAAGTATTCTGAATAAGGGCCCTCTTTTCCTCCCTTCTGAAGGCCCTGCAAGTTTGGGTTTTTCACTCCAAGTTTCCTAATGTTCCTTTTGCAGACAGGAAAGCACCTTAGCTGTCAGGCTTGGCATTTCTTATCCCATTCCAGGGAACAGACCCCTGAAGATGAGGCATGTGAGACTTCCATTGGACCCAGCTCCAGATGTGCATTTTCATTTGATGCCTTGAAGCTGAATCACTGTTGCTCAGTGGAAACCTGCTGCTCTGAAGCCTGAACCCGATAACTTGCTTGTGGGGTTACGCAGTCATGTTCCTGGTTCATCAGATAAGGCTAACCTTATTTTCCTATTGATCAGCTAAGCAAGAACTTTCAGTCTGCTCTGTTCAGGGTACAGGATATTCAGGACTGCAGCAAGGCATGCTCCTGTCTGCGGCAGAATAGTCATTCAGCACTCCCCTCCTTGTCCCCCTGCTCCATGGAGGCTCCCTGCAGGGTTGCCCACTGATCTCCAAATTGATGAGGAGCTGCTGTGTTTTGTTCTTTTCCCCATTTTGTACCTCTGTAGGAGGAACATCCAGAGCTGGCTTGCTTTCTGCCCCACCGTTGGTATAGCCCTGAATATTCTAGTGGCCCATGGTTCCTGGAGAGCCCCAGAAGGGAACCACAGGATTGATTTCGGCTATAAGTGATCAAAATGGGGATTTTTAAACAGGTGTCACAACTGCGAATAATAGTAGGTTTCAAAGAGGGATGATTACTTCATTGTAAAGCAAGTTAGAATTTTGCCAAGAATTAATTTGGCCCAGTGTTTTCACTAAAACTCACAACTGACAGCAAAACACCACTAGTACAAACCCCAGTATAGTCTGGTGAGCTGTTTTTAACAGTCAGCGGAAAGGTACTTCTGCAAAGCAGACAAAAGCTGCATTAAGCTACCTGCATGGAGTGGCACACTGAGAAAGAAGAGCACGTTTTATAGACGAGGGAAGTGCTATGTCTAAAACAGTCACTAATTTGAATACCCTGAGCACTCTTCTCTTGGCCTGGCTGGGTTGTGTGCATGCACTTGGAGCATGAATTCCTGCACAGTCAAATCTGAAATGAATTTTCTGCAAATGCTTACGTGCACAACTGAGGAAGTGCAGTGACTGAACGTTTTTGCCCAGGCACCTCAAGTGCTTGCAGAAACCTACCACAAAAAAGCTGTGAAGACTGACAAAAAGATTAACTGAACAAACTGAATATATTACAATATTTGTATTTTCCCCTCAACCCCCACTATAACAATAGCTGGCATTTGCATGAAAAATGCACAGGCAAGGAATACAGAAACAAAACCACAGCAGTTACTGACTGCTTCAGTAAACACTTCATACATACAAGAAGTTAAGGCTAACAATTCCACATGGACAGCTGCTGTTCTGTAATGTGTTGTCCCTCATCAAACTATGAAGTAATGAGAAAATGATACACTGACAGTTCTTATCATAATCTCATAACTCTTGGGCTTTATTGCTGGGCTGTTGCAGGTTTACTGTGTCATCTTGGGCAAGTGATTTGAGCCTGTGGTTCCTCGGTTTCCCCTGCTGCAAAATGGAGGCAACGCCTACTGCACGGGAGTGATTTGGCCTTGGGAAGCAGCTTGCAAAAGCACCTTGAGCATCTTTGTTGAAACAGCCCACCTGTAAGATTGCAAAATGTTACTCCACAGATTGTTTCTAAAAAGACCATAATGAAAAATCAGCCTCATTTCTTTGAGTCTAGACATGAGGCCAAGGTCCTGGCCAATACCCACTCTCTCTGTAAAAGGTACAGTGTGGTATGTGAGGTGTTGCTGAAAACATGTCTGCTGCCACACTTTCTGTACAGCCATGTCCATTAACAGCTAGTTCATTCACACAAAGGCTCTCACATCTGTAGTGCGAGACGTAGTGTACTTCTACTGTGTCTTCTACATGGTTCACTTTGTATTACAGGCTAAGTGGAGCTGACTTNAGAGGGTCAACACCCCTTCCTTCCTCCCTTCCTTCCTCCCTCCCTTCCTTCCTTCCTTCCTTCCTCCCTTCCTTCCTTCCTTCCTCCCTTCCGTCTGTCCGTCCATCCATCCATCCATCCAATGAATGTAGTTTTGGTGGGGGCAGGGACCTGTTTCTGAGTTCATTGGATACTTTCATTCAACACATGTGAAAAGTGTTGGAAAAGTTAAATGTTTCAGTTAATTTTGAAATACTGGGTTTTGGTTTGGGAATTACCAGAATAAAATAATAGCATGATTTAGGACTCTGGAAGCAAAAAACCTGTCCTTTTTGAGATTTTTTTTTAATAAAAAGGTTTCTTTGATCTAAATTGAAAGTGTTGCATTTTTTTTCCATATCCATACGGAAGACAAATGAAAAAAATCAAAAAGGCATGCTAATCATTGTAAGGCCTTATAAAGTAAAAATGGACTTACACTGATGGTAAGGGAAAACAGAGTCTGAAAATAAAAGCTAGTTCAAACCAGAACCTGAGATCCAAACACTGAATGCTTTTGAGGACTTCTGAAATCCAAATATTGGTACTGCAGACTTTTAAAAAATATGGCAGAACCATGTGAAATGTCAAAAATTGTTTTTTAACATTTGGCTCTCTCTTCTTCAACCTTTTGTCCTTTTTTGTCTAATTCTTTTTCAGTAGCTATAGTGGCCACTTGAGCCATCTCTTCATTCCAAACAGATACTACAGAAGTAAAAAAAAAAGGGGGAGCTGTTCTGTCAGTAGAAAATTTCCCCTGAATCTCTATCACATGGTGACAGTGCTACTCCACTCAACAATACCGTCTTTTGCTGCATCACAAGTGGTGGGTCTGTTTGGAGTGGGTGTATCGGAGGGCAGTAGGATAGGTTTTGACGTGTCCTGCACCAGGATGTATTATCACCCTAGCTTTGGGAAATATCAGTAGAAGGAGCTTTTGATTAATTGCTATTATTTAGGCAGTCATTATTTCAGAGTATTCTACTGTAATACTGAAAACACTCCACTACTTTAAGTTGTGGAAAACCTGCTATATTACTGAGGTTTTGGAGAATTGCAGGGATAATTTCTCTTTTATTAAATGCTCTTTTACTTATCGTATTATCTTGTGATTGTATAGATAGCCTAGTCTCTACTTTTATTTATGCGAGACCTTATCTACAGCTTTTCATGTGTTTCAGTTTTAAATGGAGACAGTAGCAAACGGAGGGTATGGCCTATCTTTCTTTTGTTGTCATCTTTTTAAAAGCATAATTTTGGCATGATAAGGGAGAGAACATCACAGAAAAGTTCTCTCACGGGGACTTCAAAGTCTTTCTAGCACCCTGTGGCATTCTCTCATGTGGGTTTTTTGGGGGTGACCATTGGGAAAATGCCTTTGGAGACTTTGTTATAGTTTTGATTGCTAAAAAGATAATGGATGTTTGACTCCAGGGTGGAAATGAGAAACAAAGAGACCAGTTAACCCCTCCCCAACACTGTGACCCTTTAATGCCTGTGAAGCTGTTCAAAGGGGACATCACACGGTAGAACTGGCTTTCTTTGCGGTTCCATGCTGCAAGAGAAAGTAAAGCAGTCATCGGCTGCCTGTCGTCCTTCTGTCTTGCTCCCAACATGGGTACAGGCCAAGCATGGAGAGGGTGAATGGGGCAGAGGTTACACTGAGAGTGTTTGCCTACTCCTTTAGATACAATCCTCCAGCTGCTTTAATTTATGCTGAACACAGGACTGGTCCTGCGAAGAGCCAAACATTAAAGGCCACCGTGGTGGCCCAGAATAAGGGAGGTGCCTTGATGTAGAGTCTGATACAAGCCTGGAACAAATGATATGAAATCCTTTCAGCTCTTTGAGCTTAATGTGAAGGTATTAAGGGTGAAACTGATGGCATTAAAACCCTTTCGGCTTTCTTAGTTGCAGAGCAGGCTGTTTACAGCAAAGGTTATAGACCACGGAAAATTGATTCAGGGAGCATTGACCTTGAATCACACTGCATTACTCCACTGAAATTATCGTAGGACCATTAGAACTGAGTACTAAGTGCACTTGTTTTCAGTGCTGCACAGGACATAAAGAGACTTTGCCTACCCAAAGAGAACTGTCCGGATAGATGCATTATAGAGCTAAATTTCCCAGTTAATGCAGAACCAGTTTGTAGTCACACACATATTTGTGACAGCTTATATTATGTAACTTGGAAGCACTAAGATATACCAGCTGATGGACTTTCTTCTGGTGATGTACCAGGAAGTGTTTTTTCCAGGGACAGCTGTGCTGGAAAGAAGTGGTTTGTTCCCACATATCCACACGGAAACTCCTGCTCTTCTGTAACTATACTGGCTTCATTTTTAACTGCAGACCAGGACAAAGACTTAGCACTTTCACAATTAGCAGTTGTAAATAGGCATGATGTAAGGACTAACTTTTACTCATGCAAAGTTCTATTTTATGCCTAATTTACATGTGTAATTGCCTATGTAATTGCATGTACAGGCTGAGATAGTAAATGAGCATATGATTCTTAAAACCCATTCCATAAGGTAAATTTTCTTCCTCCTCTTCCTTTGGAATGAGTCTGAGCCTCTTCACCGGGAGTTCAACAGGATGTGCCTGAGCCCTCAGAGGTTAGCACCAAAGCTGCTAATGTTTCCCAGATTACCTGATGCAGTTGGAGTGGATGGTTATAAAGCTCAGGGATGCTCTGGTCTGTGTTGACTCTCTTGTCATAGAAAGGAGTTGCTAAAACTGCAGAGGTTATGCCATCACACTGATGGTGAACTAGGTGAGCTCCACAACCTTGACTTTGAGACAAACTCATGTCAGTTCTCTGGACGCTGGCAATGTTGGATATGTCTGTTAAGTCTAACTTTTTTTTTTCATTCGTGCTACTGTTGTTATTGTTGCTTTATAGAGATTATCTCAGCTGCAGTTCTAGATTTCAAGTTCCCCATTTTTTTATTTTAGTTCAGATTAAAGTGCATTGTTCAGCCCATCACCACAATGGTTGGAAGAGTAGAGAACAAAATGGGACAATATGTTTAAACATAGGAGATGAAATACTTGATTCTTTCTCGGTGTGATAGTCTGTGATGGGAGAAATACTGTTGTTTGGTAAGAAAGATGGTACTAAGAAGGTGAGGGTGATGCTGTAGGACAGGAGACTGATGTGGTCTTCAGATAGATAGTGTCCAAATATTTAGCTGTACTGTGGAAACAGAAGTAGATGCAGAAGGGGACTGCATGAAAGCTAGCAATGAGGGGTTTCCATGAGACAATTAGATGAATGTGCAAAACTTGGGAAAGTAAAGAAAAGGAAAAGCGAAGAGTCATTCTTGAGGAAGAGCTCATTAGAAGATACAAAAAAACTGCCTCCTGTTTGTTCTGCCGAGAGCAAACACAATTTAGGTGCGACTGCATGACAGCTGGAATACATGTGCATGGTATGAATACTGCCCCTGTAGCCTTTCTGTTTCCTTGTCAATCTGCCCCTGGCTAGGCGGTGCAGTCTTCAGCTCCAGCGTAATAACTGGGGACACATGGGCAAGAACTGTAGTCAGTACAAAATTCCACTTAAGTCACTGATGGCTTGTAGGTGTAGGAGGTTGCTTGCCTACTTTTGATTGCAGGATCTGGGCCTTAGCTGGCAAAAACTCTTCTGAATTGCTACTCCTGGAATTTGTTATTTCTCAATCTTTCATACATGCCAGAACTTGGCTGGCAATATATATATTCATGTTGGACAGGAGCATATAAAACTTTAATAGAAACCTCTCTGATCAAACTGATCACTTGATTAGATTGTCTCCCAGGGAACTGATTTGGTGTAATAATCATAGTGAATGGAAGTGGCTCTTGCTTCACTGAAACAGCATTGTTCTCCTCATTGAGATCTGCTCATTGAAGGGACTCTTTGATCAGTGTTCAGGGGTTACACTTAATGGAAGTTAGCTGGTGTGTAACCAGGTGTTGAGCAGATATTACACTCTCAAGTACATTTTTGATGAGGGAATGAAGAAATGAAGATGAAATGTGAGTCTATTTTTCCTCTTGTCTTGAGTAATCAAGGCGTTCTCCTGCAACTTTTAGAAAATGTAACCTCTGAAATAGTTTGCCTCTGAAATACCTGAAGTAATACACCCAGCAGAAATAAACAAAGAGTATGGGAGGCAATGGGAAGTTAGAGCAGGTGACCTGGGTTCTGTTTGCAGCTCAGATACTGATTTTTATGTCCATTTAAGAAGTTTACATACAACTTCCTGTGCCTTGTATTTCTACAGGATGGGGATAATAGTATTTCCTTTATTTAAAAATAGTGATCTGTAATCCTTGGACAATGGGCTATTGTAGTTAAAAGTACTGTTCATGCACATTAACTTGTATAGCTCCCTTGTGATAGGACATACACTCTTCACTGTATTTTGGATGGGCCAAGTCATCTGGTACTCCCTCACCAAGGTACAGGTCAGACCTCCCTAGTCCAGGTTCCTCTTGGTCTGAAGGGTAGGAAACCAGACCAGCAGGGGTTAATGTAGTGAAGAACTTTGCAGCTGGACTCCAGCTGCTGGTCCCAGCTGCCAGCTGCAAAGAAGGGAAGGGTAGGAAAGGCTCTGTGTTGCAGAATTTAAAGGTCTCTATGCTCTTTTGCCTCCTGAGAAGCCCATTGTACTTAACTTTCCTCCTTGCTCCCTGGGCAAGGAAGAGCCCTCTCTAAACTTGAAGGTATCCTGCAAAAGATAGAGGCCATCCTTTGTAATGAGAGCAAACAGAGCACAGACTGTGCAGAAGTGCCTGAATATGAACTAACTTTCCCATATTGAAGACTCACCTATGCCTGACATAGCCTTGGATCAGCTCTGACTTCAGTCTAAGCTAAAATGGGTGGTCTTTGTCCCAGTTTAACTTCCAGTCACTCAAATGGAAGCTTTTTTCCTGGGGACAACTGAAAGACTTCTCCCATAAATCTGTATTTTTTCAGATATATTTCTGTAGGGGGTGCAGAGAGAGGCTTAATTGATTTGTGTAAAGTCTAGGAGTCATAAACTCTAAAAAATGTTCCAGAAATAGTATCATTACCCATTTTTACTGTCAAGCCCTGTTTCCTTAGAGACCTAGAGGGCTGACAGCCTCTTTTTAATGTGACATTTGGTTTTTACTTTTCTACCGAAAGATCTGAAAACAGACTATACATTCACTGTAATTATGAGTCAACCTTTACTGATGGTGACTCAAATATGCAACTCTGGCACCTGTTTCATGTCTGTCTGGGTTTCGGATAGCACTGATGGTGGCACATAGAGTAAAGGTAAACATAAGTGTGTTCCTTCCCAGGAGCTATTTGCTCAATGCGTTGGATGATAAAGAACAAAAGCTGCTATAAAAAGGTGCTTACAAAATTGCAGTTGTAATAGTGAGGCTTTGCTTCATATCACTTGCTTCATAGAGGGAGCAGACTTGGGACTGGATGCCAGTGACTCTAACGCTTCCTTTAGTGTCTTATTTTGCCTGTTCTATGCACATTCAGGGGGAAGGAGGAGGGAGAATTAAGTTAGCTAATTGTATTAACACTAGTGAGGCACCTTGTGGATGAAAAGTGCTATTTAAGTGCTCAATATTATTGTCATCAAGGGAAAAACATTTACTCAAGAGAGGGAACTGTTCTGCACCTTGCCCAGTCAGGCAACCGCAGACATGTGAAGGGGGGGGAAATCAAGGCGCTACTTTATGTTTGTAAACAAGGAGGTACCAAGCGTTAAATTTAGGTACGTAATGCTGGTTTTAATTTACCCTGGCAAATTTATGATGTACACCTGCAAATAACACCCCCAAACCCACAATTGGTTGCTCACCTTTCCTATGTATATTATTGCCTAAATGAATTAATTACTGTTATGTGAAATCACAGTCAGAAGCCAGCACTGTACGAAATAGGCCTGCAGAGGTATCTGTCTTAAGTGTGGTTGCTGATGTGCATATTCATGTGAAAAGTAAGTTCCAGTGTAGGGAAATGCTCCCCACTGAGTATTGCACTTGGTCCTGTCAGGTGAGAAAAGGCATTTTACACCTCCTTAGGGACAGTTGTGACACATCAGGCCTGGCAAAGGGATTAGTATTTCTAAAAAAGGTACAGTTTCTGGAGGTGAGGTTTGAAACCAGTTCTTTAAGAAGAGATCTATAATGATTGGAAGCAGGGCCAAGTTGGGAGAAGTGTGAGATGTGAATCTGAGCAAGTGCCCAGACAAACCCCAAACAAACGTAAAACTGCAGTTAGTGTGGTTCTGCCCCCTCAGATATCTTGTGCACACTCCTGAGGGCAGCAGTGTGAGCAAGGATAACTCCTGACCATGTGGGTTAAGAGTGGATCTACAGTTTATCAGCTTATGGGGCAAGGGGGAGAGGAGGATGATTTAAGGATTTAATCATGGGATAAATGGTTTTCTTTCTGTCTTCTCTGTCACCTCTGCCTTTATAAATCCTTACAACATGTTATGGATTTTGGATTTTGTACATAAATGCTCTTATTTGCTTTTACCTTACTATGGCTTATGTTAAAGGCAATTGTAAGGTAAGGGTCTATCATCAAGGTATAGCCTACCTGCATGAGTGGCAGTCTTAAAATCAGGATACTAGAATACTTTCACTGTGCCCAACAGCTCAAAAACCTTTCTGCGGGATATCCAAAAGCTCTCCAGTATATCTCTAGTCATTCAAATGGGCCTGTTTATTTCTCATAATTCAGGGGTCCATGTACAAGTGTTTTCTGGTGGCTGGCATTAATCATGATAGAACAATGCCAGAAGCCCAGAGCTATGCAAGTAATTTTATGATTGTGGTAGAATTGTGTAGGACCGGTGTTTGTTTGCCAGTTAGCATGAATCACAGTCTACTCCTGATAAGTCCAGTCATAGCTGTAGTGTTTCAGTGACAGAAAGGGAAAATTATAGTAATTTTGTTTTTCCTGTTTATTTTGAGTGTATACCTTTGCTAGCAGAAAATACAGTTTCAAGAACAAGCATTCTTCCAGGGAGGTAGGGCACAGTCACAGAGGAAATCTTTGGGAGAGAAAGGTATGCTTCTGCTTATCCTAAGAGGGGCTTGTTTTGGTTTCTCAGGGAACAGAAGATACCATCTTGCACCTCCCATGTGTCACGAAGAGTACTGTAACTGGGAAGGAATAACCCCATGCACCAGTACAGGTTGGCGGCCAACCAGCTGGAAAGCAGCTTTGCAAAAAAGGACTTGGGATTGGTGGACAAGTTCACTGTTAGCCAGCGATACATCCTAGGGACAAAGGCAGTAAGAACTTCCTTGAATGCATTAGGAAGAGCATTACCAGGAGGGTGAAGGAGGTGATCCTTCCTCTCTGTTCAGCACTGATGAGACACATCTGGAGCGCTGGGCCCAGTTCTGGAATCCGCAGCATAAGTGAGACATGGAAATACTAGAGCAAGTCCAGCAAAGGACCACCAAGATGATTAAGGGATTGGAGTATCTGTCATACAAGGAGAGGCTGAGAGTGTTGGGCAGAGGAGGCTTGGTGGATTTTATCAATGTGTATAGGTAACTGACAAGAGGATATAAAGAAAATGAAGCCAGGCTTTTCCCAGTGGTGGTCAGTGACAGGACAAGAGGCAATGGGCACAAACTGAAATACAGGAAAATTCACCTTAAACTTAAGAAAAAACTTTTTTACTGTAAGGGTGATCAAACACTGGAACAGGTTTCCCAGAGAGGTTGTGGAGTCTCTGTCCTTGGAGATATTCAAAACCTGACTGTGCATGGTCCTGAGCAACCTGCTCTAGGTGACCCTGCTTTGAGCAGAAGCTTGGACTAGTTGATCTCCAGGGATGCCTGGAGAAGTGATTACTTTCCTGTAAGACCAGCTAGACAAATCATGATGTGCCATGTTGGAATATGTGTGGAGTCAATAAACCAGACTGAAAAATTTAGAAAGCTCTTCAGACAGAGCGCCATTGATGGCGTGAGGAAAAGCCATAATGAACTCAGAGTGTTGCTAATTGCATGTGACCATACAGAGGCTGTTGGGTCAGGTTTATCCCTGGTCGGTCAGCCACAATTTGGGATAGACAAAAGCATCTTTAGCTTACCTGTCTGGCGGTGTGGCAGAAGGGACTGAAATCAAAGCAGGCAACATGGTAGGCTTAAGCTATTCTCAGTCAAGTGTGGGAAAAGCAGACGCCCACCAGGAAGCCTCAGAAGCAAGGTGTGGGGAGGTGAGTGGAACTGCGGGAACAGGGACAGGAGCCAGACAGGCTGAGTAGGACACGTTGCAACAGAGGCAAATTAGCACCCGGTATCTCAGGAGCAGCTCAGCTGTTGCATCATCTGTCTGTAGGGGACTGCATTACATGGTAGACTCCTGTCGGGGTGATATCTCGCATCTTTCAAAAGGCTGGGGATGGGTCCATGTTACCTGCCTTAACTCTTACAGTGAGAAGGAGTAAGTTTGGCTGTTTTCAGGCCTCTAAGTCCATAATGAGTATTACTCACAGAGGCTCCTTTTGCCAAAGTTTTCCATTGTTCCAGGGACACTTAACAGAAAATCTGAA
Source organism: Pandion haliaetus (assembly GCA_013401275.1). Taxonomy (NCBI): domain Eukaryota; kingdom Metazoa; phylum Chordata; class Aves; order Accipitriformes; family Pandionidae; genus Pandion; species Pandion haliaetus. Next base: position 31,796 of record VYZV01017293.1, on the reverse strand, counting down.
GCTTCAAGAAGCAAAAGGATGCAGGTGTCTTGGAAGTATATGTTAAATTTCATATCTATGCTAAGAAATTAGTTAATAACAGGAGAGCGGTAAGAAACAATGCATTTTGCCTAACCAGGGGACAGAAAGGAAAGAAATCTAAGGTTATGTACTCTCTTTGAGAACACATCCAGAGAGCAAAAACCCCTTGCTCTTTCTCCCTTCCCTACATCTAGCTGATAGGCTGTAGAAGCTTCCTAATAAATATATTCAGACATTCAGTCCTAGGGTACATCCTATATATTTAGGTTGTGTTCAGATAGGAAAATCTCAGTCTGGGAAGATATTCTAGCTTTCATATTTCTCCCCACATTTATTTATGTACCCTATATTTACCTCCAATTTATATTTAAGGCAGGCAACTGGATTGAATTCTTCCATTTCTACCATTTCCTTCCACTCCAAATATTGATCAGAGAGCAATTTAATTATTTCCCATTGATTAGCCAGGCTCAGTCACCTTCTGGGCTTGATCCCTGATAACCCATGAGGATTTAAACTGCTCTCTGCCTTTCTCAGCAATGTTCTGACCTCAGTCTGAGGTGTGTCCTCCCTAAATGTATAGATGTGTGAACTGATGACCATACTTCATGCACCCTCACATCTGGGATTCATGCACTGAGCTCTTGATAGAAACTACATCCCATGGCAGTCAGCCACTCTGGTTGACAAAGGGCGTGGGGTGAAGAACATTCTATTAGAGAGAGACCTCTACAAATAAACAACTGGTGTTTGTGCCACATGGGTGGGCTGCTCGGGTGTTTTAAAAGGCTTTCCAGAGCATAGAAGTGTTTCAGAAGCCGTGGTGTGCTTTGCCCAGAAGCAGAAATGAGAGGACAGAAAGTTCTTCATGTTGTGGAGACCCCAGTAGCTAATTAGCAAGAATGACACACTCCAGGTCATGGCCTTGACCACACCTTTGCCCTCTGAGCAAAACCTAGGGAATCCAAGCAGACACAAGGCAGCTCACCGAGCTGCAGTATGCGTACGTGGAAAACTGCCACTGAAGTCATCATTTTTTTGTGCTAAAATCTTTTCAACTTGCTGAGAGAAATTTAATTCTTCCCATATACACATCAACAAACAACTTGATCCCACCCACGAATATGCAAACAAATGTATAAGTTACGCCAAGTATTTCTCCTTCTAGCTGCCAAGTAAGAAAGGGAGATTGTTACTGTGACTTCTATTTTTAAATACTTGGGAGGTGCTCCAATACTACAGCTAGGGGGACTGTATAATACCTAGACTCAAGCTGAAAAGAACTCCAACAGCAGCTCAAAGGCTCGCTGGAATAGCTGAGTGGTGAGAGTCTCCATCTAAATGATGTTAACAGAACCATACCTTCTGCTTTAAGTGAATGCACATATCAACCTCCTTGAGCATAGCTACCTTGCTAATTGCAAACAGGCTGCAAATATCCTAACTGCTTCCCATAGCTTTGTTGTGCATGAAACCCAGCCCATTAAAATGTAGCCCGAACCTTGCCCAGTTGTCTCCCTCCTTACTCTATTCTATTTTGGGCTGTGGCTAGGTGTACGGACCAAGCTGTTTCGTTAGACAGAAGCTTGAAGAAAAGGCCTGTTGTTCTGAATGGGAGGTGCGTTATGTGACATGTTGTACAAAGGATGTGTCCTTGGAAGAGCTGATGTGCAGAAATCATTAGTAGGGTGTGTACAGCACAGAGGGGGGAACCCAGCCACAGGAGGAAGGAGCCAGGGAGGGGAGAGCAAGGGAAGATGAGGGTGGAAAGAGCAGGGGTGGAGGGACCGAGGCTAAGACAGTACAAAAATCACTGCTGGATGTAAAACACCTGAAGATAAACAAAAAGGCCTCCTTTGGGGTGCCTAAGGGGGTGAGAATTGCTCTTAAAATGCTGATTTGATCACCTCAGAAGAGCTAGATTTTCAGGCCCAAATGAGCTGAACTGAATGCAGAACCTGTGGTGAGAGTCAAATCTGTCAAAGTCATCTTTCTGTTCCCTTATAACATTGCAGGGCTGGGATCAATTTGGCTCCATGGTGTTTAATCCCATAGCTTCTTTAAAATGGTCTCATATGGGTGGTTCCATTGCAGGGAGTGCCTTGGGTCTGGCCCAGTCAGTGTCCTAAGGAGTTTCCTGGTCTGTGTTGGGAGCAGGTGGCATGAACCATCTTTATACCAAATCTGGATTTCTTTTAGTGTCAAGAAAACACCAGCTACTCTTTTAGGACAGCCCTTCACCTTGCTGGTACAACACAAAGAGGTTAGTGCTAGCAGCCAGAGCTGAATTTGGCCCCCAGTGTTAAAGGGAGTCTAAATCACAGAAGGGGGACTGTGCAGCAGAAGCAAACAAGAGGGTGTAAGTTAAAGACCAGAAAGGGACCTTCCTGTTTGTTCTACCTGCTCCACACCTTTTCTGCCCCCCTGCTTAGCTCTACCAGTGGCTTAGCTCCTAGTCTCCCTGGAACCACTAAGTCAAATCCTGGCAGGATTGACTCAGCCCCTCTGTAATTTTGAGGTTGAACAAAACTGTAAAACCAAAGATTTTGTGGCAGTGTTTGCCCCAGTATGCTTGACCAAAATTATCCTAATGCTTTTTTGTATGTGGCATGCTGAGCTGATTGGTGTCCTCTCATTGGTTCTTCATTTCTTCTAATGTATTAATTACTTTAATTACTTTACTGCCTCAGTATTACTGAATTAGTCACGTGTTTTGAGGGAGGTAGTATAGTAAATGTTTCCTCTCCACATCTTCAGCGAGTGCTAGTTGACGTAGTTCTATTGCCATTCCTGGAGTTATGATGGCTTGTATGAGATGAAGATCTGCTCATTAAACATAACCATTAAAATTCAAAACAGTGCCTTGATTTCAGTTTTTAAGGATTATTAGCTGAGATGGATTATTTACTCTTGAATATGAAAAAGGCTTGTGGGCAATTTTAAAAGGATAAACCTGAAATATCTTTTATTATTTGTCAAGCTGGAAGCAGGTTGGGTGGGGATTTTGTTGCTCTTCTTTAAGGGAAAAAAAACCAAACATCAATGTCAAAATGTGACCCAACCCATGCTTTTTAAAACTCTTTCTTTAACTTTCTAAACTTAAAAACAACCTTCTATGTTTGTCTTTTTTTTTAATAAATATTGCTAAAAATATTCTCCTGACCTGAAAGCTTTGACTGCCAAGATTCAAGTCTTCAAGTATGCTTTTATAGCCAAGTTACAAATCCATGAAAAATAGATTTATCACCTAAGTAGAAATTAACTTGAACGTCCCTAAGCCAAGATCCACATGATTCCTTTGTGTTTCAGGATGAAATGTCTGTTGTTCTCCCTTTTTCCTCCCAGCTCTTATAAAGGCTGTCTATAAAAGCTAGGTATAGAGACAAATGCTTTTTAAAAATATGTCATAACTCAGGTTGTTAAAAGATAAAGCTCTCTAACATAGAAAAACCTCAAAGCAACTTATCATTCAGTTCTTTTTCTGAAGGTTTTCCATGCTCTGAACAAAATAATGAAAACTAACTTATGATGTTGCCAAATATGGTGGTGAGTAAGTGGACTCCTGAGCAATCACAGCAGCAGCATTTAACTTGTTGCTCAGGGGTCCATTTATTTGCGTTTCTGCAAATAAAATTCCAAGCCCCATGGGGCAAAGATTTCGCTCTCTAGGCCTGTGGGACTCCTGGGGAGAACATCACTCTTTTGGTGTTCTCTTTGGGGGCAGGGGACACGGTACTGGCTGTGTACCACAGTCTGAAACCCCTTGGATTACGGTGGTTTTCCAGCTCATAAAGCTATCTTTACTGTACCTCGTATGCTTCATGTCCCAGTCTAGCTCATGTTCAACTCTGAATTCAAAAGGGAACAAAGTCGTTATCCATTGCATTGATATGTGGCTCACGCAGCTTTTGGGGAGGCCCAACACCCCTGCAGCTGCTCCCCAGAGCCTGCTGCAGCAAGTCCTTTCAAGTCTGTTGCTGAGGTCCCCAAAGTTCAAAGAAGCTCCACCAGCAGTAAGCACAGAGTTTTGAACTGAGCTACCGTATACCTAACAGTAAAAACGAGGATGAGGAAGGTGAAGGTAATTGATAGGGTAGTAACATTAAGTAACCCTAGTCATCCCCTATTAGACCCCAGGTGTAACTGGGAATGCCCAGGAAGGAGTACATCCCAGGCAAATCCAACTTTGTCTGAGCCCAGGCATCCCAGCTCTCCACCCATCTTGTCTCAGAGCCCTCCTGCACTTCCCAGCTGGAGCTCCCATCCACCAGTACTTCTGTTTCAGTTGCCTAACACTGCCTGCCACAAAGAGGTCTGCCCCTCCTCTACCCCTGCAGAGACCTTCCAGCCCTTCCAGTTCTCCACTTCCCCCTTCCTCCTGCCAGGATCTTCCTTCCTCCAAAGCCCTTTTCCCACAAGTACGCTCTGCTCCTTTCTAAGCCCAAACCCTTTCCTCTGAGTATGCCCCAGAAGCTCCAACCCCTCACTAATAAGGCACTGCCTCTGTCTTCTTGGCTTCTCCAGCTCTGCCTGCTGAAATGCTGTTGCCTCATGTTGGCTTTCCTTGCCTGCTACCTGCTGCTGTCATACTCCTGCCTGCCAGGCTCAGCCATAAATGCCAAAACCACGGACGTGCCCTCATGGGAACTGCACAAGACTTGGCTCAGCTTGCACTTCCTACAAGTGTGCCCAGATGGGATGCTGGGAGAAGAAAAGGGCAAATCAGAGGAAAAACTGGATCTGTGGTACCTCTCTTCAAGAGCCTTGTTTGTTGGTTTGGAGCAGCTTTTCAGAGTTGTAAAAGCTGTAAGTATTTGTCATTATTTTCCCCATCACAATGGCTGCAGATTAAAACTGTTTATATTTTAAGTATTTCTATAGCAACATCTCATCAGCATGAATTTTGCTAAAAAGCTGTGTTTTATCTGTGGTATTACAGTAAAGTCTATAAAATATCACTCATTGAAGGCATTTCAAAATGCTTGTGATAAAGGGAAGTCAGGGAATATCTCATTTTATACAGCTGGATAAAGTTGCTGGCAGTTGGTAGCATAAAAGAGATAATAGAGACAAAATAGATATTTTATGTAAAACTACCCAAGATTTAAGTAAGAAATTCCAGGGTGTAATTAGGGTGGGAATAAACATCTCCACATAGGAGGAATACAAACTATTACAAGCTATTTTTCCATGTAGATGTGTCCATGTGGCTTTAGCCTAGGCTACTTTGGGAATGGATCAAACTAAACCACAAAAAAGGCACTTTTAGTACAGAATTAAGAGTGTCCACGTGGGCACTTAAACCACAATAACTAAATTCACACCCTGGCAAGTGTCACAATAGCTTCCCCAAACAGTAATGCCTAATTCTTGCAAGCTAACTGCAGCTGAGAACAGAGACTGGAAGGACTCCCATGGTGGAGAGGTCATTAGTGTCAGTTGTAGGCTAGAAGAGCTTGAAGCAACGGAAGAGGAAGTGACTCAGGCTAAGAGAGGAAAATCATCCAATGGCACTGTTTATTAAAGGAGGTGGAGGAAGAATATCCATAACATCATCAGGTCCGTGCAAAATATTTTCAAGGTATCAGATTGCTGGTATGAGTTACATATCAGTAGATCAGAGGATCCTGTATTTAGAACATAGATAGACAACAGCTGAAATGTTTTTTTTCCCCAGCCTCCCCTCCCTTTTCCTCTTCTCCCACACACTCTTTTCCTTCTGTGTAAACTTTGGTGGTTCAGATAAACTTAAACGTGGATCTTCCCTCATCTCCCATTAGAGTTTGCAAAAGGAAATATCTGCAAGCAAGATGTTATAAAACCAGTACTTAGCCATGTGCACCCTTCCTTTATAGTGACTCTTCAGTTGTGGATTCAACCTTCAAGTTGTACACTCTCAGTGCCAGTAGAATATAAAATTTGAAAATGAAAGTATAAACAGTTTGTTATTTATTCATATCCCAATTTGTAAATGCATGACAGTGGCATTACCGCTTGCATTAGCCTGGGACAATAAACCACAAAAAAAAATGCCTTTAAATGAACAAAAATAGATTTATACATCATTTATAGAAATTCCTTCACACAAAGATTTCAGAGCCATCAATGTACACTATGCATTGAGCAATTTTTCACCCACTGTTGTAGCTGTGTCTGAAGTAGAGCGTGTTTTGACAAAGACTCTACCTTAAGTTGTACAAACTTTGTAAAACACAGCAATATAGAACCTGCAGCATAGTTTTTTCTAACTGAAACTAAGTAGGAAAGCTAGGTAGGCAGAGTGCATTTATTTGCTGAAGTTTGGACAGGATTTTGAGACTAGCATTACTTCTGCTAGGCTAGGAATAGGCTAGGAAGTAGGATTTAGGTAAAAGGTACAGTGATTTTTATGTAGGAGCCAGTCTCCTACATAACGAGCTAAAGGGCAAATAAGGAGTAAGCGTTCACAAAGAAAAGCTAAATCTAAGCATAAAATTCTGTGTCTAGAAGTTCGCACTGACACAAGCACTTCACACTGATTTTGGTCAATCTTTGTGTATGGGGTAGGGCACCCAACTTTGTTGAGCATAAGTTTGAAAATTGTCCACCATGCATTAGACTTTGTAACACTGGCTTCTTTCCTCAAGTTTCTGAGCTACTTGTTTGCCACAAAAATGGAATGTTTAATTTATCCAAAGTTTTCTCTGTCTTTCATGCTTGTTTTTATCAAAACAAGTTTACCAGTGAAGGAGTATGCTTCGAAAAAGCATGTTTGAATAAGACAATAGCATCTCTTAAGGGCTGAGGAGGGAGTCTTGATGTTATTTCATTAAATGCCACACAAATATTTCAAAAATTTGTGAGAACTAGTTCTTGAAGCACTGCTAAAGAAAAGATACATTCTTACCCTGCACCCACATTGCTAAAACTGTGCTTTGCTGGGTTTACCCTTTGTAGCTCATGCATTCAGTGTAGGATTTGAGTACCTCAGCTTACACTAAAAACCAGAAAATTCAAATAGTAAAATTCCTTCTCCTTTTCATAGAACAGCTTGTTTGAATGAAAATACGTGCTTGTTATTCTCAACAAAAATATCTTATTTCTACAATCTAATCCTCTACTTCTGTTCAAGACAGATCTTCCCTCACTAACTGCTTCTGTCATTGTACAACTGTTAAGACACAAATGCATTTCAGGAGAGTGGCAGCACTTAAACAAACTAGGTATTGATTTCATTGCCGAGTGAAGCCTGGATTCTTTTTTCGGTATGATCACGTCCACTGCTGTGCATACATAGTGTCACTCCAAGACTTGCATCTAAGTAAAATGTGTGTATCTGTAAACATAGGCGGAACAAATTTCTGTGCATATGGGTGCATACGGACACATGTGATCTGAAATCGAGGGAAGTCAATGGAAAGACTGGCACTGACTTTATTATGCTTCATGTGAAGATCTATTTCTGTTAAAATTGATTCATTCTCCCTTTTGCCTTTGCTAAGTTGCCAGGCAGGAACTATATTTGTCTTTGTTTGCACAGTGTCTTGCACAATAGGCCTTTTTGAATAAGATTTTGCTATCTGATTACTCTATACTAATGTATATGATATAAGTTTATTACTCACCTAGCCAGCCTTTATCTTGTTTCTCCTTGAAACAAAGGAACTGCAGAGCAGAACAGGCTTAAATAAAGACAGCTGAATTAGATTTCTGTAATGCACTCTGATTGTACTGTTTGATCACATATATATACAAACCCTTTATTTCTGACTCTAATGTCAGATGATACTAATTCTTTCTCTGCCTTCAGTGAGTATTTTACTAATGAACTGGAAGGAATAGATGGGCATAAGCTACAAAGTTCAGGTGCTAATATGAGTTTATATTTTCAAAAAGTAGCATTGATTTTAACCCAAACAAGTTTTCTTCTGAATTTAAAAAAAAAAATAATCCCAGAAAAACACTGACTTGAGCATCATAGAAAAATGAAATTCCAGGCTGATTGCTCTCACAAAGCAATTCTCAGGGAAACTTAAGATTTGAACTTTTTCTAAGGAGCATCTCTCTGTTAAAAGAAAAGCTTTGATAAAAATGTAAGAGTGATATAAGATGATACTGGTCCATAAGGAGCAGGGGCTGGAGAAATATCTGTGAGACATGTGCAGACTAAAGAAGTAAATCAAAAGGCTTGTGAAAGCAAGTCAGAAATTACTCTTTCATTTAGGACTGTATGTGGCAAAGAGGAATTTTCATCTCAAAGAGAGCTATTGAGAAAAATAGCAAGCTAAGCTCATTCCCTGCTGCCTTCTGTCAGTCTGACTATAGGCTCTCAAAAACTCTTTGAAACCGTAAGATCTTCCAGCTTTAAGATGATACAGCAAGAATGAAATGGAAGGGTAGAAGGCAAAAGGGGATGTAGGAAAGTAATCTTGCAGAGCATATGTTAACTGTCAAGAAAGCTGAGTTAAGTGAACTAACTGCTTAGGGGTGAGATTCGATTTGTTTCTATGATAGAAAATCTGAGAGAAAAAGCAGAGAGGAGGGAAATTATTTTACTGTCTTGATTATTGCCCACCCCCAAAAACCTCTTTGTTCTATTTTTCACAACCACAAGCCCTAAATAAAGACCACCATCCTCACTAATTATGTATGCCAAGGTGCTCTGAGAACTGCCTGGAAGACAAATATATTCCATGGTGTCCTAAATGCCTTGTTCCACAGTCACTCCCTCCCCATAATTGTAGGGTGAGGACAGGGGTAAGTCTTCAGGGTCTTATTTTTGGTGAACTACACCATTTGTACAATGACATCTTGCAGTCCTGTATCATCTTCCTTTCCTGGGTCTCAAACAGATTTATAAGCTTTACCAGCAGTGATGTTCAATAGGAATTTTAGAGGGAATTCTTCAAGTGACATTCCTTGTATATGAAGAATTGTTCCTCACAAAAAGCAGACCTATGCTTCTGTGTTTCTTTGTCTTCTTGATAGAAAATATACCTGTCAGCTCATACGCTTCCACTGATCTACTGCTCTCCTTGCCTTTCACATCAAGAGGCTTTCACACTTCCTCTTGCCCCATCTATGCTCCCCGGTGAAGCAGATTGCTCTCCTCTCTAAGAGCTGTTCCTTGCATTGGCAGCAGTGGTGGCAGATGAAGCCTCCCTAGCAAGTGTGCTGGGGGAAAGAACATAAGAAGTATGTCTCCTGCAGAGATGCATTTGCCTCAGTGGCTTTATCCTTTTATACTGCAAAGCTTAAATCAGTCCACAGCATGAAGAAAGATTTAGTAGCACTAGTAGGTGACTCCTTTACCGGCGTGTAAAACGTCACAGACAAGCTCAGAGCTTGCTGCAGAAATGCCTGGGTGAGCTTTGTTCTGTGCTGTGCAAGGGGTCATACTGGCCACTGTCTGCAAATGCAAAGAGTTCAAACCACGGTGGTCATATTGCTCACGCCTATCAATGTCTTACAGGATTACTGATTACAGAGGGCCACTAACCCACACACAGGACCTACTGGTAACAGAGAGAGTAAATGAATCATGATTGTCCCTTCCAGGCTGATTTGTGAATGTGTGTAGCCGCTCCCTGCCCACAAAGACTCACATGTGTAGAATGCCACAGAAATGGTCTTGCCCTGTTAATAGATGTGGAACCTTAAAGGAGGCTGTATAGAGCCTCAGAGTTGCAAGCTGCCAGTGTGCTCAGGAGCGTGCATCTTTATGTGCCTTCTCAGCTCTCGTGAACAAGATTTCCAAACACTTACACAGTGCCTACAATATGTAGCTCATCCCAGCCAAGGGTGAGGTGGTTCCAATAAGAAAAAGAAAAAGAAAACATTTGAGGCCTTCATTAACTCTTTGGCTATGTCCTCTGTAAAATTGTACAGTCTCTGCTCCTTAAATGTCAGTTAACATCAGACCAGAGACTACATCTTCCAATGGGCCAAGCGAAAAAGAAGCTCACGCAGTGAAGTCCACATCAGAAGTGCATATGCTTTGTCTACACAGACAGTTTAGCCCAACTCTCAGTTCTCCAGGTTGTTTTAACACTGTTTGCATCCAAATGGATAGAAGCTCCAGACTGCATGTAAGTGACATTCCCTAAGCATGCCTGCAAGCCAGCCTTATCTCCCCGCATCTAAGACACAGCAGGCCTGTGTCCTCCCCTGTGGCCACAGCCAGGACTCAAGTTCACCTGTCAGCACCACTGCTGCTGCTAAGTTCCTGCAGGACTGGCAGTGCCCCACAGGAAAGTGCCCGGCTGGTCCCCACTCCCGGTAAGGTCTCGGTTCAGCCTTCCCACAGAGGCAAGGTACAGACTGAAAGATGGTTACTTTATCAGGTCTTGTCCCCTGGATCCCACTGCTTCTGTCCCTGGCACATGCTCTTGTCTCCACAACTGGCTGTACCTCTCCATGGCTGCTGTGCTCAGCGGGAGCTGCGGGAGTCAGAAGCCCTGGCCTGTCACTGAAGTTAAGATCTTTCCTCTGTGAGGAGCAGGAATGCCTGCCATCTGGACAGATTTAAGACATGGCCAGAAGTATGGCTTGGCCACAGCTTGGTCATGCTCAATCTCAAGCCGAATGTGAGTGTGAAAGAGTTGACAGGGCGACAAACCCAGTGACTTATGTTTCCTAACCACAACACTTTTTTCATCCTTCTACCTGTTCAGGGAAGGTCCACTGACAAGGAGCTATTCTAGATACAGAAGTTTTCTCTGACATGAATTAAGTGAGATGCCAGCTGTTCACAAGGAGTTATTTAGATGTCTTTGGAAAGTGAGCACGTTAGTAAACAATTCAAAGGGCAAATTTGGGATAGAGGTGGGTCTTATGGCAGGAGGACAATGTAAGGAACTGTTAGTGGTTGACATGCTGAAGTTTATGTTTGTACAGCTGATTCCCCTAGACTAAGTCTTATGAAATCTTTAAGTGTATGTGCATCCTCAGTACATCTGCAAACTAAATTGGCTTATTTACTGCATTTCCTCCAAAATATGTATTTCTATAAATGGCAGGTTTTTCAGGAAATGCTGATCAAAATCTGACAAGTAATAAAGGAAACGTATTAGAAAAATTTCATTTCCCCCACTCATTCTGGTGTTAATGAAACTTTAACAATATATTATTATGGTTAGTTCTGATCTCGCTTATGGTAGGGTCATTCCCAAGTGGCTTCATGGACTTCAATATCCTCACTTTAGCTTATACAACCAGGTGCTGATGTAAAACACTGTGTAAAAATCTAGCATGTTAATCTCTGTCTTCTGTTTCTTGTTTATAACTGCAAAGTTTCTGACTGCACCGAGATAGCAAAATGCAGTTTAATGGATGAGTATAATGCTACAGTTCTCAATGCCTTTTCAGTGGCTTTATTTTTTTTTCCTTCTCTGTTCTAAATGTGTACTTATATAATATTTCGGAAGTCACATTTTTCCACACATCACCTGGTTATAAAGATGGCTTTAGAGATAAGTATTTCATTGAAGCTCTTTTTAGAATTACTGTCCCATGCACCATGTCAGTTTAAAAAGCTATAGTACAGAACTTTCTTCTGTAGGCATTGAGAAAAGAGGAAGACTATCTTGTCAGTTCTTCTGATCAGCTGCAACTCTATCTTCATTTTCCTTAATACACTCTCTGGTGGTTTGTCTTGTCTGGTTTTAAGTGATTCATACAGTAATACTTGAGTATAAGATAAAAGAGCAGTAATTTCCTGGGACAAATATTTGGAAATATGTATTTCCATATTTAACAGCAATTAGTGAGAATAAATGAGGAATCTATAAACTAATCAATTGCTCAATCATATCCTTCTTGCTTTACTTAGGAAGCAGTTCCTTGAGGCTTGGTTCTTTTCTCATTGCCACTTGTGTAATTATGGAGCAACTCCTCAAAATAACTGGAGTCACCCCAGAGTAAAACTGACATACGTGAGAGCTGAACCAAGCGTGATGCAGCCACCTCTCCAAGAAAAGCAAGCAGCAATCAGGCCTTAGCTAAAATATTTCTGCCCCTTCACCAAGCAGCAGCAAATTTTGATGCCTTGTAGGTCAGGTTTCCTCTCTTAAGAGCAGGATACAGAGGTGCTGACTTGGGTATTTCCTTAGGGTAATGCATCTATTTAAAGAACATACAGACACTTGCTGATACCACAAGGGTGGTTATAAACAGCACACAGTCAATTCCCCTTTGCAGAAACATCATGGCCTTGTCCCAAGAAACAGATTCTTTGGTATCCTTTCTTTTCAGGGCGCTCACAAAACTGAGGGGCAGCTGTTTAGACACATCCAGCCACCCCTTTCTCTCCTCCATCCCTGCCTTTGAATGGGGGAAACCTTTGCCCAAGGCTGTGACCTTGTGGTGTGGAAAAGTGGCTGGATTATTAAGCCTGGCTTTTATATCTGTGCTCTGTTACACAAAGGACGCTCAGAAAGGCCTAAGTGCTCAGACAAAGACGAGAGCTTCAACCCACAGAGTATCCTGAACAATTTTGTGTGTGTGGTTACTGCTTGGGATTTTTAACTTTTCTGTGAAGAATTTTATCATGGGTGTGATACATCATGTGCAAACCATTAGCTCCTTTCACCATATCCATATATTTTCAAAAACAAGTGCTCTTTATTAAAGCACTTAAAAATAGCATTCTAGTGCAAAAGGTTATCCAATGCCTTTCTACTATAAAGTACATCAGCAACTCTTTGACAGTTTGCAGTGCATGTCAGTGATTTATTTGTGAAATTCCTAGAGAGCAGGGGCAAGCTGCATAAGAGTCTTGATGCGTTAAATTCAATGATGTGTAATAAAAAATGTAACAGCTGATAATGCAAACATATGGAGGAGCTCGTGAAGAATACACTTTCAGTCTGCAAAGCTGGTGAGAGTTGGGACCTAAGGACAAGCAAACATGACTCGTTGCAAAGCTCAAATTTTATTTTAATGTGGCCAGGGAGGGACTTACCAGGGTGGTAGAAAGAGAGGAAGAGGCTGACGTTTATTGACACATAACAAGGGACAGCGACTGCTACCTGGCCGCAGAGCTCCACTGCAGATGAGAGCTGGATCTGATCCTAGGACAAAGCCCTGGTCTTACCCTGATGTAGGTGTTTGGTAATGCTGACTCTTCTTAGGACCTTAAATCACCAGCTAATGTGAATCTACATTCCTGTATTGCTTTCTATTGATACAGGACATGAGCTGGTTCCAATAATTTTAACCTAGCCTGCAGATTTACACCAGCTGAAAACCTGGCTCCAAGCAGACTGTGAGGGAATTTCCTTGACTTTTCTCCCCCTTCCCTTTAGAAATAAATTACTGCTGCATGTTTTCCATTTTCCTATAAGCTTTCTGTTCAATGATCCAAACACTCCAAAATAAACACGTACATTTCCTTCCTTGGTACTCTATGTCAGGATCTATTTAACTGCCTCTGCAAGAGCAAGCGATCCTAAAAATCCCGGCATTGTGATTAAACAGAAGTTTCTTTTATTTTTAGAACCATTTCTGAGTGTACATGTTACACCTCAGCAATACTTCCCACTGTATTCATGTTCTTGCAGTGCTTCTAGGTGCATTTCCAAGGGCTGTACACTGCTATTGGACTTACTAACTGCCATTAGACAAATCTTGCTATAACTTGTTCTAATTCAAGTCTGGAGTAAATGCAGCCATTTGTGAGTAACTCTGAGTGTATAAGCAGATAAATGGACAGTGGAATCTCCTGAAAATTTCATTTTTCAGGGATAAAAACTGAATTACAGCACAGCAAAGTAGGACCTGTGTGGTGACCTTTTCTTAAAATGAAATTCTAGCATTGGAGTGTGTGTATGTGTGAGGAAGCAGTAACCAAATTGCTGCTGCTGGATACGTATTATTTCTTCCTGTGTTTATTTATTTATTATCGCTTGTATTGCAGTAACAACCAAAGGCCTAAACTGAGATAAAAGAGTTGTTTTGTAGGTTGCTACAAAATACATAAATTACCATACATAATTTATTCGGGCTGGCTCTAGAGCGAGGACAGCAGACCAGGACAGTAAGGGAAGAGGCAGGAACAGTGTGGCCCCACTGTCCTTTTTGCCCACGGCTGTGACAGCGTGTGGAAGCTGCTGTGCCAAGGAAGAGCTTGGTTATATGGGATAAAGATGACTAATATGGTTGGAGTTGGCCATACCCAGCAGGAGCAACCACTGCCCCGTGCCTCCCCGTGCCTTGGCAGCAATGGGAACGGACAGTTGAGCTCGCCAGAGGTTTTGTCCCAGTTATACATCCTTGTCTCCCACCGCAGAAGTGGCAAGGCCTTCTCTGCCTCTGGCCACTGTATCATTTGAGTTGCAAAACTCAGTTTCACCTTGGGAAGCCCAGAACTGGCTGCAACAGGGTGTGCTGGTATCACTACACACACACTGTATTACTTTATGCTGGCAGAGGGTCTGGCCACAGGGGTTGTCCCAGACCATTTACCATCTAAATGCATTATGTAACCAAGAGGTGTGAGCACAGAATTTGGTATATTCAAGCTTGGTTTTTGGTTTACAGAATAACCTGCTCAGAGACCAGATGTGTTTTAAGTGTCCCATGACTAGGAAGGTGGGTGCATGCTTGCCCCTCTCCCTGTGTAAAATCCCACCACTTTCATTTAGTGGCCTTGTAAATGCACCCTGCCCACACAGGTTTTGGCACTGGTGTGTGCATGCATGCAGAAGTCACAGGGCATGGGGAGTCCAGTCCTGCATCACTTGGATGGGCCCAAAATACCATTCAATGGGCCATATTTTAGCCTTTGGGACAGCAGTGAATGAAAATCATTGACAGGACATGAAGGTACCGCAGCAAGGTATGCATGCTTCTTCATAGAAGGGGCAGCACCACATCTTCTGTGGGAGAGGCTACATAAGATGAGGCCAGTGTGCTCCTTGCCATCTGTGTTCAGGGCACCCCAGCAGGAGTTAATGCAGCCCTGTGCTGACCAAGCTACAGCTGGCAAGCAGCTGCATCAAGATGATGGCCCCGATCGAGAAATAGGGATTTGCCAACCAGAACTTTCTGTGTGAAACTGGTGATTTCAATTTAAACTTCTTGCTTGCCTGTCCTTTGCCTTGCCAGGATCTTGGGCTTCAAACCCACCAGGCAGTTCCATGGAATGCAAGCCCGGGTGCCTCAGCTTTTTAGGCTCCGAGCTCTTCTGCTCTCTGAGGGGTCTGTGGACCACTGAGATCAGGGGCTTCCAGCCTTCCCTAAATCTGCAAGTTGTCCAGCGTCTCCAGTGGCTGAGTCTCTCAGGCTGGTTCATATCACTGAAATAGCTGACTCCCAAGCACAGCAGTTTGTGAGGAGGGCTGCCCTGGGATTCTGCTTCCAGTTTCCCAGGGGAGCTGGGGAAATACATCCTGTCCAAGAAGAATGCGAACTGCTACTGCTGCTGGAATGCTTTTTACTCCTTTGAAAAACATTAGGTCTTCATGCGTTGTCCTGAGCTGCAGCAACATGCTCAGCTTACAGGTCTAGGCAAAATAGGCAAAAGACTGTTGGGGTGGAAAAAGGGACTTAGTTTCTAAAGTGCTGACAACATTTTGATTTTTTTTTCCTGAAGTAAAAAGTCTGCAGCAAAAGAGTAGCTGTCTTGGAAAGAAAATGCTTCATTCTTTTTCTCTTTATGCACTATTTTAATATTTTTCCATGTGTTTCTGATCAGCTCAGGGTGATGTATAGTTTTACCAAACTCCAGAGAAATAAAACTCTTGGTAAGCTAGAAAGCAGCTAGATCTCAAAGATTTTAATAATACCAAGGGATATGTGTGGACGCTAGTGATTCTGAAGGGTAGGCAATGCTAATGTGTACACCCAAGCATAAGCAAGTGGCAGAACTGCCAAAAGGCAAAGTTAACCCAGTGTTTTACTTTGGTGTTGCTCCCAGCCTGGCTTAGCCACACACGTAGATTCCTCTTGCCCACAGACAGGGTGCTTTTAAGCAGGATGGGCTTAGTTGGAACAAAAGGTTTTGCTCAAGGCCTCTCAGCTCCACACTGAGAGCACAAGCTCTGCTAAGGCACTAGTTATTCTCCACAGTTCTCCCCAGTCAAAGAAAGAGACACACGAAATTCATTATAAGTGCCAGGTAGCAGCTGACCCTAGCATGACACAAAAAGCATGGGATGTAGCACTGCTGTGTTTCCTCAGCTACCTGGTTTCTCCCACCAGCTAGAGCTAAGGGGCAATTCGCAGAGCCGGTCACTGTGCTCTGCCTGACACGCCGACTCACGAGGATGGGAAGAGGAAAACACGCAGGAGAGAGGTGGGAGCTGCTTGCGAGAAGTGGATCATGCCGGGGCTGGCACTCTCTGTTCACCTCCTGCAGGTTCCACTTGAGAAGCAGATGTCTGGTGTGTCTCAGGACTACATTTTGCTGCAGCTGACACAGTCGCACTGCAAGTGTGTGGTATGGAGCCCCCCCCCGCACTGCTCTTCCATGCTGTCTCGGGTAGGAGAGATCTACTAAGTCCTCCTTCCTAGCATTTCTTTTTGGCACCCTAAAGGCATGGGTGCAGCGGGATGGTGAACTTCCGCTGCGTCTAACACTCCCTTTTTCTCCCCACGAGGTAGTCTTCAGCCTCTAGAGAGACCCGTTAGATCTGCAGTCTTGCATATTCAGTTTTTTGGGTGCCAATAATAGAAATGAGGCATCTAATCGCTTGGTTTAGAGAGGCAATTTGGACACCCCACTGATTTTTCCAAACATTTCTGGGCCTAATCGGAATGAAGCCCATTAACTTCAGTGGGCTTTGGATGATTTCCTATATACACAAAACTTGAAAAATTATGCTTTAAAAGAAATACCAAAGTTAAATTGGGAAATTTTAACAATTCTCTTTGTATTTTAATTTAGTGGCTGTATGCTGACAATATAATTAGAGAGATGCTATGTTAATTAATGCCAGATGACATTAGTAGGATGGCAAAAGCATCCAGTTTTCTAAAGAATAGTTCACAGTTGAACTGTTCCTCTCTCCCCACCCCGCTTTTAGCAGAGTACTGTATTCAAAAAGTCAAGAGACAGCTGAATTAAACCAAAAGTCAAACCATTTACAAATACCAGTAATGTGGTGTATCTTACCAGATTACTTTCAAGCCAAATCTAATGTTATTGCAGAAAAATACATTAACCATGTTTCCTTAGCACCTACATACAAAAAAGAAGGAAGGTTTGCAGGACCTTGCACTATTCTTGCGTTTAAAGTGGATAGTGGACAACCTAGCTGCCACTGAAGCTAAAGGAGCAGAACCTAGACTTGTGCCTTATATAGCTGAGCATTTGAAAGGTAATTTTTGGTTTTGGGTTTGTGGATTTCTTGGGGTCCATCAGATAATTTGAAAAGGATTTGCAGTGACAAGGCAAAACATGTTCACATTCAGTGTGAATCCATATATGTTGTGTTCATATACTGTGTGAGTTCATCTATGTTAAACTTCAATCTAGACATGTAAAATTACTAGGAGGTCCATACCACTACAGGAAATTTGATAGGGAACAAAAATTAACACACCATGAGAACTATAGCCTTTATTTTAACATAAACTCACGTATTTAAAATTGCATATATAGAGATATTTATCTATGGATGTAAATATTTATACATTTAAGTTCACTGTATGCTGTCCTATATATGTCTTGTAGATCCCGTCTTGAGTAGAGTTAGTGAGTTAAAAGTCTTGGGGAATATAATTGTATCCTGCTGTGTCAGCAAACAAAAATTTGTAAGGGCATTTGTACTGCTCTAGATAGGACTTAAAAAGAAAAATCTTCTGTAGGTGGTCTTAACAACAATAGGGCAGCATAACGAAGTTGGCAGGACTTCCTTAAAAGTCTTAATTTTCCTGGGAGAAGAAGAGGAAAAGGTAAAAACTGAAGGCTGGTATGTACATCCCAATGTATGTCTCAAATGCTGCTCCGGAGTGACACATGGAATCTTACACCAGAGCAAAATAATGCGCCTGCATAAAACAAAACACACAGCCTATATAAACCCACGCAGCTAGGTCAAATGTCTTCAGAAACTTTGTCATGTAAACACTTCACATGTGCAGGCTGATCAGGTAGCGTTTGTCCTTGCACAAAGTACCATAATGGTGGCCTAAAAGCATGAAACTACCATTAAAGCCAGTATTGTGGCCTCTGGCTAAACCGACTGAAGTATAACCGTCTGCTTATGCATAGCCAGGACTGAATCTATATTGGTGGTTATCTGACAACGTATGCATCACTACTGGCCATACTGGTCAGGGACGCTTGGCCTATCTATGTGTGACAGAAAAATTCTCCTTACTAATATTCCTAATTCACGGCAGGCAAACTTGAAGTTGCACGAACCCACTTATCTTCTTGTAGTAACTACATTGGCTTTGCATCTGCTTTGCATAGACTTCAATGCCAGGAAAAGCCGCAGGAAAATTAACTCTTGTCTCAGCTTGTCTGACACTGTTAACAGGGAAAGCTTACTATTTATCTTGAGGCTGGAGCTGTATTTTACATCTCCC